>JAOWBL010000023.1:14428369-14439604 GCA_028564865.1 Zenarchopterus dispar
TCCATCCATCCATCCATCCATCCATCCATCCATCCATCCATCCATCCATCCATCCATCCATCCATCCATCCATCCTCACTCCAGCTGCAAGTGCAACAGATTCAGAAGAAATTAGCAGATCATAGCATTGATGAATACGTGTGACTACTGCAGAGTCTTTGTGACACATCACCGGATGATGAATGCACCCATTCTCATTCCAGATATAAGCAACATGTCAGGGGTAGGTGCATTTTTGGCCAGTGTGAAATGGGTTTTAGAGCTGATGAAGCTCATAAACTCCATGGATTAGCTTTGGATGGGAAGCTACTACAATAGTTTCCTGTGACAAGAAATAAGTTGCTAGTTTGACCATAAAACACCATATAACTTTGACTTTTGCACATATTAAAGGTAGTGATCTAGTTGTAGACCTAACATTATTTCTAGCTTACATTAAAGAATATAAAACTGTTCAACTTAGAGCTGTCAGTGAATTTAAGAAGCCCATTTTTTTTGGTTTTTGGGTTCATATTTTTATTTTGTAGGCCTACTAACATAGATGTTCATGCTTTGTTTTAATAAAACATGCTGTTATCAGATAGGACATTATTGTAGCACTTTTTGTCACAGTGATTGGTGAGCAGATTGATCAAATATGCTGGAGTGTAAGAGTCTGGGTCCTTCTTTGTTTGAAGAGAGTCAATGCAACTATGAATTATGTAAACAAGTTTCAATTTGGCACATTTTCTGTGCTTGAGGGCAATTATTTGGGTGTCTAAAGTGATTCTTCTTAAAAAGTCCAACATAACGCCCAGATCAGAGTAGAATCATCCAACTTTCCCACCTTTATTTATCTTCACACAACTTCAAATCAGGTTCATTTGGTATATTTCAATAGTGGATAGCACAAAGCTGTAACAAAGGAGACACACCATATGGAGTTTAGGAGCAGTTTCTTCAGTGGGACCGAATAACTCTCTTTAGTGTGGACTCTGAGGTTTGCAAGTCTTCAATTTGCACACAAATCTGGGTAACACTTAATTTAACAGAATAATCCTATAAGAACAACATGTTGTTTTTAATCCATTTTCACACATTTATAGTCCTTCTACCCTGTAGATACTACTTGCCCCTAATGCACAGCATTTTGAACACAATAAAATCCATTACTGTGAGGAATTGTTACTAGCTTTCATTAAGACTGTGTAAATTTCAAATCTGGAGCATTTTTTTTTAAAGTTTTCATAGTTGTATATTATTCTGCTCTCTAAACTCTGCTTTGAGCTGTTCTGCCTATACTCGGTATTGTTCTGCACACACGTGAAGCTTCTCTTTCTGGATTTTTGCTTGTAGCTCTTGGATTCTTGTGATTCCTATTAGACGTCGCCTCGCTAATAAAGTGCCAGATATGATGTTCAGGTCTCTGTTTCCCAGTAATGCTTATTGTATTTCAGTGTCTCCTTCAGACTGTCAGTGGTTAGCAGGACAACACTTGTTGGTCACTTGAGCCAGTTAAACCGGTACATATTGTATATTCTTATAATGGTGGTTTTTGGGAATGATTGTGCAGTTTATATGTGGGCCAGGATTGTTGATCACAATAGGTTACGGCATATTTACAATCTTTAAGCTGGATCTAGATAGGACTAAACAGATTACCAGTGTTTGTTCATTTCTTGTTTCACAGTTTGTTTAAATAAAGAGATAAATATATTTGAAAACATATCGTGAGGTAAACATAAAGATTTTAATCCCAAATTCCATGAAGCTGGATATTCATGAAATATTTCTATTCTACATTTAACAAATCTCAATTTTGAGCACCTATCTGTGTTTGATCATTTGTATTTTTTTTTGTTTTTTTGTTTTTTTGCTGCAGCATAAATTAAAAAAATGTATATTTATCCCCATTAAATGTGCTCAGCTTCATCAGTTACCCCAGTAGCCTGGTGAATGTATTATCCATTCACTTTTGCTGTGAGTATTTCTTCTGTTCATGAACACTGACTTGCAGACAATAAAAGCACTAGTATCATTATAAATCCATTATCCAAACCTGCTTATACCTATTTAGGGCCACAGGGATCTGCTGGAGCCAGCTCCCAGCAGGTGAAAGACAGTGATGGATGTTGGACTGGTCACCAGTCCATTGCAGAACCACAAACCAACAAACAACCACACAAACTCACACTCATCTCTATAGGCAAAGTAGAATCACCAAATAACCTGACACAGGCATGTTTGTGGACTGTGGGAGGAAGCTGGAGTACCCAGAGGAAGCATGCACAAACACGGGGAGAACATGCAAACACCAGACCAAAGGCCCCTGCCTGGATTCAAACCAAGAACCTTCTTGCTGTGAGGCAAAGGTGCTGACCACCAAATAAGCTGAGTTGCATCCAAGTGAAATTGAACTGAATTGGATTAAAATAAAAATTTACTTGAGCTCTTCTGAACATTACTGACTGCTGTGAAGCAAAACCAGCAACATTTAGACATCTATTACCCAGGGTTTCTGGGAGGGTTGTTTCACAGAGAGCCTGGAGTGCAGGGCATCTGTACACTCAAAAGTTAATCCAAGTACAAAAACACAATCACTGTCTTTGTAATTGTGAGGGCAGAGTTTTGATGGAGAACACTATATGAGCTTGAAAAGAAGGAAGCATCACTTTATAATTATATAAGCCCTAGATCAAGCACTGGCTTATATCCCAGCACATTTAGGGTTTCTTATCTGTGAATGAACAGTTGCTGCTCAGAGCCGAGGTGTAAGAACGGATCCGTTTTCCTCTTCTGTAGCCATCCTCATGCTTCCCTGTAACCCGTTCTCCTGTTCGTTGTGTCCAGGTGACTTGCGTGATCAACAACTTCCAGCAGTTGCTACCCAGTCCAAGTCCACTGCGGCCACAGCGCCCAGAGTCAATGCTGGGGATGCCAATGGTGACTCTGCCCTGCGTGGAAAGTCCACTCGAAAAGTTAAGTGGTCCTCAGGTAAGGGGCGGGGGTGGGTGCAAGACACGATGGCGTCAACCAGATGGCTGAGATGCAAACCCCTTGTCTCTTAAGTGAAGCCGTTATCCTCCTTTCTGCCCCACAAAAAAGGCAAACATGCATGCTTCAAGCCATAACCCCCCAGTCCCAACAACAGCGCCCAAGTGAATCCTTTAAATCTCTGGACATTGCAAGTATTTTTGAAGGTTAATAAAAAATACAGGGTCAATTTGTGGTGGTACGAAGTGGACCAGCTGATGGAGCAAATTTTACTTTGTGGAGCACTGCTTTACTTTTAAATCCTAAGTTACAGACTTTTCAAAGATTTAGAGAGTGACTCATCTCATAGACGGTTCAGCTGTTTGACACCTTCAAGTGTATTCTGATAAAATGTAAAGCAGTTGGCTGGAGGAAAGTCATGAATTCAGCTGCACAGATCACCTTTAGCATCCTTTTCCCTTCAAAAGTGCTGCATTCTCTAAAGCGATTCTCAGGGGCGACATCCGAGTTTTTTTTATCAAAATGTCTACGTCCTCTGTGGTCTGTCTTCGTCACTAACCGTCACGTGACTCTTTTCCTCTGTCTCCCACCTTGCCTCTGTCCTCTCAATCTGCTCCCTTGTCTCCTTGCCCTCTTCCAGCATCCTGCACTCTCCTCCGCCTCCTCCCCACCTTACAATGCCTACGTGCAGCCATTCTAGCCAACTCTGAATCTTTTGGTTACAGTCACTCCTTGCTCTCTCTGTCATCCGTTGGCTTATTTCTGTTTTTAGTCTGTACATCTGCTCTCTCTTCTTTCCCGCCACTCATCCCGCGCATCTCTCTTGATTCTTCTTTTCTTCACTCCCCCCCTTCTCTTCCTCACCTCCTCTCTGCCCTGTCCTCTCTCTTTCTCACTCCTCTCTTTCCCCTGCAGAATCCACGGGCATCTCCGTTCACCGAGATCACATGACCATCAGCCCTATCGGTTCCCCGTCACACCCGATGTCCTCATACCGTCTCGCTCCATTTCCAGCGAAGTCTAGACCAGCCGGAGCAGCACTCGCCTCGCTGTGCAGCCCATCTGGCTGGGCGTTACAAAACGCTGCACCGCTCCTACTCCACACAGGTCTAGACCTCCTTTAACATATACGATACAGCACACACACATTACCCTGTTGCCCTCTCAACCACCGGGGAACCGATAGGCAAACACTTCCAAGACTTTCTCTTTGCTGGACGCCCAGTAAAGTACTGTGAACTCTTTTTACTTTTTTTGTATGAACTCAGTGACATCGCGCTCACTAGTTTCCTCACCTGTGATGACCTCTCCAAGAGAAAACCATCAAACTGTCACTTCTGAGAATGTCCACTTCTTCTTTCTTTGTTTTTTTTTTTTCTTTAATTTTCTCCAATGAATGAATTTACACCCGTTTGAAGGAGGCAGGCGTTGATACCTGAAAGTGACAGTGAACTCCCTCGATGCAGCCTCCAGCTGTGCTGCTGGGATGTTGCCATGTTGGACCAAAGGAATCCATTGCAAGAAATGTGCTTTTCTGAGATAAACCGGAAAGGTTCTCTACTCAAAAGCCATGCACACACACACACACACACACACACACACACACACACACACACACACACACACACACAGACAGACTCTCGATTTCTCCCAGCTTCATCTGCCCCGCGTGACATTTACCCAGATCAAAGAACCCATTTCATACTTCTCAGGAAAGGCTTCAGACAAAAGCAAAACAGGATGAAAGTGTGAGTGTCGTCACCTGGTCGTCTTCTTCGTGGTTTCCTTTTCCTTGATGATGGTGGAAAGTTCACTAAATTCTAATGTGAGAATGAAACAAAGCCTCTGGACTGCAGATGCAACAGTGAGCCATTCAAGAGAGAATATTTTAGTTCATTTGACAACAAGTTCCCAAAAAGCTGGAAATTACAAAAAAAAAAAACAAACAGAATGCGAAGATTTTGAAATCTCATAAACCCATATTTTATCCACAACAAAAGGTAGAAAACATATCAAATTTCCAAAGTAAGGCATTTTACCATTTCATGAAAAATATAAGGTCCGTTTGAATTTGATGACAGTAACTCTGCCCGAAAAGTTGGGAAATGGATTTTTTTTAAAAACCTGGAAAAGAAGTACTAAAGAGTAACACCTGGAACATCTTGTAACTAATTAGGAGAAGCAGCAAGATGTTTGTGGCACGACTAAACTGAGTGTTGCAAAGACTGGCGGGAGTTCACCAATCTGCAAAATACAAGCAAACAAAAAAAAAGAAAAGAAACACATTTTCAAATGGTGAAACAATTGTAGAAGCTTAAAATCATGAATACTTGTTGTAGCTCGTCCTTTATGGTACATAACATCAAAAGATTCAGCGAATCTGAAGAAATCTCTGTGTGCATAGGACAAAGCCAATATCAATACTGCATGGGTGTAGTATTGATTTTAGACCCCACCCAACCCCCAAAAGACACACACACACACCCACACCCACTCCCACTCTCAACCAATTCTGAGGATCCTACCCAGTAGTAAACATCACCTTTTCCCAACTTTATTGAGATGTTTGGCTGCCATCAAATTCCATATTACCCCATTTTATTCTTATCATAACAGATTTAAACAGACTTAAATTACACATTTAATATATTTGAAATCAAACATTTTATATTTGTTTTCTAGGGTTTGGGTTTGTGAGACACAGAGAGCATTACCTTAAGTTTTATTTGTGATTGTACAGTGTCCCAGCTTTTTTTGGATTTGAGGTTGTGTTTTGTTTTGATTCACTTAACAGACAAGGAGCCTTCATGCAAACAACTGTATCTGATCCCTAGCTTATCAAATTTTATGATTATATTTATTTACATACATATATATTCTGTGCTGTTGCCAGAAGCGCCTCACGTGGCGTGACAGTTTTGCACACTCCCCTCAGCTCACCTTTTTCTTCCTTGATAAAGGTTTTGCAGCATCAGTTTGACTCTCTCCTCTGTACTGTTGGTATAAAATCATCACTGTGCTGTGAAATATTTCCCTCTGCTGGACAACACACACGCATACATAAACAGAAACCTACAACCACAGAGAGAAACACCTGTTCCTTCAAAGCACACAGTTTTGCACTCAAATGTCTTTGAAAGCACACAAATGCACAATCACACCAATCTCCTTGAATCTGATTGTCCCTATACCTTCACCCCCCCCCTTCGTCCAGTTTATAACACTGGAGCGTGTTTGTATGATAATGTAAATAGATGGGTTTTTTTGTACTGAGAGTGTGATTTTTACACAATCGTCACAAAGAGTCCGTGTACAGATTGGGAAAATCTTGCATTTCTTATGATGAAGCATGAGTGATGGCGCTGAGATATTCAAAACCATCTGTGAACGGAGTGGAAAACACCCAAATAGCCCACTCTTCATATCGAGCTGGACCTGCCCACAGGAGTGGGCATGTGAACACTGGCAGAGCTTCAGTTCAGATTCTTTCTGTGGAGTTTTTTTTTCTTTTCCTAAGCTTTTCAGTTTTTCACTCCCCATGGGATGGCTGTGTGTTACATTGACTTTATTTTACATTTAAATAGTTTCAAACAAAATAGAAAATAACGCAGTACAGTTTGTATCAATAACTGGATAGACTTTCTCCTCCCTGAAGCCTTGCGCTCACTCTCCTGCTCCACCTGTAAACTAACCCAGACGGCTATCCAACTTTTTCTTTTCCAGTTTTCTTTCTTATCAAAGCATGCCGTAACAGATCTGGTGGCTTTTTGGTCAAACTTGACACATTTCATTGGAGACTTGCCAATGTGTCTACGTCTATATATAGATATAGACTTAACTTTTAAAGATACATGATCATTTTAACATATAAAAAGCAAATGATGCAGTTTTCCTTTTTTCTTGTTAAATCTGTCAAATGTCATGACAAGAACAAAAAAATAAAATAAAATAAAATAAAACAAAACAAAACTCCAGCATGGATGTTGAAAATGCCTGAAGGGATTTGTCTTTCTTTTGTCACCACAAGCCAGCAGATCAGCAGATCACTGACATTGTGGCTAGAGTTTGCTGCATACTTTTGTTTTAAAAGAAAATGTCATTAAAAAACCAACAACAGTGCATTTTGCAATAAGTTTAGAAATGTTTTGGACAATCATCAACAACACGATCGGAGAGTAAAACTTGGCTGAGGCGCGTGACAGGCTCATCTTTTGTTCCCTTTAGTCTTCATCAATGATCAGTTTCTATGGAGACATCACTGAAATGTCGCAGCTGCTGTCTTTAACATCTTCATTAAAGCACAGGTTTAATGCTTACTTGTTACTTTATCAGGATTTGGTTATAATTAGATTTCACTGTGATTTAGTCTGTGAAATCAGAAACAGTATGTGAACATAGATTTGGAGAGAAGCAACATAAAAAAAGACTTTAGCTACAAATCAAGAAGAATGGTCGAATCAAAATTACTGCTTGATGCTGCGCTGTCAGTTTTCCTTTCTTGGTTCCCTTTTTCCATTAACACCGATGTTAGTTTCATATATGGGAATTTTGTTTTCCCTCTTTTTTATTGGGAAATCTGACCTTCCAGTGGGCATCAAAGTGTCTTACTGTTCTGTCTAAAACTGGTTCCTTCAGCTCAAAAAAAGACCATTTTTAATTCTTCCATATTGCCTATTATAATGAGTATTTCTCATTTTTTAATATTCCTAACTGACTAGTAAATTTGATTGAGTTGCTATTATAAAAACACATCTTTTCAAATATTTTCCTCCAAGAAAACTATGTAAAATCTATTTCAATTCCTTTAAACTTAAAGGAGACATATCATTCTTCAACAGTTGACAGCATTTCAGCTGGTATTGGTTCAATACTTGTGATATGCTTTGATCAAAATACCACAGCTACGCAGTACAAAAGCACCCCTTTTAACAGTCTTCACAGCTCCGTTCGTGGCAGTCAGTTTAGACAACCAGAGGTATCCTTTCATGGACACAAATCACCTTGTGAGATTTCATAAAAAAGATGTGAACCTTCAACTTTCTGTTTATTTCAATTCAGCTTTTATTTAGCTAAGATTAGATGTTTTTTGATCATGAGGAATATTTTCCTAAAGTTGATATTATGCTGTATCATCTCAGATGCACTGGGCATCTTGTACTTGTGGAGAGTTAGAAAACAAAAACAACAAACACACACACACACACACAAATCAAACTGTGATCATTTGAATGCTCAGAGAGCGCAGCGCCATAAACAACGTTCTCAGAGTTGTGAAGTTGAGACAGATGTGTAACCTGTGGTGCATGACGTACTTTTGTTCTACGTTTCTCCACATTGCTTTCCACCCAACGAAGCAGAAATGCCTTAAGTGAACCTTCCTGGAGAAAATGAGTTTCTGAACAATGTGCAAGCCCTTCCCTTGTGAAGACTCCCGGTAACTCTTTGCATATGCAGTCAGTCACTATCTGATCCAGTGTTCCCTGTGTGAGTGTTTTGTCAGCGCTAGACACGCTCAAATAAGATACAAACAAATGAACGCCAAATCTAAAACACCCTTCTGGAAGAGGCAGATTCTCCTTTTGTTCAGCTGTCATCTTCTCAGCTTTACTTTCCTGTAAAGTCTTTGCTAACTTGTTTAAAATCAAAGAACAAACACGCCGTGCTTGACTGACATGTGAATAGGAGGCACCGGTCTCCTTCAGATCTGCAACTCTGAGGGAGGACTATGTTTCCTTTGATCCTGTTGCAGCAAACCCTCTGTTTTGTAAAGATTTGTGTGATGAGAACAATAAATGAATATTGCAATATGAAAAGCTGTCTGAGGCCAAATCCTTGGTTTGTTTTTCTGATGCGTTCGGAGTGATTTTGCTGTGTTTTCAAAGAGACAGGTGTGCAGTATGGATGAGGGTGTTTGTGTCTGCTTTTCTTTATAACAAGAGAAGACTTTACAACCTGATGACTTTCATTTTTATCATCCTAGACTGGAATCTTAATGACACCTATTCATTTATTTACACAACTTTGTCAACCTCTGACACGGTATTATATGAGAAAATAGTCTTGACTGCATGATAACAAGTGTAAAATGTTGGTGTTTTTTTTTTAATCTATCCATAAATCTCTGTTTACCCCTTCTTTCCAAACTGTAATTGTAGCGCTAAATCTAATTTTCCCTCTCATTAAAAAGAAGCTGATTTTATCAGTAACAAAACATAAAAAATGAGTAGTGTAAGTAATAGGGGGAAAATCCTGTTACTGCACAGTCCATTCACTAGTTTTTCTCAGAGCTGTTAAACATACATTATGATCTACGACCCTGAGATCTTTAACCATTCCTAGAAAAAGACAGAAAATAGGGAATTAAAATAAAATGAAAGGCTAGATATACGGCGGTATATTACAGCTGATTTTTTTTCTAAAGTGCAATGAAGTGCTTTTGTGTGTTTTTCCGTACTGTATGGTCAGTCTGTCACCTGTTTTATAGTAATGGGCCTTTGTACAGCCATAAGTGTGACTGATGACTTCATCCTAAAGCCTGAACGTTGTACAGAGTCATCTGAGAGCTTTTCAGTTAACTAATAAGGTAAAACAGAAGAAAAATGTTTAACAACAAAAACGTTGGATGATGATGATGATGTTGATGATAATGATTCATATCACCATTATCTTTTATTGGAATTCAGCTGTTATTTTTGGAAGGGAAGTTTCTAATATCACAATTAATGTAAATAGGTGCCTAATATGAGACCTGAGGGAACGATACCACTTTGATGATGAATGTACGTGTTTAAGATTGTATTAGGAACTATTATGCACTAGACTATAATTTATGTATCCTATTTTGTGAAAAAGTTTTAAAGATAACGTTCAGTATTTCTTTATACAGCTACAGCCGCAAAAGCAGAAGTACCATAGATGTAATAATCAGAATAATTGATCCTGCACAGACAGGCTTTTCTTTATTGATTCAGATGGATTATTACAAAGCTGCGTGCTGAATTTAGCAGATACTGTACAAACACAGCAACACATCCACTCATGAAAACAAGCAATACTGTGTTTGTCTGATTTAATGCGAGGAAATGAAGATAGAACTGTTATACACAATAAAATTAGTGAAGATGTTGGATTCTGAAGTCGCAGTAGTTCTCCCAACTGAAAAGAGGAACTTTCAGCAGGTGCAAATGAAGCACATAAGATTGTAACGTGTATCTGTGGCAACTGAATTAAATGATATGGTATAAATACCACCATGAATTCATTCAGCTCACTAAATAAATAGTAGTAACAGTTTCACATATTCAGATGTGGTTAAAGTTACAGCTCCTTGTTTCATTTCAAATTTGTTCAAATAGGTGCTGTTTTCTGGTTTAATAAATCTTCCCGTGTGGAATGCTGGGTAATGGTAGTCACTGAGATATGTGACACCACACGGCACACTCTACACGGAGGCTGGGAGAAACACTGCTGCATTGCAACAGGCTCTGTTTGATCATCTAAACACAAAGTAGAGATATTTAGCATTATAAATCTGCATTTAAGGAAGTTAATGAAAGCCCTATCCCTGTCCTCCTCTTAGGTTTTTTTTTTTTTTTTTTGTATGAACAGTGATGAAGCTGGATGAGCAGCTCAGAATCAATGCATCAGGGACATCCTGACTGATGGTGCTTTAATATGATTCAAGCTTTGGAACCACTGACTCCTGTACTTCATATTGACTTAATTAGACTTGTTTTCTAAAATATGCTTCTCCAAATGTTCTCCCAAGCTGTTTTGCCCATCAAGCACACACTGTTTCCGTCTTCAGTTTACACAGAGATTCTTGTGGCATTAGAAGAACAGCTACATCGAAATCTGAAATGTGACTTACCAGAAGCAGCAACTAATACGTGTTTGTAACAGAGTCCTATAAATGCTTCATTCCCATTCAGCATTGCCATCATCTTTCATTGGATGTGCATCATAATGATGAATCAAGGCTATTTAAGTCGGCTTTGATTCACATACTGACTTTCATCGCGTTCATTACTGGATGATGTCATTCATTTACCAACTTTATATCCAGACTGGGTGACTGAGCTGACAGTGACATGAACATACAAGCAACATGGAACAAGATGACATGAAACAGCAGGACTCGTGCTTTCTCTGTCCGGTCCCTCCAACATGTACCTGTCAGGAGCTCTGAGCTCAAGAGATTCTGCAGTTGCAGGACAAATCCACAAGATGGCGCTGCACGTCATAGACCCCTACTAGTGCATG
>JAOWBL010000023.1:14445837-14459775 GCA_028564865.1 Zenarchopterus dispar
TTCTTGTGGCATTAGAAGAACAGCTACATCGAAATCTGAAATGTGACTTACCAGAAGCAGCAACTAATACGTGTTTGCAACAGAGTCCTATAAATGCTTCATTCCCATTCAGCATTGCCATCATCTTTCATTGGATGTGCATTATAATATAATGATGAATCACGATGATACATGATGAATCACATATCAATGAAGGCTATTTAAGTCGGCTTTG
The DNA here is from genome assembly GCA_028564865.1 of Zenarchopterus dispar. Lineage (NCBI taxonomy): Eukaryota > Metazoa > Chordata > Actinopteri > Beloniformes > Zenarchopteridae > Zenarchopterus > Zenarchopterus dispar. The sequence continues at coordinate 14,446,052 of JAOWBL010000023.1, forward strand.
ATTCACATACTGACTTTCATCCCGTTCATTACTGGATGATGTCATTCATTTACCAACTTTATATCCAGACTGGGTGACTGAGCTGAAAGTGACATGAACATACAAGCAACATGGAACAAGATGACATGAAATAGCAGGACTCGTGCTTTCTCTGTCCGGTCCCTCCAACATGTACCTGTCAGGAGCTCTGAGCTCGAGAGATTCTGCAGTCGCAGGACAAATCCACAAGATGGCGCTGCACGTCATAGACCCCCACTAGTGCATGAGGTGGGAGTGCTGAGAGCGAAGCCTAAAACCGCATTCATGCATGCAGAGATTTCCCAAGCTATGTCGTGAAATGAAAGAAACAATCAAGCAGTTGCTAAAGAGAAGCTCTGCACCTGTAAACAGTAATGACACATGATGAGCGCCATTTTCCTAATGTCACAGAAAAACGCCAAGAATCACTTGTAGGTGAGTGTCTGGCAGCCGTCACGCTGCAGCAGGGCTGATTTACTCAGCGAGTGGCCTTTTTAATTGATTTTTGGATTTTCTGCTCATAAAACACAGAAGACGCTTCGTGAATTAAACTGAATTGCTCATTTATTTTTTTTCTCTTTTTCTTAAAAAAAAAAGAAAAAAAGGAAAGAAACTTACAGTACAGCTGACACTAATTGCAGCCAGCTCAGTTCCCCAGACTTTAGTCAGATGCACCTGCAGTGAAAATAAATAGATAAATTAAAACTCAACTTAACTGGATTTAAACAACCACCAAACATGACAGCATGAGAGGTTCATTAGATGACGTCATCTCTCTGGTGAAATCCCACCTGCAGCATCTTATTGCCCCCCCCCCCTTCTTAAATTTGCCCAAACAGACCTCATTAGTGTGAGCAGCTCTATTCCCTCAGTAAGTTTAGTTGAATTTGTAATTTCGCTGTGTTCTTTTCCAAATTCCAATCACGGCTGTGCTGGTAATTTTAAGCATTTTTCCCCCCTCTCTTTTTTTCTTTTTTTCCTATTCTCAACCAGAAAGCTTACTGGGTTTGAAATAAAGAAAACCCGTTCAGACTGACTGAATGTTTAACAAGTTGGTGTTTAAAAATAAGTAAAAGACTGGTAGATATGAAATTAGCTACATTCAGTGAGGTCATGTTTTATTTTTGTGTTAAAGGAGGTGATGGATCAAAAGGAGCACATAGGGTAAATTTCTGCCTGCAATAAAATGGCGATGGCAATAAAATGTATTTATTTACACAGTGGTTTGGGTTTTTTCTGTTACCAAAGCCAATATTCTTCAATTCAGCCATTTTGTAATTGAAATATTTTGATGTTTAAGTGCTAGCATCCTACAGAAAAACTTGGAACAGATGCGTTTATTAACGCAGCACAAAGGAGGCTTTTTCACATTAAAAAAGAGGTTTCAATTTCATTTGAAGTAATATTTGATTACTTTCAGGATCTGTCATTTGGCCCTTTCAGTCTTCTCTGGCTCTCAGAGTGAAAATATTGATATGTGCTCATTCTTTTTCCTGTTTTAATTCAGTTAAAGTGACAAAATATCCCTTTTAAAAAGTCAAGTGTGAACTTCTACTGGGCAAATGTGAACCTGTGAAAGCTGCATTTCTGAAATTATAGCCCTGCTGCTATCAAGCTGAGGATAATCAACTACTATTTAAAATTTGGAAAAAAAAAAATAGAACAGTTTGTAAAGTCCAGAAAAGCATCAAAATGGAGAAGAAATGTGACAAAGGTAAATGACTTTGAACACAACTCTCTGAAATGTCAAAGGTGTCGGGATCTATGGTTTCTATTGGGTTTTGGGTTAACTTCCTGTTTTACTTTGAAAATCTGTTTCCTTTTGTGTTCCTGATTCCAGTCCCCCCTGACTGTTTGCACCTTTGTCTCAGCAGCTCTGTCCATATATTGTCTTGGTTTTCCCCGCCTCTGTCTGTCTGTCTGTCTCCATCCCTGGCTGTTTGTCTCACCGTATCTCTGGTTTTCTCTGGTTTCATTTCTCTTGTTTTCTATATGAGTTGTTTTGATATTATTTTTGAATTTTTCCCTAGCAGCTCTTTATGTTCACTAAAGGATTTTTGTTTGTACTCCTGTCGCCCCAGTCTTCTGCATTTGGGTCCTAAACAACAACTCAAGTCGTAGCAGACGTAGAAAGTGCCTTGTTGATGTTAAGGGTCAAAGGAGAATTACCAGAGCTTATTTTTGTTGATAGAAAAACAAAAGTAGCTCAAATAGCCATTTGTGACAACCAAGGTATTTAGAAGAGCACCTTTACATGAAAGCTTGAAGCAGATGGGCTGAAGCAGCAGAGGACCACCAGGTGCCACACAGGTTTGGGTTTCTGCTGCAAAACTCAGATGGCAGGGTCAGAATTTAGCCCAAACAACATGGAAACACCAAGGTAGGATGGATCCATGGGTGGACCATGGCTCAGCCACGTCTTGCCGCACCTTAAGTCCTTTAAGGTTCATTATACATTGTTTCAATGCCACAGCCTACCTAAGTATAGGTGTGCATGATGTCCATCCCTTTATGATATTGTCGTGCAAAAGCACTTTGAGTGCAAAAAGCTGGCCATTTACCATTTATGACCAGTGTGACCAAGTTCTGATGGCTACGTCCAGCAAATCAGAAATCATTCCAAACTGATTTCTTGATGACTTTGAGGTTATCAATTTAAATGGTCTCTGCAGTCGTCAGGATCTCAATCCAACAGAGCAGACCTTGACTGCAGACACCTTCAGTTGCTGCCTGTTTTTTTTTTTTTTTTTCCTGTTTCCAGGGAAGCTGATGTGTGGGGTTGAGCTCAAGTGAACGAAGAGGCCATCGAAGAATAATCTATTTCTTTGTCTTCCAAAAATCTTGAGTTGCTTCCACAGCACGTTTAGAGTCATTATCCATTGATCAGTTTTGGGGCATTCGGCTGAAATTAATCAGAGATATGAAACATCTCTACCTTCTTCTGTCAGCACTCACATCTTTGGTCTCCACGCATGTGCATGACATACGTTTGAATGGATGTGCTTTAGATCATGAGCTGTTCTTCTCCTTCACCATGCTCGTCTCTTCCCATCATTCTGATTCATCCTCGTCTTGGTTTAATCTGCTCAAAGAATCTGACTCTTGAACATGGGTGGCTTCCCAAATCTAATCTAATCTGGCTTTCCTGTTCTTGAACATTACACTGTTTTTAGAATCTCTGTATTTACATCTATGAGGACATCTCTTTGTTGTGGCCTTTGGCAATGTCATGTCCAGAGTCTACTTTTGAATCCTACTGATGCTGTTAAGGGTTTTGTCTCGATGAGGAAAGGATCTATCAATACCTTTAGTTAGTGATTTTTCAGGCCTTTTGATGTTATTAAACTCACCAGCGCTTTCTTTCTTCTCAAGAAAATACCAAGCAGTGGATTCTGCCACACGTAGGGTTTTAGCCGCGTCTCTTAAAGATTTATGATTTTTTTTTTTTAATCTTAATTACGGCCGTCTTCACTTGCATTCAGATCTCCTTGGACTTCATATTGGTAGCTCCAGTCAAACAGCTGCCAAATGTCAGCTCAATACCTGATATCAGTGCTAGACCTTTTAGCCGCCTTATTTGTTTTGAAGTGAAGAGGGATTGGCCTGCACCTGCCCAATTAACTTCTTTTCAGTCAAATACAGTTGAGCCCATAAAAATGGAGGTAGTTTGCTTATAGTGCCTGTAACTTCTGAAGGTAAATGCCATATTTTTGTGAAAACTCTTAAGTTAAAGCTCCTGATGGTTGTATTTTACGTCCACTGTGGTGGTGTATAAAGGCGAAGCCATAAAAACTCCGTTATTGCCCAAATCCAGGTGGTGTGGTATCACAGGAAGGAGCTGTAAATGATATTTATGAATCAGTTATGTCAATGTTGTTAAAAACTGTGGTACAAATGATAATAGTAATAATAATCAGGCCAGAATCCAACCAGGATTCTCTAAACTCGTACATCTTATTGTGCTGGTAGTTTCCATAGTTTTAACACATGATGCGTGATTATGTGGGGTGTTGGGGAGAATGTGTGTATTTATCATGTCTCTGTGCGATTGGGTTGGTGGATTCCACGCCACAGTCAAATATTCAAACCCCCGTCTGTAAAGCCAGCGCGACTGGTTCCTGAAAGACCAGCTGAAAACATGGCACGTCAGCTCTGTTTGCCTCTGTCTGAAACCAAGTATCGCCTCAAAAACAACGGGACTCTGAGCTGTTATAAATCTTTCACCTTCTTCCCTTTCAACTATGAACAAGATCTGGCAATGAGAGAGATTTATGCTGTTATTAATTTTTATTAGGTATTTCACTTTCACTCAATCTTCCGTTTCGCAGCTACACACCACATCTCTCATAACTACCACTAGTTAAAGCAGCAGGACATTTTCTAATAGATGTCTCTCAATCTCAATCATTCCCTTCTTCTGCACAGAGTCAAAGTGGAGCGCAAATTTGATTTTAATGGAGGAAAAAAGTCACATGGTGCTAGATCTGGTGAATATGGAGGGAGGGCTGAGGCTCTGTGATGCATTTCTCATCTAAAATCTGCTCCAGTGCTTGTACAGTCTGTTTTTAATACTCGTATATTGAGAGGAAAAGGAACTGAATTTAGTTTCCTCATTAAATTTGAACTACGGCAGATCTCGTTATTTTAAAAGCCGTCCCCTTTGAGCACAGCTAGAATGAATGGCTTGGCAAGCCCACAATTGCATTTGTTTAATTTTTTTTTTTGGTCTGTTAATTTAAAATTTTAAATCACACGATCTATATACTCAATTCCAAGTAAGCTCTTTTCATTTGGTTTCACCGCACAGCTAGCAGGAAGAGAGACAGCGTTCAAGCAGCAGACGCTGGGGCATTCCCAGTCGGATCTCACGTTCCACCTGTGTGCTGGGATGTGGGACCTGTTTCTAGAGGCAGGTGCTCTGGGACCTGGGCGTCAGTCTCTTCGAGGTGAGGTGCACAGTCAGCTGAGGCTCTCCAGCGATGAATCTGCACATGTCATCATCACGGTTAAGTGGAGGAGAGGAAGAGAGACAAGCCGGATGAGTCATGATGGAACAGACAGAGATGTGGAAGGGTGTGTGTGTGTGTGTGTGTGTGCGTGTGTTAGTGGTATTGAATTTGTATAGAATGCACTGTAAGGTACAGAGCAGCTGCAGAGAAACTTATTAAGTCTCTGCTTCTCAATTCTCTGCCTCTTATTCCTCTCCTTTTCTTTTCTTTTTGTGTGTGTAGTGATACTCAGAAGCCCTCATGCACCACACTTATGTTCACACCCATGCTCACACACACGTGTAAAGACACCAGATGTCAGGTCACTATTAATTTAGTTGAATTGTAATTGTTCAAGCAGAACTATGGGTTGACACAAAGAAATTACACATAACTGTGAAATATTGATTTTATGTTATGTGCGGAGGGTGTGAAATAAATTGAAAGTATAACTACAGCACTAAGCAACGTGTGCACCACAGACAAGAACATAATGTATACACTTAAATCCTCCCTCTAACATGACTAGCAATTACAGACACCCATTGAAAAGCAGGAAGACTCAATCAAGTAAAGTTGAGATTCATATTCAGCGGTGAAGTGAGGTTAATTAGTAGACTTGGCTTAACCAACCATGTAGGATGTTGAAAGGTTGAAGGATAATGTTTGTTTAGATACACGGGTGCAGTGTCCACAGATAATGTCTTCATTAAGTATTGATGTGTTCACACACCAGGCTGATAGCCCCTGTCTCTCCTCCAGCCTATGTGCCACATTCCCTCCACCTCTACACGATTCCCCTCATCTCATTCTGTCCCCTCCGTCTCTTCAGCTTTATCCGAGCATCTGAGAAAATCTCCAAACCTCCCTGAAAATACACATACACACACGCCGCAGCCAGCCCACATGGTTTTTCACGCCTGCACTCTGCCTCCTCCTTTCTCCTCCGTGTTTTTTTCTCCTCTCCCCCTTCCTTACCTCTACATTTCCTCTCTCGTTCTCTCTTTTTGTTCTTTCTTTTTTCTCGTTTGCTTCGATATAAGCGCAAGGTACACACTGCCTCCCCTTCATGCACACACGTACACCCAGCCCTTCACTCCTTGCATTATCTTTCCCGGAAATTGCATTTCCAGCACAGCCAGGGCCCCATTATGAGGAAGGAGCGACATGCTGTAACCTTTTTAAAAAGCCATTAGTGATGCACCTGCCCCTCCCCCTCTGTCCCTTCCCTCCCGACTACATCCACCCACCCCTCTAGACCCGGACAAACCCTTGCAATTCATATATGTGCCCCCCACACCACCCCTCATTCTCCCTTGTTTCACCCTTCCTGACCCCCTCCCCACTCTCCTGCCAGCTGTAATGTCATTAGGCCGTTTCTGTGGCCATTACCCGGCCAGCTCCCCACTCCCCAGCTGAACATGGAGCAGATGCACAGGGAGCAGCTCCGGGCAACGGGTGCAGTGATGATTGTGCACAGGGTAGGGCATAAAAGAGGGTTTGGTGAGAGGGGATGAATGAACAGATAAGTGGATGAGAGGAGAAATAAAAATGATAGGGACGCAAGGAAGCGAGACGACGGGAGCTCAGTCAATAGAGGTAAACAATGAACCGTCTATCTCTCCAGCCTCCCTCTCCCACCTCTGGCTCCTTATCTAAATACAAACTGCAACAGTAGACCTGGGTCTCACGCAAATATGTAAACAGACACAAAATAATCAACGCACGCAACAATCCAATATGCAGCCAGTAGTGAGGAGCTCTATTGTTGCACGGTCATGTAGTGTTGTAGCTGTGGGCCACAGTGGCTGCATTATCGTGCCATTAGAATGCAGAGACAAGCCAAGGAGGGCAGTAAAGAGGGAAGTGGAGTGCCATGAAGCTCTCAGAGAGAAGGCTGAGACAAGCCAGGCGCACAGACAGGCACTAAATCCAATTGCATGGGCAGGTTCCAGGAAGCGGATAGTGAACGATAGAGGAGGAAAAGGAGGAGGAGGTGAGGGAAAAAAGTCTTTTTCTTCCCTCCTTCGTCTTCTTTTTCTTCTTCCTCTATACAGCAATCAGCGCAGAATGCAAGCCCCTATGCAGCAGCTGTAGCTTAACTGTACCGTACAAGCCTCAACAATACAGCTTCGGTACGACTCAGCCCGCTGACTGACTGTCAGTGTGATGGAGGTGCACCGCTAGGGCAAGGCACTGGAGGAAAACCCAGAGGACACAAATCCATAAAAACAACCCGCTGTATATTTCATGACTCTGCCCACTTCATAAAATCTCTCTATCACACAGGGGATGTTCATTAAAGTAATTATTGGCAGAATGGCAGTGCTACGCTGGCTTCTGTATGAGGCAGCTGCAGTGAATGTTTATAATATCTCATAAGTCTATATATTATCTCTGTTAATGTGATCCTAATGCTTGGCAGAGTATCGATCAAAACTGCATGAGATGCGGGTTTAAAGGGTTGGCCAGAGCTAGCTGTAAGGATTGTAATCCTCCTCCATATAAGCCCCTTGTGTTTTCTACTGGCAACAGGGCTTCATTCACTCCGCTGTAAGTCACCAAAGACAGCTTTCTTCCCATGCTCTTTCTTTGTCTCTTCCAGCTTGTATTAACAAGAAACCCAGCGTTACATACAATGTCTCTCTCCCTGCCTGTATTGATACAAGTACAAATTTTCAACAGCAAAAAAAAGGATGCCTCTTAAGAGGAGAGCTAACTTACATTTGGCAGATGGTCAGAAACACTCAAGTTGTTGCCTGTTTTGAAGACCTATCAACACATCTCTCAAGGGAAAAGTGTTGCTCTCCTTTGAATTGGACCAGTTGAAATCTTAGTTGGTGATTGGGGATAAAGTTTATTTAACATTAGCAGCAGTCTATTAGGTGTTTAAAAATGTAATCAAGCTGAAGAATCAAGAGCATTTCAGCAGAGACAAGGTCGAGCCGCTGCAATCAGGTGAGTGGTGTAGATGTAGGTGGGACTACTTTGCATATCACCGAAATGATTAGCACCGTCGCCTTGCTGGAAGAACGACTGGCGTTTGAGTCTATGAAGCTTCCTGGATGAAGTTTACCGTTTTTGTCAAGTATGGACTCTCTCTGGGCCTCTGTGATTTTCTGCAATGGGTTTTATAGCTAGCTGTGGATTTTAATGCCTGCACATGATGTTTTCCTAGCCTTACGTTATTATGTATTATGCTTTTTTTAAGTTGTCTCATTCTAATCTCTGGTACCTCAAGAGTACTTTTGCAACCAGCATAACTCCAAAAGCCTGCAATTATCTCAGAAAGATTTGGCTCAGTTGTTTTTTGATTGGGTGAATTCCTGGAGGCTTTCTGATGAACTCGATGCCAAAGTCTCTCCTGTTACCAGTGAGACACACGTCTAATCAGCGCTACGCTTTCAACACTTCTGTTATGAGATGGAGGGAGGATGCGAATACAGGAGGTCCAAAGGCAGGAGAAACAAGCAAAAGGTTCTCATTTCAAGCGTACTGCAGAGGCAGGTATTTCACAAGATAAAGAAAAATAAGCACTGTAAAAAAAAAAGTGTAAATGGCAAAGAAGAACACAAGAATACGATCGAGGAGCCAACACACAGACCAGCAAGGAAAAGAGGAAAGACAAGACAATATGGAGTATACTCACAAGGGCCGATGAGTCTGGACCGTCAGGACAGGTGAGACCAAGTGAAGTCAAACTAAACACATAAAGAAACACTTTCGAAGTAAGGCAACCAGGAAGAAGAGAAAACAAGACTAAAAAAGGAATGATTCAAGAAACAGAAAATGGCAAACTATGATAACAAAAATTACAGCTGGACTTTTCTGTTCTTTAACTATGAACAATACCTGCTGTTGTCTAACATTAGGTATTATTTCACCTTTCAGCCACTGACTATAGATCTGTTTTTCTGTATATACCTGCATTAGGACGTGTAACGGGAAGTGCAGTAAAATCCTGAGGGAGTCAGAATATACCTGCAACAAAGAAACAAAAAGCTAACAATGAGGATACACAACCAGAACCACAGATGCCAACAATCTTGATATTTGGGTTGATAATCAGTAAAGTTGTTTACTTTTTTTATGTGAGATGCATCGATGTGAATCTATTTTATTTCTTCTTGCTAACGTAAGACTAAGAATAAAGTCAGAGTATTCTCCCTACACCCACCAACGTTTACACTAAAATGTCCTCACGTGCTGGTTGAAAACACAAGAGACAGTTTACTTACCACTTGCAGTTCACACTAACAAGCTTCTAACAGCAGAATCATGTCCACTTTCAGCTTTAGTCTTTCTACAGCTCCGCTGGGCTTTTTTCATTAAATGAATTCAATTCAATTACTTTGCAATTAAGAGTTGCAAAAAAAACAAATACATTTGTTCCTTTCGCTGACCTGGATAAATGAACTGCATCCACTGAGTCATGGTCAACCAACTTCCCCTCACAACCAAAAACACTTTCACTTTCATAATGACCGCCAAAGCGAAGCCTAGTATCTGAAAAATATGACCGCACAAGGAATTCCTCTAGGTGTTGATTAAAACCGTAAAGCACCATTAACATCCTGAAAGCAAGACTTTTATTCATTGGAATACTATTTATGTTTACCTCATTTCTTTGAGCCTCCTGATGACAATTGATGACAATTCATTAGGATAGAAACACTGTAAATAATTCAAAAAAGGATAATACAGACACTTTAATGGAAGAAGAAAGTTGGAGATGCTTTTTTAAAAAAAGATCAAATCTTCAAAATTAGAAAGAAGAAACAATGGGGTGATGGGAGTGAGAAAGGTCAAAGGAGGTAAGAATCCCCAGGGAGAAAATGAAGGAAATAAAGAGGAGGAATGATAGAAATTATAAAAGAAAGATAGAGAGTGACACCACACCAGCTGACATGCTAAAGGCGGTGAAGCAGATGAATCTGCAAAAGAAATTAAACAAAGGATTTACTCGCTAACTACAGAACTCTTACTCAGTATTGTATAAGCTCATTCCTTCCTGATGTACACTGGACCAGTTCATAAATTTTCATCAATTCCCCTTTTACTGCTACATCAGTGTTGACATGACTCTGCCTGCGCCAGAGAATATCTGGCCCTATCCAAGAGGGAGAAATAAGGAAAAATTGCAAAGGAAGAAAGCACTACAAAAAAACAAATCAAACATCGGTCAAGCAGACCTTGGAAATGGAAAAAGAAGAAGACACACTTCAGCAAAATTCTGCTTCAAAAGTAAAGAAAGAAAAGGGGGAGTCAAAATCTGGAACCTGCAGCCTCGTCACAGGCAAGTTTTCCAGAACTGGAATTCAGAAAAGGAGGATTTTATTTTATTTTATTTTATTTTATTTTATGGAATGATGATGGAATGAGTGCAGATTAAGCAGAAGAAAAGAAAGAAATAAGGAAAGAAAGATTTTTTTATAGTTAAGTAGAAGTATTTTTCTTAATCATCCAGTGTGGCAGCTTACCCACTGATAGAGCAAACTGTCACAAGTGTGCTCTCTTTATTTAACTGTCTACAGTTCTGGGCTAAAATGAGATGTGAAGATGTGATGAATACAACATGTCACCTAGATTTATTTTTATTCATTTACTGTGGCATTTTTATAATTGTAATTTATTGTTCTCAGTGTATGAAAAAGTAAAAAGTGGGACCACATGCCCAGTTCCTCCACTATTAAAGTCAAGCTACATAGAGAAAAGGAAATAAAAAAGAAAGCTCTCATGAATGAAATGAAGGAAGTAAAAAAGTGCACTGTCAGGGCTGGTCTCAAACACCATGTTTGGGAGTTCAGTGACTGTCCCCGGCAGTCACTGGCTTGATGAAGAACAAGCATTGCAGAATCACATGTTCTGCTTATTATCAGTCCAACCAGCACAACACTAGTTGTGGCTAAGGCATACAGGCAGCTGTAAAAGAGTTTTCAAAGGTGGTACCCAGTGTGAAGATGATGGAGGTGAGGGTATCTTGACCAAGTGTGACTAGGAGAAAAGTCGGAAATGATAATATGCTTTCTTCACTCTACTTGTGGACTTGTGAAACATCATCAGTTGCAGCCAAAGTGCCTGACCCATTGAAGGTCTGAATCTAGCCAAATACAATCAAAATCTCCAGATGTCTTTGTTCTGCCCAGTTTTTTAGAGGATGTGTTCAAAGGAGGCTTGCAGGAACTTGAGGCAGTAAAGTATCCAGAATGCATTGTGCATGAAGGAGCAGCGGTACTGACACACAGAAAATCTTTTGGATGGAAAGATTTTATTGGAAATGTTATTGAAAGATTTGAAAACTACTGTTGTTGTGTAACTGGAGGTAGTTTTAAATTGTTGCCACAGAAAAAATATAGTTCTGACTTCATATTTCTAGTTGGTTTGTAAGGATAGCGCATATTTTAAAATTTACTCTGATGCTCCTGACGAAAGGATGTTCTCCTGGCTCAAATGTCAAAAATGAACCAGTGAGTCCAGACTGTACTTGTTGTTAAGAAAAGGCCAATGTTTTAGATGTTTGGCTTCACTTTAAAGTCTGTTTTGTTTTTGTTTCATTGTTAAAGATTGTACCAACATGTGTTCCTCTTGGCTGGTAGCTGGTGAGGTCTTGCCAGAAAAATAAGTTAGTAGTCAGGAGATTATTTAATTTATCAAAGTACTATCAGATGGAGGAGGTGCTGTAGTTGTATACTCTAGCTGAGATGCTGGCTTACAGATGGAGAGAGACGGAGAGGTGGAGAAGTGGAGATGTGGACGGTATCAAATAGATAAGACAGAGTTTTTCGCAGTTCAAAGAGTTAGGTGCAGCACATGGCTTATTTACCTTTAAAAGGGAAAGAACTCACTCTAGTTCAGTTTTTCAAGCCTGCACACAGTCTTCTTTATCATTTAATTTTGGTATTAAGGTCATGTGTGGGCTGTGGAACCTTGAAAGGTAAATATTTTTTGGAGTAAAAAGAAAAGCTGAAAATGTTAGATTTTCGAGTGGTTTAAGGCTTTGATGTTTGTTAAACACAGACCTATGGCTGTAAGACAACCATCTACCTTTCTGATATCTTTCTTTGCCTGATGTTGTTGTGAGGAGGTCTGACAGGTTGGCAGATTTTCCCGAGAATGGCGAGTGTTTTACAGTACATGGTATCCGTCATCATCTACAGATAACAGACATTAAAAGAAAGCTACTTTAAAAAGAATTCATTTTAAAGAAACACATATTTGAAATGTACTCTGTTCCCTTAGAATCCTGAAGACAAGAAAGAATAACAGCATCAAGAAGGGCAGAAGAGCATGCTGAGTTTATATATGCAGACCCAAAGCCCAGATTCAAACTGCCTCAGGACATCAGTGAGCTAAATATCAATATCCTTATAAAATATTTTGCTCAGAACTAAACTTTACCTGATATTTGCTTCTTTTTTGACTGGATCCTGCTTGTTTCACTCATATTTGCACTGCTGATTCTTTCAGACGAGCCTTTTCCCTTCTCCTCTTTGCTCTTCTCCCGCACGTCATCACTCTCCACCCAACGCCATCAACCTCATCCTGTCTTCTCCTCTCGCTCTATCTCTCCAGACACTGACACCAAATCCCACAACAGACACCCTGCTGATCGATACCATGACATCATCGGGCATGGCCATCATTTGTGAGCTGTGGGCGAGGTGTCGACCTGAAGAACACGCACACACACACGTCTCCACACATAGAGCAGGGCCTGAGGGACGGAACCAAGCTGAGCTTCTTCACATCCCCGGGCCGTGCAACCCTCGCCTGCCTGCCAACGCTGCGCTGCTGCTGCTGCCGCTGCTGTAGTAAATCTGACTGATGACAAGTCCAGGACCTTTTCTCACACACACATAAACACATGAACACCCGGTGAGCTAATAGACAATGAGGACATTCCCCTTGAGTGAGCTGTTGAGTGGAGTCCAAGCAGAGGGGTTTAAGTACAGTTAGGATAAGACAAAGCACTGCGCTCTGAGACTGTAGCTGGCATATTTGCATTATTTCCCCTCCTACTTATCAGCATAAGTGAAAACCAAGAATATCACAAGGCGAGTACTGTGTGACTGTGCTTTGAATGGTAATACATAGCTCTCACCTGCTCTGAAAACAAAAGTTTTTTCAACTCCAGCCTACCTGACTGACTCACTGACAGACAGATATGTCTATTGTTTTACCAGGCCTGGACAATGCATGTACATACACCCTCATATTGGTGCTTCTTGTCTGCAGCTGTCAGCGGCTTCCAGGCAGCGGGGAGCCCCCAGTCTGAAGGTGGACAGCTGGGATCAAAAAGCCGAGGAGGAGTCAATATCCATAAAAGTGAAAAGTGTCTGCTTAAAACGGCTGCAAATACAAAAATCGGCCCGTGTTTATGGTTGCAGTCTTCACAGCGCCTCTCAGCCTTTTCAGACAGACAGGTGGACTGACAGAGACAGACAAGAACGAAGCAGGCTGAGGAGGAGATGCCTTACAACAACTAGTGAATTCCTTTCGAGAACAGAAGCATCTGTAAAGTGCTGTAAATATTGCTGCATCCGTCTGTCACTATAAGTTGCCTCTGGCATCCTGTGTTGTGTGGAAGCTTGTCTTGTCATGAATTTGAATCTAAAAGCAATCTAGTTTGACATCGAAGACTTAAAAAAAAACATATATATATATATATATATATATATATATATATATATATATATATATATATATATATATATATAT
>JAOWBL010000023.1:14492777-14517305 GCA_028564865.1 Zenarchopterus dispar
GAAGTCACTGTCTCATCAAAAGAACACAATGAAGCAGGTCTGTGCGTGATAAAAAAGATGGAGATTTCGCCAGCAGTGTTTCACTGGGATTTTTGTTTATTCCTCGGTCTTTGGGGAGTTTTTAGGGATTTACGTTCTCTTGGGTTATACAGTTATATACAACTATCACTGGTCAGTATTTCACGCGTAAAATGTGTGTTTTGCGTGAGAATGGAGTGAAAACAATACATGGCACCAGTTAAAATAATTTATTTCACAACGTTAAATTTATCTTTGTCAAAAGACATCTGTGACGCCCTACATTTTTTTTATTAGTTTCTCGGGTTGTTGTCTCGTTCTTTAAGCATTTACAAGTCCGTTGGAAAAGTTGCAGCACCGAGGAATTGAACTTAAAAATTTTCATTTCAGCAACGTAAAATTTCATGTTATATCAATTTTTCATTTTCACCTTAAAGTTGTAGAGATTTCAATTTTTAGCAACTGCAAAGCCTTATTATTGGTGACTCAATTTCATGTTACAGTTTTCTGAAATTCAACATTATACCAGCTATTAATCTTGACTTTCTCCACGGCAAATGTAGGTTATAGATGTAAACCTTTATAGTATTACAATTTTGAATGATTACTTCAGCTAAGACAACGTATAAGCCGTGTTAACGTTCAACACATCTCACAATACAACAGCAACTTTATTTGGAGAAACATGTGTATGTTGACATTCCTATTAAAAAAAAGGTATACATTTAAATGCTGCACTACAAATAACAGGACTGTTTCTTCTGAGCGTTTACATCACTGTTCTTCACTCCTGGTCATCAGAACCCAGTGTCCTGCACGTTTTAGATGTTGCTTTGGTCCAACACACTCCTGATTCAAACGTTTGGATCACCATCAGCTTGCTATTACGCAAGTATACGGACCATTTGCTGTCACTGATCTCTGACCTGAGAATAAAGGATCAGTTACTTGTTTATATTTTACCATTTTTGTAGAAATTTTACCTTTTCAGCTGAATTGTGTAAAGTTGTTCAAAGTATATATATTATTGATTTCAGATAGAGAGATAAAGTAAATGCCTCATCCGCGTAACTTTCGTTTAGATCCACAACATTATGTTCAAACCACATCTGACATCATGTCATTTAGAACTAAAGTTTTGTACCTATATGTTATATAGCTACTTTGACTGCTGTGGACGGAGTTACACCAGCCTTTCAACCTTAGCCAAATGTGGGCTGTTAATCCAAATTCGAGGTGACAACTGGTGGCCAAATCTCCGACTGTTTTGAGCAGAACAGAGCTATTCTGTTGAAGTCACATAGTTCAACACCTAACACTCGTCCGAATATTAAGCCTCATTGGATGAAAAGGGAAGCTCCTCCCAATCTTACCTGACATCGAAAATGTTGTCATACTGGAAGAGCAAGAGCGAACATCTCCTGCTGTCTGGAACCGCACCTAACACTGATCCCACTATTTAACCGCTCTGTCTTGAACTTCCAGCCTGAATAAAAAGTCGACATTTAGCTGCGGTTAAAGGGCTGCTGTAACTCCCTCCACATCAATCAAAATACATCAAAAGAGCTACAGACGCTGCTCTCTAGCGAGTTTAGAGGAAACTTAAATAGATCCCGCAAAACAAAACAGCAGTGTCCTGCTTGGGAAATCAAACGACTGAGAACAAAATGTGTTTTTGAGCCAGGCCTTAAACATGTTTATTTTTGCTCTAAAGTCGGATTTTTAAATTTTTTTTATTTTAACATGGGAGTCTATGCAGATTGAGTCGCTTTTGGAGCCAGCCTCTAGCGGCCAGTCCAGGAACTGCAACAAACCTTAGCTCCACATGAGCCTTAATGTCCAATATGGCAGATGTGTTTGCTGCTTGATCTTTCGTGAGTTCATACTTATTTGGGCTATATTGGTCTATAAGGTCATGTGAAATGCATTTCTATTTGGGAATATGAAAAAAGGATTACATGACACTTCAGTAAGAATATGCCTGATTGGTTTCACAAAGTTAATTGTCTCTTTGTTCAAAGAAACTATGCAGTAAAGGTGATTCATTTTTATGTTTGGTAATCTTTTTGGTTGCTCTTTTGGTCTACTCAAGTTCTTTACATTGGAAAATGTGCCACAGTGATGATATTTTTTGTTTTCCAAATATGATGGTAAGGGTCAGAGGTACATTAGTCAGCATTCTCAGGTCACACGGTCAAAAATATGAACCAAAATTATTGAACATCAGAGGCTAACAGCCTTATAAAAATGCAGTTAATGTTTGCCCACGCCCCGCCCCATGAGGCACTGGAACTTGGTATAAGTTGATTGGAAACTCCACATATTTAAGAGCTGTGCCTTCCTGCAACACTTTTTTTTTTTTTAAATCTCCAGCTGCATCAACCCCCATCACTGGTAACTTCAAAAATTACAACATTAAACACTATAAAAATGAACAAACTGAACCAAAGTTAACTAAATGTGCATGCTACAAATAGACAAATATCATTTACAAAACGGAAATGTAAATTGATTTAAAACCATAAACTAATGTACTTAAAGCCAAAGTAATGTGAATGCAAAATGTTACCACCGTCAGCTGTCGAGTGTGGCAGCAAATGCAGCCACCACAGACATATTCAACTAAAGTTTGTCCTGTAACTAACATCCCAATCTTCAGTCAGTCCGACTATTTGCTTAATAATCACCACACTGGACATGGACTAGAGAAAGCAAAAGAGAGAAAATTAAAAACAAAGATGTGAAATGTAAATCATCTCTAAGCAGCTTGATGTTCCTGTGACGGCAGTTGCAAATTTCATCCAGATGTTTCGAGTCCACAGGACCATCTCCCACCTGTATGTGGGCACAAGAGAAAAACTAATGACGAACTGAAGTTGCAGATAGTTTGAATGGTAACCAGAACACCCAAAACAACTTCCAAAGAGATTCAAGGTGAAGTTCAAGGTCAAGGTGCACCTTCTAACACTGTTTGAGCCAAAGTGGGCAACTGAGGAGGACTCCACCGTGGGAAGAAGATCATAAACATGAGAGACTGAAATCTGTCAAAATGTATATTGATAAGCTACAATGGTTCTGGAAAGATGAAAGAAAACAGAATATTTTTGGCAAGTCATTTCAGCTGTAGATTAACAGATGCAAAAGTGAATAAAAACTAAAGCGTCGACTTTAAAAATAAAAATGACAAGACTAGCTACTGTGTAAAGGTAAAAGAGGCTTGGTTTTGTTCTGGGGCTGATTTGCTGCGTCTGGTACGGTGTTTCCTGAATCTGTGCACAAGACCCAACAAAATGTGTTCAGTGTTGAAAAGCTCGGTCTAAGTCACAGGTCTTGGGTCTGCAACCAGTTCTGAACACAAAAAGATTGTGTATGGCTGCAAAGTTTCAGCCAGACCCCAGAGAGGCTCAGGCTTATTCTGCCTCGAGCTGGAATAAAGTTTGCTCTGCATGAAAGGTCATTGTCTCCAGAGTTTTTATTTGTTTGTTTGTTTTTTAAGAACTTCAGAAACACCTATGGGTGACATCACAGATAGACAGTCCAGTAGTTTTATAGTTGATCATTTTTGCCTTTGTTTATCTCAAATTGTTTCAACTAAAGCTGGACGCTTAGGACATACGGTATATTTTGCCTGCTGATAAACTGAGAAAAAGAATTGGCTTCCTGCCATTTGTGACACAGAAGACAGAAAAGATGTGTATAGTCCCAAGCAAAAGGAGAATTCTTTGTAGGCAGGGAAGACGACTGGCTGGGTAAAACGCTTTGACAGTGAAGAGCAGAAGAGCTGAAGTCTAGTTCAAGTGCGTCACCTTTTGACCTGTAGATTCTGGAGGGTGTTTTCCTTGATATTCTAAAGTTGTGCGTATCCTACTTCCCACAATCAACTAAAACCTCCTGATAGTCAGGGTAACATTAAATACAAATAATGAATGGACCTTTTCTTGATCTACAGCTAGATCGAAAAAAGTTTGAGTGGAAAGTAGCACGACAAAATATATACGTGACAGTGGCGCCTCCTTGTGACAGAATTGTGGAATTACACGTGCTCCTTCGGTTGCAGTAACCTGTAGCATCATCAGTTAAATCATTAATCGCATTAAAAACTGTACTTTTTCCTGGTAAACTGAATATTCACTTTGACATGTGTGAAAAACTACAATCATGCTAAATCGTCCTGACCCTTTAAAGCCTCAACATATGAAATAAACAGATACACAGACAATACTTTTTTTAATTTAGTGTTTATTATGTAGTGAAATTAAAACACCTCAAAATTGATCTTTTTTTGTGTTGTTATGCATATATTGGGTAATTATATTTATTTGATTTCATTATTTCTATTTAATTATGTTGGTGATGCAGGCGTCTCAGAAAGTATATGATCAAAAAATATATCCGATATTTTAGTGTCAATTTTTCTTTTTTTTTTATGAAAACCGACAAAAATATCTATGTAACCTAACAATAAAATGCCGCCTTAAATCGCAACTTTTGCCGCTCGATGTTTCTGTAATTTGCTAAAAAGTCAACAGCAAACTTCAGGATATGTGTCTCGTTGGTGCGTGGCAGTGGTGCCACAGAGGAGGAGTCAAACCTCCAGCTGCGCGTAAACGCGCAGGCTCAAACTGTTTGGATCCGAGCAGGTGAGCGCGTGCCATCACCTGCGTGCTCTTCGCGTGGATTTCATGACGAGGAAAGAGTTCGGAGCTTCGATGTCAACCCCGGCGCCACAGATCCAGTCCGATCTCTTAGTTTCGCAGAGTCAGCCCGGGACTCGTGGTTCGGAAGGCTGCTGCTGAGAGTCCTGAACAGGTGTCGGGGAGGGCGGCCCAGAAACCTGATCATGTCCGATGGGAAAGACGCAAATGCGGCTGAAAAGTGAGTACAGTCACCAAGACCCCAACCGTCTGACTTGTTACGCACGCAGCTGGTGTATTTCTTGATCTGGCGAGTTCGTGCATGTTCTGGTGAAATCAGCCTGGCAAAGAACAAAGAAACGGTATAAAAGTGGGGAAAAAGTCGTTTACCGTCACCCTCCACGTTTCCTGGATGTTTGTCTTCTCATGACAGCGTATTCTTCCTCAAAGAGACTTGGAACAGCGTCATCCAGATACTGCAGTGTCAAGCGGCGGCACCAGGAAGAAAAGCCAGACAGTCGTGCGTTCTTTCACTCACTGAAGCGGCGTGTACCCAGCAAGCCGAGCCGGGTTATGGGGAAATAACATCTCCGATAACACCGGACTGCTGATAACACTTCTTTAAACAAGTGCTGGTGTTAACACGAGAAATGTTCACATGCATGGAGGCGACTGTTTTATCATGGATATGAAACAAATTCAGAGTTGTTTTTTTTTTTTTTTTAACCTGAAAAAGCATCAATTAATTAATGGGAAATGGATCCAGTTTGTTTATGTTTTTTTTGTTGTACCCATTTATTTTACAGCTCTTCTGAGATGACCCTAAAAGCCTGCCTGGATGAGTGCATGGAGGCCTTGGATCTCTTCCTTAACAACCACTTCAGTGAGAGCCTGGAGAGGCTGCGGCCAAGGTAACGACCATCCTGAGTCAGGCTGGTGTCCACGGCGGTTTCAGCTGGCTTTTGCTGTGTGGATTTAAGCTGGTGGTGCGCTGGCTGCTTGACTTCAGCATGGTGTCAGCAGTATTTGGCCTGTGGCGATGTTCAGAAGCTGGTGTGGTGTGAACGGTGAAGTGGAGCCCTAGCTGACAGGCTTCAGGTCTCCAGGATATGAAGTGTTTGCTGAAGCTGACGCCCAAGGTCTGACAGATTCAACAGCCAGCTGAACGCCAGCGCCGCTAAGCAAACATTTTGCGTCAGACAGACCAGGATGGAAGAGAAGATAGATTTAAAAAAGAAGGAAGATATTTACTCTTATCTTCCCTCTGCAGGAAAATGTGCAGCTCAAACAGTAACTACCTATGTTTGCTGGCTTTACGGGGTGTTGATCCTGCAGTTTTTCTGTCTTTCTTCTCTTCAGAGTCAACGAGAGTATGTACCATGCTCTTATCTACGCCACAGTGCTGGAAATGCAGGCCATGATGACTTTTCAACATGATGATATCTGCAATGCAGGAAATACCATGAAAAGTGCCCAGGAGGTCTGCCAGAGGTCAGGAGGTCTCCCGATGACCATTTTGCTCATTCTGTAGACTAAAATGTGAAGGTTTTTTTTAAGAACTTTATTTTCATTGATGCTACTCCTCCTTTGATTCCTGAGGCACCGAGGAGGAATTTACATTTATGGCTCTTTTGTGACCTTAATACCAATTTGACTATGTTTGCATGAAAGAAGTTACCTTAGCACATGTAAAGATAAAAGAAATTGAGGCTTTGTGTGTCAAAAAGCTAAAAAGATGTGGTTGCGCTAACAGAGGTGGGAACATACGACACTTTGTGCTGAAATATTTTTTTGTGTTTTAGGTTTCGGCGGAAATCACCAGGATTGACTAATAAGGGAGTGGGTGAATCGCTCTCTGAAGGTATAAAAGGCTTTAATGTCTCACATCTGAAAATTTTAAGGGACATTTCAGCATATTAAATGCAGTGTCAGGATCCAGGATTAACCTTGGGAGAATTTGAGATTCCAATATTTATATCCAGGTTATTAAGCAAGCTCATCTAAAGAAAACCAATATCAGATAGACTTATTGAAACTCACATTTCTGTCACCTAACTGGTGCTTAATTCTGGACCTTGTGCAGTTTGATGGACTAATGGGCTACAAGCCACGTGCACTCTTTCACACACGCTCAGACAGTAATCTCTTAGTCGATAGAGATCCACACAGATATCATTCTGCTAGGTTTCGGGAGTACTTTTTTGCACCCTGTCTCGGTGTCTTGCCCAAGGACACGTTAACATATGAACTACAAGACTAAGAATCAGACTATCCACTTTAAGGCTGGTGGACAACTACTGTATTTCCTCATTGTGCACTTGTCTGTTATTGTTGTAAAGACCCCTTCTCATGCATGTATTTACCACTGAGAGGCTCTCTGTGAGGATGGAGATGCACAACAATGAGCTTTCTGCTAAATATCAATATGTCCACAGTTATAATGCTACGTTCACAAGACTTTATTAATCACAGAAGGGAAAATAATTAAAAGATGACTAAAAGTGTAGCTTTCACTGTCTTACTCTGACAATGCAGATATTTGTTGATAAATACTTGGCCAGTTAAATCTGATGGGTGACACAGGTAAAGAGGCAACCGTTGATATAATGTCTACAAGTCATTCTGATGGCAGACATAACTGAAATAAAATTCAGGAAAAATCATTCAGTAGTTACTTCCATAAATATGGTGAATGTTGGAACATAATTTAATTTTGATCTAAAAGTAAAGGTGGATGAACATAGAATTGAGACAGGATCAAATTAGTAGATTATTGGTCTAATGCAGACATCCCTGAAGCATCACGCTTGGGGCCGGACGGCGAGGCTTGAGGCCGGTCGGCGAGGCTTGGGGCCGCTTGGCGAGGCTTGGGGCCGGTCGGCGAGGCTTGGGGCCGGTTGGCGAGGCTTGGGGCCGGGCGGCGAGGCTTGGGGCTCAGCAGAGGAGTTGTGTCAGGAAGGGTGTCTTAAAACCTTTGTCAAATCAGTACATGGAAAACAATGATTCAGTGAGGGAACTCCTTAAAAAAACATGGCAGACATTTGCAAAATATGCTGCAAAAATCAAGACAACCTGTGTGAACTCAAGTAGGGGAGCAAAATCTGCTTATTAGATGTGAGAAGTGGTTAGAAGATAGAAATGACAATAACATAAGTGAGTTATGGTCATCTATCAGATACTCCCTAGAGAGAGATCTTTGTTTGGCACTTTATTGCAGGTTAAGTATTCTCATTTTCTGGTGTTTCTGATGTATGTTTGTGATGTTTGTTTTTTGCAGTACAGCTCCATGCAGAAGTGTGTTATGCAGAGTGTCAACTGCAACGAGCTGCTCTCACCTTCTTACAGGTGCACAAAGCTAACAGGTTTTTCATTCTCAGAAGCAACATGACCTATGTGCAATAAGAACCGCGCTAGTTTCCACCAAATCCAGTTCTACCAAACTAAGAAAACTGCACAACACTTCTCATGAGTGTGCATTGTAAAATCAAATTCATAGCTCACTCAATTTAATGTGATGACACTTTATTTAACCCTGTAACACATTCTAGGTGGTTGTGTTAAGTTATAAGTGTTTCAGCTGCATCATCTCCCTTACCTGTTTTTTTGTTTTGTTTTTGTTTTTTTTCCAGGATGAAAACATGGTGAATTTTATCAAAGGAGGAATTAAAGTACGAAACAGTTATCTGATTTACAAGTAAGTATTCAGTAAAAAAAAAAAAATACTGCTTAACAAATATTGATGCATTTTTCACATTTTAAGTGCACTGAATGAGAATATATTTGCAGTTTTTTTTAAGTATTAAATGATTCCTTATTTTTTGTGAGACATGGCGGTCATCTTTTTAGATGTGTGGTGTCGTTTTGAAGGCACCTCTGTAGTGATGTCATTAAGACCACCTGAGTTCTGGCCACTCTTCTAAACACAGACTCAACATGTAAAAAACTGACAGAGAATCCTTCTCTTTTTCTTCATGGCTTATGCTCTTAACTTCTAAAGATCTGCAGCGTTAAAGAACTGACACACCTGTCTTTTCCATCAGAGATTTGCATTCCTTCATAAAATCTCACAACTGTCTCCAAGGACCCAGTCACATTCACCTGGAAGGAGGGATATCATTTGGAGTAGGGGCATTTAACTTGGTATGTTGCACAGTGTATCCTTGCATTTAAAAAAAAAAAAAAAATCCACATCTAGTGTCATCTGTGTACTGTGGAGCTTGTAAGTTCTTCTTTATTTACAGACCCTGTCCCTTTTTCCTCCTCGGATACTTAAAGTTTTGGAATTTGCAGGCTTTTCTGGAGACAAGGTGGGAATGAGAGAACATTTGCTGGCACTCTCTACCTGACGGCCTCATAGATCCTCTGGACATGTCTGTTTTTAGGAGTACGGTCTGTCTCTTCTGTGCAACGGTGCCACGGCGATGAACTTGCGCTCCATGCTGTGCGCCCTGCTGCTGCTCTGCTACCACACATTCCTCACGTTTGTACTAGGTAGGGCTGCATCTGGGTTCAGATGATTCTGTCACAAATTATGGATTTAACTTTATTATTATTATTATCACAGTTGAAGATTTTTGTGTGGTATTATATTTGTGCTTTATCACCTTAGGAACAGGCGAGGGAGAGGTGGCTGAGGCTGAACGGCTGCTGAAGCCTTTCCGGCTCCGTTACCCTCAGGTGAGTAGCAATGAGAAGATGATTCTTCTTTAATTTTTTCTTAAAAACATTTTCAGGATTTGCCACAGCAGTCCATCCTGTTCCACGTGTCCTGAACCGCCGTTGTCATTTATCTGGGTTTGGGGCACTGGGATAACACGGACTTGTGACATCTTGACGTTGCTGGGTTGTGACTAACAAAGATTAATACCTGCACCAGGAACCTCCTGGGATGTTGTGAAAATGCAACTCTTGTTAGTTCACAGAGGCTACAATAAAGCATTGCATTTTTTATTTCTTTTCTTTAGAACAAACAAAGCGAACGTAAACTACAAAAACAACTTCCCCTCTTTGAATCTGAGCAGTGTTCTTTTGAACTTCATTTAAAATAGAGAGCAAAATACTGGACAGCTGATTCTGTGCATCTGCTGACTAAAAGCTGTTTTTTCTTGTTTCTTTATGGTCATCTTATTTATCTATCAAAAATCATTATATGGAGTTTTTAAATAATAATCAGTTAATTATTGTTACTGTTGTCGCTTTTAGGTTTGAAGAGAAGAGGAGAGCATTTATAGTGTTCAAACTTCATAAACATTTTTAAAAAATGGTTTCTGATTTTTAGAATCATACAGTGTGCATGTGAAATCTAGGAAAAGTGGTTAATAAAATAATGAGAAATGACTGTGAGATCATTTGATTGTTTTTTTTTTTTAGATGGAGGCTACACGTATAACTGATAGTGGGTTTGTGGTGGGTGAGATCACAGACGAGCTGCCAGAACAGCACAAATCCAGAACTTATGAACAATGGTTTCAGGAGAGATTTTAGACCAAGTACAGTTAGTTTTAAAATTTTTAAAAATAATTTTTGTTCAAGTGAAATATATGTAAAATGTTGGTTAGAAAATAGAAAATGTTCAGGTAGAATCTCTGTCTGTCTGTCTCTGTGTGTAATGACTAGTCATCTCCAGTTTGAAGTGGCACATGTCAGGTTATATAGCGAGAGGAAATTTTCTAGTAATTAAATATCGGTCCAAATATTTTATTTTTCACGTGGGAAAAAAACACAAGTTTTAGTATTTCATGTCAAGATTAATATAGTTGGGTTTTGACAAAATGGCAAATCAGTGAGGAATTACACCAAAGGTTTTTTGGTATTTGTTAAATAATTTCATTTATAAAATCCATTTGTTTGTTCATTTAAAAAAAAGAAAATAAAACTTTGAGCCGATGTTGTACCATGGTAGTATTTGGTGAAATCTAAACGACTCCACGCCATCACCACAGATCACGTCTTTCTTTTCTGTCACACAGTCCACACCCTGAGTACTTTCATCTGATGCTGACATCACATTCCACGTGCACCGTCCCTCCTGCAGTGCACACAGAAGCCTACCTTTAATTGCTGCATACGCTGACAGACAATTTTGCTATCGCTTGTACCACTCCACCTAACACGTATTCTTGTAAATTGCTAATCCGCCTTTCTACTCCACCTTTAACCCACATGCCTGCCCTTCCCAGAGAGCAAACTTAAAGCTTTTAAACAGTGTGTACTGAAGTAAATGGAAGTGTCTTCGTTAAATAGTGCCAGGAATGGTTTCTTACATGCTCACAGATTATAATATAACAGAAAGCAAACTAGCAGCACAGTTAGCAATCTAGTGGCTAATATATTATTAACTGTATTTTTCCATGTTGTCTAGGGTGCGATATTCCTTTTCTTTGCTGGAAGAACTGAGGAGATCAAAGGAAATATTGATGAGGTATGTTACATTTATGTAGAGGGTACTTCTGTTAAAATAGTTCTCGCAACCTTAACATGAGTTTAATGAATCACACCTTCTTGGGCTATAATGAGGCATGTGTTGGTTAATCCATAGGAGCAGGACCTGACGTTAACATTTAACACACTCCGTATCCCACTTCAGCTGCAGCCGCATCATTGTGACCTCATTGTTCTTCTTTCTTGGACCGTTTCTCTGCACGAGCAGGCAGTGGCGCTCTTTGAAGATGGCTGCAAGGCACAGCAGGCGTGGAAGCAGTTTCACCACATGTGCTACTGGGAGCTGATGTGGTGCTTCACCTACAAGCGTGCATGGAAGATGGCATACTTCTATGCGGACCTGCTAAGCCAGGAGAGCCGCTGGTCCAAGGTAACGATCTCACGGCACGAGATCGGAGCTCGTCCTAGAGTTGAACATCTTGAGAGATGAATGGCTTCTGTCTTTCTCCTGTTTGTCTGTTAGGCCATGTATGTGTACATGAAAGCTGCTTACCTCAGTATGCTTCCTAAGGATGAGGCCAGACCTTTTGGGGAGGACGAGGTAGAGCTCTTTAGGTAAACATGCAAACTTGTGTTTGTTGTTTGTTTTGTTTTTTTCCAGTATTTGATAATATGATCATATCCTAAAAAGTACATTTTTAAGATAATTAACTTCTACTGAACTGGTGTCATTTCAGTTTGTGCACCCGCTTCCTCTTTTTACAATTCATATTGACTTTAGCCTCCATATAACTTTCACATTAGTTCCCAACGAACAGTTGTAAATACATCTAGTGACAAGAAGTGCAATTGATTCACGTGTTTCAGAACGTCAACAACCTGCGGCAGCCCGAGATGTAAAACGATAGCAATAATCGATAGCAATAATGTAGCAATAATCTGGCTACATAAGAGCTTCAGGAACTGAGAGTGATGTTTGCAAGTCAAAAGGTGGTAAGCATGTAAACAGCTGGCCTTATAACAGCTGGTACAAACTCCAGTCCCCCAATAACCCTGAACAGGACAAAGTGGCCATGGAAACTGGGTCGAGTTAATAGTAAGGTTTAAAAACAAAGGATTTGGTGTCAATATAGAGGTCACTGTCGACACCTATAAAAAGTGTACACCGAATTTTAAATGTTGCCCTAAAAAGATTGATTGTTATTTAAACAAAAGATCAACAAATTTATGTGTAATTAGGGGCATGCTGTTTAGATTGGTGGCCAGCACAGCCTATGTCTAGCTGTCATCACTTTTACTACCAAACACGTAGCACTGTACTGACCTCTGAGCACTGCTTCTGAGCTGTGAATAAAGACCTAACTGAGCACAGTCACTTATATTTGGAAGAGAAAATGCTTTGTTGTGCTGTTAATTTTACTAACAGGCCTTTGCTGTGGGTTGGCCTGGCAGGGTTCGAGGATGAAGCTGAGCTAAGAGCAGGTAGCTGGTGCTAACCAAGTGTCTTAAAGCAGTGGTCATGTGACCCGAATACATATAAAAGAATACTACTTAGCATCACAGGTGAACGGAAGCTAAGTCAGCCAAACTAAAATGGCTGTGATTGACATAAGGTGGCTGTGTTCCAAGCAGGCTTCCAGATCTGTTTCTCTGTTTCCATCTTAACCTGGCTTCTGTATCCTCCTCTGTCACGTCAACCGCCTCCACATGATGGATTAAGGCCTCAGGAAATCAAGTCATTGTGTGGAGAGGCGAAAAAAAGCATAAAATATTTCCTTTAAAGGCCTACCAGATATTTTGCATAAAATTGTTTTGCAATAAGCCCCCAAGCAACTCAAAATACAATTTTAGTGGCTTTAAGGTCATTGTTTAGGCTTGTAGGCCTGCAGGTTTCCTATTTTGGCATTCTGTGACCCAGAGTCAGTGTCAGCTGGAGCTGCTGAGTAAAATGATGCATCAAACAACTAAAAGAGAAGATGTTTCAGTCGGTAACATAGTGGACATCAAAGAGAAGAAAAATCTATTATGGTATTCTCAGGTGAACACAATCAATGAATTAAAGTGTATTAAAAAAGTTTGTCTGATTTGAAATTAATCTCAGGTCTTCTCCTGCACCTTTAGACAAGTACCAGCACTAAAGCAGAAGATAGCAGGGAAGTCTCCTCCAACAGAGAAGTTTGCCATTCGTAAAGCCCGACGCTACAAAGCTTCCCGCCCAGCCAGGCTCCCAGTGCCAGTCTTGGTAACGCTCACAAAAAAACAAATCAAAACAAAGACATGGGGACAACTTAATGTTTGATTTGCTCTCAGAGCATCTCAACGGGATTGACTATCTGATTCCAGGAGATGATGTACATGTGGAACGGTTTTAGTATGATCAGCAAACGACCAGAGCTGACTGAAGGCATGATGCAGACTTTGGTGGAGGCAGAGCGCACCCTGCTGGAGTCTCCTGGTAATGTAGCTCAATCAACAAGACCTGTCTTCAGTGTGGCCTCCAACAACTCTGATGATGTTTCCTTCACCCCCCTCAGAAAATGAGTACTCAATGGACGACCGCTGCTTGATCCACATGTTGAAGGCTCTGTGTTTCAAGAACCAAGGTCTTGTCCAGGCTGCTGAGGAATGCCTTAACAAAGTGTGCTCAAGGTGACTCATTTCTGTTGCGCACACTGAAACCAGCACCGTCATTCTACTGTGAACAAACATCAATATTTGCATTCAAATGTTTAATCTATACACAGCTTTTGACCACATTGCTTCTTGTGTTGGAGCTACAAGACTTAAACATTTAAGTATTTTGTTTGAATAAGAAAAATAGTCTAAAGCAACTGAAGAAATTCGGTTGATCAGCTTAAAACTACATTATCTTTATCATGTGGATTTAATTTGCATATTTTTTTGTAAAAACTACAATATTCTCAAACCTCACTCAGTGAATCGTTTCATGATGATGAAGAGCGACACCACCTTTTATGTAAAACTGCTTTGCTAGGATCTCCGAGACAATAATTGGTTCACTCTACCTGCATGGAAAACACGAAACGTTGCTGCGTAAGTGAGGATGCTGCATTCAGTGTTGTGCAGGGCCCACCTTGACGTGCGTGGAATGCAACATAAATGTTTAACTCCTCCCCTTCTGTATGTCTTCAGTGAAAAGAAGATCAGATTCGACCACTACCTTGTGCCCAACTCTCTCGTGGAGCTGAGTTTGCTTTTCATAGAGCAAGGCAGAAGAGATGAGGCTATCAAATTACTGCATAAGGCCAAGTAAGTTCCTCTTTTTACATGAATGTTCACGTGTGTTATAAAATGAATGGTTAATGGAAAAAACTGTCAGAAACTAAACTGGTTTCCTGACAAGCATATGACTGGAAGAAATGATGCCCTCACTCTGCTGCTGTTGAAGTGGTTCATGTATCAAACAGGGCCAAGCACCTGCAGAGTTTGGACACACCAAAAAAAATGAGCGCTGTCTTAACTTTACTAAAGCGGAGTGCTTTCTGCACTTATTATATGGAAAATATAGACTTGGTTGCTAGACCTCTCAGTTTATTTAAAAGTTTAAACCATCATCGTCATGATCTCGGAGTTCCTCAGAACCATACGGCTCATATGGCTGCCCACTGCAGTGTTTTCATGATTCAGTCCACGTCCTCTCTTTATGTTGAGGTGTCTTCTAAGAAGGCACCAAACCTGAGTCTGCTGATGAAGACCATGAGCTCATGAAGAAAAAAGTCACTTTATCATTGATAGCTGATGTTTTGCCCTTGTAGTTCACTAAAGTAAATGCAATACAGATGCACTTAGAGGTTTTTTTTTTCATTTTTAACTTCTCTATAGACCTGTATGTTAAGGGTATCCATGGTTCTTTGTAAAGGCAGAGACCGCAGGGTCCAACCTAACTTCCGGGTTACATGCCAGCTGCAGTAAGATTCGTTGCAGGTCCTCGACCGGCTGCTGGAGGCTGGCTCCAAAATTGAGCCGATTTCCACAGACGCTCCTGTTAAAATGTCCAACTTTTGGGCAGAATTTTGATCTCAATAGTTTGATTTACATCTATGACAATTCTAAAGGAGATATATATTCTTATTTGTCTTTCTTGCAATTTACAAGATTATGTATCCACTTTTTCAATTATGCATGTTTTTTTTTTCTAAAGAAATACTGTAAATAATAGCAATACATTTATTCTAAAGTCAATCACTGCGGTTGCATCACAGGACAACTTGAGTTGATTTGTATTGTGAATATTGAGTCTGCCTCTTCAAGATGGACTGAAAAACATGTGGCTCTGATGGCATTTCTGTGCAGCCTGTAGTCTAACCCTGGTTACTGGTGTGGTTTGCAGACACAACTACAAGGACTACTCAATGGAGTCTCGTACACAGTTCAGAGTGCACGCTGCGCTGGCGAAACTCAAGGCTGAGCCCGGTGAAGAGGACACCCAGTAATGGAGACTTTCTTCATTATCACACAGGTTCCTCAACCAGGACGTAGAAGGTTCTGGACCCTTAAGGGTGATATCCAGCACCCATTTGCATTTACAACAACTGGACATCGTATTGCTATAGTTGTACATTTTTATCAGCATTTTTTTAAAACCATCATCAAACAGGTATAATTTGTTACTTTCAGAAATGTAGCAGCAGAGCTGAGGGCTTTAATCTGTGACTTTAGGTTTAGACAAGCCTCATTGTATATAGTATTTAATGTTATATTGTTGGCACAGCTAACACTAAATCTGATGAAATGTATGACAGAGAGCAAATGTAATACTATTAAAATGTAATCCACCTTTGTGATTGGTGAGTGATTGGTACATAATTATATTGAGGGACTGTTCTGTAATTTAATGATTGACAGCTGATTCGATAAATGTATGAAGAATTGATCCCTTAGCCAGAATACTTCCCACCCTGACACGTATGTTGGAGACAAGTGCCCCATTTCTGGTGGGCGTAGTCAACATGTCCTTTACTGTGGTACCGCTATGACTGTTGAGGCTAAAAGCTTTCTTCACCTCGCTGCTTTTGAATGAATGTCAACGTAAAATTATACTTTGAGATGAATTTTCAAAAAGCTTGATAATGGAAGTTATTTTTGTAGAAACAAACACCTCTGAATATCTGTTTTTATCTTGCAAAAATGACCATCCAGCTGGTAGCCACTGTACATATAAGTTCTTCCTTTTAAAGGAAACAATAAACAAATCCCTTTTTCTGGGCTTCAGAGCATTTGTGTCTGATGTGAAAACTAAAACACTTAAATGTTTGTTTTTCAGAACTGTTAGTTTGGACAGGTTCAGTCAGAAAATGTTCTTCAGAGAGCCATTAAGGCTGCAGATGCTGGATCATTCTGCTCTGCACCCTGACTAGGAAACCAGACCATGTAGATTTTTTTTCCTCTCTCTCTCTCTCCACTTGCTGAATACTGCTGCAGAATATCCTGCTAGAACCTTAAACTTGTACATTTATCTCAAGTGCTGTGAGAAACAAACTTTAGCATTGGCCACTAAAACTTTAACACAAAAGAATGGACCAACAGTTTTTACCGAGTTATATGTGACCAAGGAATTACAAGATCATTCTGATTTATCTACCACCCCCAGTGTGTGATTGTGTCCACCACTCTCATTTTTGCTGGGGTGTTTTACCATCCTGGACCGGTTCACTTACAGTAAAACTACAAAAAAAAAAAAGTCATGCACAAGCTGGCCATGAGTGAACTGTGAACAAGGTAAGTGTTTATTTAGAATAAAACGGCTAGTAATCAGTTTGATGGGGTAGTTTAAGTTCTGTTTGCACCAAAATACAAAATACAACTAGCAAATTCAAGAGGCAAATGGTGCAGGACAGTCACAGCGTTAAGATGACTCATTCCACGGCCTTAAACCAGGCAGAGAGAACCCCTTCATGAATGTGCAGCTTGATGCATTTGTAAATGTCATTATGAACAATACAGTTTGTATTGGTGTTAAAATGGACTGACTGGGATTCACAAGTATTTTGAACATCTTCTCATCTCACTGAAACACTATGTGTCAACACAAACCGCATCAAACACTCAAATCATCAGCTTTCTTTTTTTAAAAAAAAAACAAAACATGCTTAATAATAAAGCTTTCAAGAGGCTAAAGCTGTAGGACTGCTGCAGAGAAGATCACTGTCCGTCTGAAATGACTGTCCAAGACTATGACGAAGCAGCAGGAGTCGCTGCAGCAGTCAGCTGCTCTTCTCTCATTTTACGTTTCAATAGTTTCCTTTTCTTTTTCTCTTCTTTCTCTATTTCTGCAACCATTTCCAAGAACTTGGAGCTGCGGGGGTCCACTGTGTGGCCAAAGCGCTCTTTGGCCTCGGCCAGCAGCCATGCACGACGGGCCTTCTCCTCCTTTAGCTTGAGTTTGTTTTCACGTTTTTCTCTGCGCCAGTCAGCAACCATCTGGGGCATCTTGGCCATGTTTTCTGCTATGAGCTTCTCTCTGCAACACAAATGGAAACATTAGCAGTGAATCATGCGTTCTGTACTAGTTACCATTCACCTGACTGATTGTTCACAGTCTGTGAAAGCACTCCAAAATGTTGGGTTCTGATGAGATACAAATGTAAATCAAACAAAATTAACACCTCAAGGTCAAAACCTAGGGGTTAAATTACTGGCATGCAGTAACTGTTTGCTAAGATGTTGACCTAAAACAGCAACAACACACCAGCTTAAAACAAATATGTTAATAAGTAACTTATGCAAATATCCTTCCCAACAGCAAAGCAAACAGTTAAAGACTCGACAAAAGAATTGCTGGTTAAATTTGTAACAATGTTCTTCCTTCCTGTAAAAGATTGAATTTTATATCAAGTTGAAATGAACAAAGAAAAAAAAAAAAGCCCATTACTTAACCCTTTAAAGCACAACCTCTTGTAATAGTATTTAAACATTACCACTTTATTTTATTTTTTTTTAAAGTCTCAGTAAACTACTATCAAAGTGAATCTTCTATAAATCAGTAAGCTGTCTCTACTGAAACTTGGATCTCACAACTGTTAGGACCAAAAACATTGAGCTTTAACTTTCATCAATACCAAGTTACCCAGGTTTGATCAATATTCACTGGAGTAAAACAAAAACAACCCACACCACTGCTTACAAGAGTTTTATTTTTAACAAGGACTCAACTTTTAAGAGTATTTTATTCTTCACAACAAAGGTATATCAGCAGCCTCTTTTGGGATATTAAAAGTTCATCCAACATCAGGTTATGTGACTGATTATTTTGTTAAAACATGAACTCTCTTCCTGGTGTTTTCTCAAAGATGCAAACTTCATAAGTCAGAGGGAGAATACTTTTTATAAAAGTATTTTTATCATCTGCTACCAAAATGAGTTCCTGAACAGTGTACAGTTAAAGTTTTACCTTAGATTTTATGTTTTGTTTCCTTTTCATCACAACTGACGTCACTACTACCTAACTTGTGACTGTCTCAAACATAACGTTTAAGTGAAATATTTTTATAAGTATTTTATATACAATGTATGTATATTTAATATAATCTTTTTTTCACACAGCCTCATGATTTTGAAATATTTTTGATATACTGGATACTAGTTATTGTACAAGTAAAGTTCCTATATTCAAGTCTTACACTATATATATTTATAAAAGTATAAAGAGTGAAATTTTCTGTAACATTACAAGACTGCACAAAAAAACCCCTGTTGATCAATCATAACTTATAGAGTAATCCTGAAGTTAAAATAATAAACATGGATTGCAGCAATGAAACTGTCGTCCTGTTTATTAAAGTGTGTTTAATTATTTTTTCTTGAGATTAAATCTTTTTTACTTGTTTTAAGTTTATCTGACAGCAGATTGATGGTGGACATGAAGTGCCAGAAAACTTCAGTGGTGCTGCTGTTTTCAACCAAATGAATGTTAAGAGCAGCCAGAAGTGCAATCTTTACGATCTGTACAATCTTTAAACCCAAAACAAGACACTAGAAATACCGCTATTAACCTGTTTGTCTTTCATTACAAACACTAGACGCAGTCCAGAAGCGTTTCAGCTGACCGATGACCGAATCAGAGTCACGTGACTTACTTTGCAATTCGCGTTGCAGTTTCCTCCGCCTCTTTAGCTTCAATGTTTTTCAGCATGACCTCTAATGGGGGGTGCCACTGTGTTTCCTCTTCAATGATTTTCTCCAGCTCTTCGTGACTGGGCCACAGAGAGGCCGGGTCGATGCCGGACGCCGAGCCGAATCGACCGTACAGCTTTCGGTCGTATTGAGACGTCTTCTGCCACTCCGGTGTCCTCTCGTTGTCCTTGTCGGGGATATAAGGGTCCCGGAGATTTAACTTAAGCGGTTTTGGGTTATAGCATGCTATCTGGACTAAAGAGCCGCACTGAGGATTCGTTGAAGCGACCGTTTTGGAAGAAAGTCCTTTTAAACACAATGATGCAGTCCTCCTGCACAGTATGGACGCCGCCATTGTTGCACGAGAAGAACCAGGAAGTCTGTCTTCTTCGTTTATTTTTATTGGGTATTTCAACCGTTTAAAGAAGTAACATCGCTACCTGCTGGACTGAAGTGTATAAGACGGTACATGCACAGGGTGAAATCCTTCAGAACAAACTACAGTATTGACAATATACAGACGCGAGAAGAGAAAAAAATCTTAATAGGTGAACGAGACAGTGTTTAAACATGTTGACCTACTGTATACCTACGTATATACCTACTTTTAGGGCGTCTGATATTTTTAGGACAGTAAACATCCTTTCCGACCAGGCAGTCCCTTCAACATCCCTGTGAAAAGCCAATAAACTCTAACACACGACTTCTGACACATGATCAAAATACTGAACTTAATATCACATTATTTGTGTTTATTCATGAGTTCTCTGCATGTTTATCTCATTTAAAAGTTAAGTGTTTAATTAACTGCCTACATAAAAATGGGTGCAAGCCACAATCTGCTTAATCTTTACTGAAAAAAAGAACAAAAAAGGAAAAAGAAACTGAAAGAACTGTGCCATATGGTCTTAGTACTAAATCCAGAAAATACTTATATTTATGGAGGCATGTATATTTATGAATTCGTTATTGGTTTAGTCCTTATTTCCCTCTTGTTATTTAATATACAAGTGATCATTAACTAATAAACAGAAATTTCATAAAAATAATCAGGAATTCATCATAAGATAATTATGCCTAATTAGTAATATATCCATGTCTCGATCCCATTTTCCCACTGGACCCATGTTGCCATTAGCTTTTAAGTAACTGCTTGCTTGAGAGACCAGGAATAAACCCTGGACAGAAAGAATTTTTGTTTTCAGCACTCCAGCCTTTCAGTATCCCCTCAACTTCTACATTTGATTTCTTTTCAAGAAGTGAAGATTGAACAAATGGGGTTGCTCTGGCGTTCAGCACTTACAGAGACAGATGTCAGTTCTTTTGTATCGTGGGAGCGCACAGAGCTCTCCATCGTCATTAAAGATTTAGCGTTCCCATGGCAGGGGCAGCACTACCCTGAAGATGGGGGTGGGCATGACAGAAGCTTAATTTGGCTTAGGAGAGATCTGGTGCCAAGCCTGCAGCTTTAGGGATCACATCAACCTCAGTCATAAGCAAATAGGCTTGTTAACAGTTCGATGATAAGGGGAAAGTGGTAAAATTACATGTTTATTTTTGAGTGACTGTGAGTAGGAGGGATAGGTGGTGTGTGGAGAAATGTTTACGGACGTTATGTGGAGCGCACTTACCTGAACTGTGTCACAACCCATATCTGCACCGGAATAGCCATTTAGTTTGGACAGAGCACTAAACAGTTCACTGAATTGTGACTCAGTTATTTGACATAACAGACCCGTGTCAACAGATCCATTTTTCAGTGTAATAGTTCCAGTAGTGCGGGTACCTGCGGAGATATTGTTGATGCACTCATTAAACAGCAGAGCAGCTTGGCTTCCGCTGCTGGTCACAAAGCAGGAGCTCAAATCTTGAAGACAAGATACAAGTTTGTTAGGGTTGTGTCAGACTAAAAACCAAGAGACAATAGAAGAAAATAGGGATTCCAACATTGTTCATTCTGCTTGCCTTCGTAAGATGAAAACTGGACTTCCTGTCTTAAATTTGCTTTCTAGGTTTATATCAAGTATCAAAATGGGGGACTAAAAATATTTAAATGCAACTCAGTTGTCTGTCTTAACTATTTTAGAGCTGCAGTGC
Source organism: Zenarchopterus dispar (assembly GCA_028564865.1). Classification (NCBI taxonomy): domain Eukaryota; kingdom Metazoa; phylum Chordata; class Actinopteri; order Beloniformes; family Zenarchopteridae; genus Zenarchopterus; species Zenarchopterus dispar. The sequence continues at coordinate 14,514,041 of JAOWBL010000023.1, forward strand.
CCTCCGTCGTGGAAACACCTTAAATGAAATCAGTATCAGTCTCTGTCTATGTGGAGTACCTGATTAAATGTTAAAAATTCTTGATCACAATCACGTGTAAAAACCATTCTCTATTTACAAAAGCTGTATTCTCATTTCATTTGCCTTATTGCACCTATTTAGTCTTATTACAGTTCATTATTTCACAGGTTGGCATTTAGTTTTAGTTTAGACACTCTAACAAGACAGTGCACCAGAATTACAATCGTCTGTGTTTAATTTTTGTTTTGTTTTGTTTATAAAAAGGTCTGCCACATTGTATTTTGTGCAATTTAACCAGTATTTCTGTTATAGTTTTTCTCTTTTATAAACACAAACCACACTCGAATACTTCTTGCTAACATACAAATAAAAACAAAGTCTTAATCCTCAGAGTTTCAAAGTTCAAAAAGTGTGGACCAAAACGTTCTCATCCGCTTTACTTCTGAGTTTTGAACTTGATTCTCTTAAAGGCAAGAGTTCACTCAGGTGAAAAACCAAGTATACGCCATGAAATTATTATTTTTATTTTTGTACAATCAAATACTTAGTCATCTGTGAGACAATGGATACATCCATCCATCCATCTTCTTGACCCGTTGTTCCATTTCTGGGTCACATAACAGGCGAGAGGCAGGGGTCCACCCTGGACAGGTCGCCAGTCCATCGCAGGGCCACAATGGATACATGTAAAGGAAAAGTACTTGAATACTGTCACAATGCATTTTTAAAAATAATTTATTCAATAAAGGTTATAGTCAGCAGAAAGAGCTTCTTAGCAGGTTTTCCACTCCACTCCACCAGTTCTGGACAACAGCTTGCTGGGGTTTTTGACCACTTGTTCACAGTTCTATTATTAATAAGATGTTGAGGGTTCATTTTCATGTAACACCCTCTTTGAAACCATCACACGCTTTAGATGGGTTCAGTACATTCATCTTTAGTAGGCTTTATTATTGTAAACGCGTCTTTACAGGTCTACCTAAAAAATCACTCAGACAACTTCAGCCCATTCAGAACTCTGCTGCTCGAGTCCTCACTAAGACCAAAAAAAGTGGACCACATCAGTCCAGCTCTGAGGTCTTTACACCTGCTGCCTATCCATCTGGATCTGTTTATTTGTCAGTTCCCAGAGTCAGAACCAGACATGAGGAAGCCACATTCAGTTTCTATGTTCCACATGTCTGCAACAAACTCCCAGAACACCTCCGATCAGCTGAAAGAGTTTATTTAAATCCAGGTTAAAGACACCTGCTCTCAGCTGCATTCGAATAAAATTCCAAATCCTCACTTACCTTAAAGCCTGAGCTTGAAAACTGGATCAAATTCAACTATTGTTTTTATCTACTGTTCTTTGCTTCTTTATTTCTTTTTGTTTAAAAAATTCAATCGTGTTTCTTATTTTCTGCTATGCGATGATGTTTTTAATGTCTCTGTAAAGCACTTTGAATCATCCTGTTGTTGAATAGTGCTCGACAAATAAACTTATGTTGCCTTCAAATCTGGAATTTGACTTTATCATTTTATAACTCTCCATTTCTTCGTTCCGGCTTATCTGTGGTGGATTTGCTAATGTGTCGAGTTTCATTACGTGACTGAAATGCACACTTCCGCTTTAACCCTCAGGCAAAAATGACATCACATTGTCTTCAATGTTAACAGTCAGACAGTTAAAAAAAAAAGCTTATTTAATGTTTGTTTTGTGTAAAGAAGTAGCTTTTATTACAGAAATCATAAATTCACTTTAGGCACATTTTGTACATTTTGCACTTTAAAAGTATGCATAGATTTGTACAAACAGACTTAAACATTCACATATGTCTTAATTATAGAATATTTGAGTATTTTAATAATTGTCATGTATTTTAATAACTTGTCATGTAGTTCTGTCAGCCAGATGTTGCACAGCTGATCATTGTTTCGTTGTGTCTGGAAAGACACAGAGATGCTACATCGTGAAAATGAAAAACTACAGCTGGATTAGTGAAAGTGAATATATGTGATCAGCTTTGAGTCCAGTCAGTGATGTTGAGGTTTATTCACCTGTCCTCTCTTGTCCAGCGTTTGTCCTTACCAGGGTGTTCCGGGAAATGCTTCCCTCAGTGTCCCAACCCCGTTTAAAGGTTCCCAGAGAGGCCAAAGTACCTGCAGGCATCTCTGTATACAGCCGGAGAGATACCTGCAGGTTCTGAGACAACATTTCAACGTTCTTTGACACTTATTTTGAAGCAGTTACCCTTTAGGTTGAATTTGCTGCTTTGGAAACATTATGTGCATATTTAATGTGATTTGAAATCTTCACCTCTTGTTGATAATTTTCTTTACAGTGGGGTCATTTGTTTCCAAGAACATGGAGAGCTCTTTGAATTCCTTTTCAGACTCTAAGAAATCCACAAACCTCTTTTAAAGGTCTTAAAACCTCTTTAGATAACTATTTAATGACAGCACATGCTTTAACAGCAAAGGCAACACCATGTCCTCGTTGTAACAGTTTTTTTTTAAAACAAAAGGTTGCATCTCTCTTTCCGAATGAATGGTTAGATCTTTGACAACTACACTCACTTTTTTTCACAACTTATCTATTAACAAATGCATTCAGTACTTCATATAGGATGGAATGTCTCCATAGCCAAGTATGTCAAGGAAAGGATTTCCATTTTTTGCATGACTGAACATTTTCTTCCTTTGAAGCTGTTTGCCAATACACCATCACTATTTGTTGACACGGAGAAGAAATCGTAATGAATTGGACCTAAATCAACCGCTCTTGTTGGCCTTCAGCAGTGACAGGGCTTTACTCTGACTTTAAAGTATTTTCCCAGAACAAGAGATGAGGAGAAAATCCAAATAAAAGAGAACAAAACTTCATAATATCTCCATCTCCAGCAATGACAGCACACTGTGGCAGAGGAGGAGGTGCGGAGGCCTCCTTGGTAAGACGAGCCCCCATGGCGCTCGTGATAAATTACAGCGTTCTCCAGGAACATTACAGAGCAATTAATAATTGCTTTTCAAAGGTAACTAATGTTGTCCTTGGCAACATAGGTATCGGCTGCTCATTGACAACATAAGCTACCTCCTCAAGCATTTAAATCTGCACATCTGCACTGTATTATTCTTTTCTGAATTTGAAGTTAAAGGAAGACTATTGTGGGCACAGCAAACGATTGCTTTCTTTTCTTTCTTTCTTTCTTTCTTTCTTTCTTTCTTTCTTTCTTTCTTTCTTTCTTTCTTTCTTTCTTTCTTT
>JAOWBL010000023.1:14520780-14534566 GCA_028564865.1 Zenarchopterus dispar
TTCTTTCTTTCTTTCTTTCTTTCTTTCTTTCTTTCTTTCTTTCTTTCTTTCTTTCTCTCTTTCTTTCTTTCTTTCTTGGAGCTCTCCCAACTTAAAATCGCTGGTCTAAGCAATCTTATAAACAAGTCTGGGGTGGTGGGATTGTGGCGGGTGGTGTTGGGGTGACATGTTCATGAGAGGAGGCGGAGGGCAGAGAAGGGTTTACAGCTCTTGGTGGGGGAGCAGTGGAGTATTTTACGATAATGGATGTATTACTTTTCCACTTAGGGATGATTTTAGAGCTTGGTGAAGGGTTTTAAGGTGGCGGGAGTCTCACTGAAACTATGAAAAACGCAGGGGGGTGCCTGCGGCTTTTCAAGAGATTTATCCACCTGAGCGCAGAGACGACGGCGAGACGAGGCTAGTGAAGCAGTACAACCACCGGAGGGTTTTTATTTCTGTGTACTTCCTGCATACGCAACACAAATGGCATGCTGGATTCCCTCTGCAGCCGATGCACTTCCTGCCACAGAGTGACTATAATATTTAGACAAAATTATTTTGCATCACAAATCTTTATATCTCATGGTCATGTAAACACTTGAGAGCAAAACATCCCTGTAAACATGTACGTGCACTGGGTTTATATAAGAATCTGGCATTTGTCCCCGGTCCGTAATGGCACCAGATTCCCGCGGCAGTAAACAACTGTGGCATCCTCCACCCATAATGCATTATGGTTTTCTTTTGAGCGAATGATAAAACAGCTTTGGGAAACGAACAGATTGTGGTTCATAAAAAATGTGTAGGCATCTGATTGGAGAAATTTGTAAACAGTAATGATAACATCCCCGAAAAGCTCCGTTGTGCTAAAGCTCGTGGCTGCTGCGTTCTCTTTGGGGGCTCCCAGACCTTTACAGCACAGCTCAAGGTTCTAATGAGATGATGGATGGGAACATACAAAGTGATGGAAGCTCTTGATCCACTGGTGACTGCTAATTTAAAGGGAGATTCATCAAACGCGGTCTTGTGCTCAGATGCACCCTCATAAAGCGGTGCCGGGGTCCAGTGAAGATAAATGGGGTAATTATCGGCTCTACCTGTTCACATTGTCTCCGTCGCTTCCTGAAGTTCCAAGGCTCCTAATCTGTCTGCAGGAAAAGCAGATGTTTAAATCCACTTCTTCTTTTTATTGTTAGATCTCTATTGAGGCCGAAGTGTGATTATCTCACATTATACTAATGCAGCAGTATTGTTGAAATTATCTGGCACAAAAGTGCCACGCTGAACGCCTCCTTCTGCACACTGGCCCTAAATGATCTGATCTCCGGGCTTTCTCCGCTGATGCAGTCAGACTGTTAGCACGACCGCTATCAGCAAGACCATTACGCTTTTCACTTCCAGTTGGCATTGTTTTAAATGTCAGTAATTTCCATGAAATCTTCTCCCAGAGGCACTGCATGTGCTGCCAAATTACCAGAATACTGACCCCTGGAAGAGCTGTTAGATGTAGTCTGACAGTTTCATCTCTTTTTCACAGCCACCTTAAGAGACTTCCACTTCACTTAGCAAAGGAGGGAAGGTGTGGGCTCCACACAGCTACTTCAACAAAGACCACAGGCCTGTTAACAAGATTCAGCTTCAAAAACGATCAGTCTTTGAATTTGTCAACTTGGGGGGAAAAATCAAAAGCATTAGAGACACAAAAAAAATCATTTTTGCAGTAAGAAAGCCCACCTGGTCCTATGTGAGTATATAAGCTCAATAATCCAGCAGTGCTGGTCAAAATGAGTGACAGCCCTGAAGGAAAAGCATTACAGTTTCAAAACATCAATAAACAAATGTATACAAATGAGCCAATGATCTAAGAATCAGACTTATTAAAAATAAACACATAAAACAAAAACAAAAAGCTTTCATAAGCATTCGAATGTCGAACCTTTGGCAAAAATAACACCCATTCATCCATTTCCTTTACCCTTTCAGTCCTGTACATCCGTGCATATCTGCAGGATGTTTGGAGGCTTCTTGCACTCGGCTGCTGGTAGTTTAGTCATCTCTGCCAGTTCTTTTCATTCTACTGGTTAAATCTACCAGGTCTTTTAAGCAGGGGCAGAATTTCATTCCTCTCAGAAATGTGGAGTAAAAATGAGAACTGCTTGCTGGTTGTGCTAAACAGTTCACATTATATTTTACATGGCTGTTTTTGTGTTGCCGGGAGGGGGTTCGGGTTGGTGTTCTGATGAATGACGTTAACCTGGGACTTAACTTTCTGTCACTGGTTAAGACATTTGGCTCTGGCAGCTCCTGGTGATCTTCTGATTTCATTGTTCTTTGGTTACTTTCAGAGCCACTAAAGCTGGAAATCTTCGCTGAGTTTCAGATCTTTTCTTTATGTGCATCATTTTTTCCCATAAAAAACAAAACTTTAATCTTAACCCTTTGTCCTGTCCTTTCCTTAGTGACTCGGCTCAGACTGCAGACAAACTGAAAACAGCAGTCCATATTATTCCAGGTCAACCTGAGGCTGTGTACATGTCTGTGCTTGGACTCTGTTATTGTTTACACAAAAGGACCAAGGATCAGTATCAAGCATCCTACACATACTACATATGAAAAAAAAAAAAAAAAACTGTGTCTGGGTTCAAGTTCATCTTTATGATGTTAAAGCTTTTTTTGTCCTTATTCGTTTGTGTAAAATTATTCAGAGTTTCCAATGTTGCTTCCTTTTTTTCTGCTCTTGAGATTCTCCAGATTCAAAGGGTAAAAAAGACCAAAGATGACCAGCAATGTGCACTTTAATAAAAATGAATGGGGCTCATTTTCTTAGAGTACTGTATTTATTACATCTGGTGCAACCCAAGAAAGCTGTTTCTGGTTTTCATTTGCTCTTCGTAGATTATCACGTGGCGATGGTACTGACCTTTAGTCTGAGACATGAAACTTTATCCTCAGTCTTTCAGCACAACATTGTGTAGGTGGCCAGAAACCAGAAAAATGATGGTCTTCCACCGTTCTGTTGGCTGGGTCTTATTTACTCAGTAGTGCTCTGTATTTACTGCTTTTCATTTCATTTGGGTATCAGAATTACAAGCCCATAACTTTATCTCTTACGGGGAACCCTTAAATACAGAACAATCAGAAAGAAAAACTGTGCTAATAAAGCCAAGATGCAATGCCCCCACATTTCACAGTAATTCATGGCAGACCTTTGAACTCAGTGGGAGTATTCGCATTCAGATATTGTCACACACACAGGTGCAGACACACATTCAGAACTTCCCTCTTTTGGACATTTTGGGATGGGGGTTCAGAGAGGAAATTTAGAAGGAAGGAGGGGTTTTTCTGTGGCACCGTCCTGGCGCACACATCGTTCCCGTCGCTCCCTTAGCTGCGCCGGCACCATCTGTCATCTGCAGGAACATCTGCAAAACCAAGGTGCCCTTGTCGACCAGTGTTAGAGCAGTATGTTTGGCTTTTTCATTAAGGAAACCTAGAGTGATTCACTTGAACAAAACAGATCAGACTGGAGGGTGTGGTGGTGAATCAGCTGGGGTGCAGAGGCACATGAAATAGTCGGATTCCTCCTCAGGCAACACCGCCCGTCTGTCTAGCATGACATTTCATCTGCTAACTGCCTGACAATTTAGCCAGAGACTGTTTTTTTTTTGTTTGTTTGTTTTTTTATGAGCTTTAGGCTCATCCACATTTCTTCCTCTGCCTGTCTGCTTTTACCTCAAAACAGATGGCTGCTGCCCATCCTCATTTTTAATCTTCCTCTTCTTTCTTTTCGCTTGAAATTATGAATAAAATTGGATTCATACTCAGTGAGTCGAGGAGATTCAAAAAGCTGTGTGTCATGGAACGTTTTAAACACAATTTGTGTCAAGTCCTGAATGAACATGAACTGGTATTTACATCCATTTTCTTGAACACATAGTGGAAGTTGCACGTTTGATTCTGGTGGAGATATTTTCACAGCGAGCAGAGCAGACAGACTGCTTTGCCAGTGCCGGACAGTCTTTTGTTCAATGCAGCAGCTCTCTGGAGGGAACTGTTGTCTGTTGCATATGGCGCTGAGCTGGATTACAGCAACAAGATCACAACAATATGCTCATTGTTACCATGCAGGGATATAATCTCAAGGATTAATCTCAGATGTAACAGGCCACAGTCTCTGTGGATGATACACTGTGATATGGGAGATTTTCTGCGAGCTTTGATTGAAATACCCTTTCTTTTTTTTTTATCATTCTGATTTTTTTTAGGACTCCAGAGTTTGAACGTTGTGCTCATCTCTGCTTCCTGCTCATGAACCTGGACGCAGCAGCGAGCAAAACTTTGCCTTCCACAGCTGCCTCTCCAAAAGAAATGGGTAAACACACGCACATGCAAGCAGCGAGCTCGCCGCCATCTGCTGCGCTGACTGAGCGAGGATGCTGCTGTCAAGTTAGCTGTGGATTCAAAACAGCAGCTGAGAGGACACACTGTGCCCTGACCACACAGAGCTCCACCGCTGCTGCCCGGCTTCCTGGCACAACAGGCTCAATCTCAACCACTAATGAATTCACACACACACACACACACACAGAGGCTGGACGGATGGGCCAAAATCACCGACAGGATTTCACTCAAGTGTGAAAGTGAAAAACTCACTCGCAGTTAAGACCTTAACGAACAAAGTTTTAACACAAGAACGGCCCAGGAATTAATGGTTGCAGGGATAGGTCGGTCTAGCATGCATGAAGTTTAGTTCATGTGCGTCTCTTCTGTTTTTTTCTGGTTATCAACCTTTTGGTGAAATGTGCATGTTGTAAAATGCCTTTTTGAGCAACTTGTAAAAAAAAAAAAAAGTATAAAAGAGTTAAAAAAATACAGTCCATGTATGAGTCCACTTTGATTACCACTATCAAAAAAAAACAACAAAAAACAGGATTTAAACGCAGGAGCCCCATCTTGGCTACTTGCTTTTGTCACCTGGTTTGTTTGCTTTTCTTTCCACTTATTTGTCCTCACGGGCTCATTAATGGCGGGCACATTTTCGAGAGAAACCACTGGGTTACAACCCCACATTTCTGAACCCAGCGACACAGCTCAGGCGCCACACTTTAAATGAAGCTTGGCCTCCTTTCTCATGGGGAGCTGCTGGGAAAGCAGCCAACAATGTGTTTTCATTTTTATGTATTTTCATAAGTCATCTAGTTGGCCATTAAAGTTGATATTTTTTACACATAATTGCATTTTTTTTAAATACAAAAAAGTACCATGTTTGTGTTCAATTTGAATCCCTTTTTTTCTTGCTTGCTTTTTTTGTGTGCTTTTTAATTTTAAGGATTTGGGAATTCTCAGCGAGCTGCACAAGAGATCTCCAACATGCAGACAATGCTTTTCAGACAAAAGCAGATTTGTATCATCGAGCAGATGTCTCTGCATCTGGCTGTCGGAGCAGAAAGCCTTAAAAATACCGTAAAATGACGAGGAGCACTAACTCGATCCTGTGCAGAGGTAGTAAATCAGGACAGCACATCACCTCCGGCAATGTAGCAAGACATATTGATGAAAGTAAACGAGTGCTTTTCAACATGTCACGTCATTTACAAGTTACTCTTTGGGCCTTTATCCTGCAAACATTTGACCAAGAAATAAAAACTCGTCCAGAAACATCCAGACTGCCAACATCTAATCAATGAGACAATTTAGGCCCATAGTCATATAATACATATATATTATAAATTATAAATGTGTGTGTGTGTGTGTGTGTGAAGCCAGCAATAACAATAACTCACTCAGATATAGCAAGACAACAGCGACTATAAACAAAAAACAGATTTCCAGAAAAAGTGAGGAGGGTGCTGATTGAGGCCAAGTGCACATTTATGACCCACTATAGTGTTTTTTTTTTCATTTGATAAAAGAATGCCAAAAAATAATCAGAAATTAAATTAAACAGGAAAAAAAAGTAAAATGACATAGCAGTGGACCCCTCCTATTTTGTTCCGTTTTACAATAAACCCTCAGTCCATTGTTTGCATTAAGTCTCTCCCTGTAACTCCTGATGCCATGTTGTAGAGAAATCTAAGACAGATGTCTGAAACATAGTTACTCGTTTTCTACAGACATCATCGCTGAAGTTAATTACTGTCCTTTTCATTTGATTTTTCCTCACTTTTGATTTTTTCCGGTTACCTGAATGAAACCAGTACATGATGGGGAGAGTGTGAAACCTAACTGATCGGTAAGAGGAGAGAAAGATGGATGAACTGGAACTGCAAAAAAAAAGGAGGATTGGTTGAGAGCAGACAGTGAGGGAGGTAAAACTGAAAGCAGATGGCAGAGCTGGCACCTGTCTCAAACCAAAAGCTGTTTGCAACTCTTGTGCAGATGTCTTTAAAAAAAAGACCTGCATACCACGCCAAAAAAAGACACTCAGTTTTTAACCCTTTGTGACAATGTGCTCCCTTAGCCTCTCAGTCATAATGGGATGCCCCCCTGTGAACAGGAGGAGGCACAAAAACCCTCTCAAATCCTTCCACGCCGTCTCACCCAGGCCTTGTAAGCAAACAGAGGGGGCATTCAGAACAGGAGAGAGTCTCATTTAAAGCGCTAATCTGTGGGCCACATGCTCAACAACAGCAGAGGACCAAACGTGCACAACGGTGACAGGCCGAACAACACACTAATACACAGTCACACATGCACATAGACAGTCAGAGCTGCCAGGCCGGCCCGGACTAAACATGGCATGTTTTTGGCAAGAGAGGAATGCTGTTCCAGGTGGCTGCCGATATAAGTTGAAATCACTCTGAACCCTTTTAGGTCAGTCTCATCCACAAGACCCTTCTGGTGTTTTTACACCTTTTAGGCTGGTTGCAGCCAATCACGACGCTTTACACCAGTGCCAGGGAAGTTACCATAGTTCAAGTGCTTTTCTTGCTTTTTAGACAGTCACTGCCATATATATATATATATATATATATATATATATATATATATATATATATCTGTGTGTGTGTGTGTGTGTGTGTGTGCGAGAAAGACATGTAGATCACAGTAAAAGCCTGAAAACATGTCTCTGTGAAATACTTGGCCAATCAAACAAACATTTGTGCAGTTTCTTTTTATTATGCAAAGACCTTTTAAGTGCGTCTTATATTGCATAAAAAACATTTTTCTTGAAAAAGATTACATAATATGAATAAATGATATATATTATTCACCAAATTCAATAGCAATATGTTCACAATAAAACATTTGAGGCCCATTATGATTAATGATGATAGCATTAAACTAGCTTTCTTTTATTTTACAATATTTATTTGTCATTTTGAAATAAGAGTTCATAGGTTTAGGTTATTAATACAAAAACAACTTAACATATATATGACTGATATAAAGTCACCAACAGTTTACAATTTAATAAAACAATTTTTTATTCATATAACATTATCAGTTTTTAAAATGCATCAGCTGTTTGTACACAGGAAAAAAAGAAATGACAGCTTTCCGTCATATTTGTGTCTTACCAATGTTAGATGATGGCTGTAGTATATAGAAATTTGCATCTGATTTCAGTTTTTAAAAAAGCTGATCGAACACATCGACCTGAAATGATCTTTTCCACATAGTTTGGTGGTCCAAAGTAGCTGTGAATTAACACATATTAAATGTGGATTGTTTTTTTTGTTTGTTTGAACAATTTAGATGAGCAATTTCTTAATGTGAGCATCGAGAACTCACACATCTTACCTTTATTTGTGCATTCATTAATTATGACCCCTGTTTTACGATGTGTTTGTTAAACACATGCGTTTTGCGCGTTTTCTGGAAACCTTTCATGTTTCCAAATTACAAAAGGAGCATCGTGCAGTTCCTAAAATTATCAGTAGAGTGCGCCAGAGGACACATGTCCCACTTCAGTCACTTGTGTCTTTTATTTCTCACTACACGATTCTCTCTACACACACACACACACACACACACGCACACAGACACACACACACAGCCTTTCATTTAAAAATGAAGGTTGAAATCACACCTGCCAAAGGTTGTTTTCACGCATGCCTTTCAAGTTTCTCAAGTCTCACCCAAACCTCATAAGTTTAATATAGCTCTTTTCTTTTGGAACCACAAATTGTGTCCAGATTTTTCGCACATAGTAACTTAATGTTTTGGACCATTTGAAAGCGAAACAATTACAGCGCAAACGGACTTATATTATACCTTGTCTCCGCTAAGGAATCTGACAAGAAAAGACAAGAAAATAAAACTTTCTTGGTTTTAACCCTCAAGTTGTTTTAGGGCTTATTTTCAATTTTACTTTTCTTTTTTTGTATGCTGTGCAGGTTTCTCAATAGTTTTCCTAGTGTAATAATATTCTGCTCACACCAGTGCATACAGAAAAACGAAGGAAAAAAACATGTTCCACATTACATTTGATATGCAAGACCGTGATTCTGCATATATATATATATATATATATATATATATATATATCTGTGTGTGTGTATTAATAGCAGTGTATGAATATAACAAAGGCTGAGGGCTAAATTAACTTGAAGACAAGAAAAGTGTGCTTTAAAAAAGGCTTTTGATTAACAGCAACAATAATCAGGAATTGAGTTAATCTTCAACCCTTCTTAATCACTACAGGACCTCAAATCCTCTTTTTTTTTTTAATTGCAGAAGCTTCACGCTGCACAATCCCTGTTTACCACCCAAACAACCATCTCCCAGATCTGATTGCTATCCGAGTGTTTATTTGTGCACGCAGACCTTTCACAATAAAGATAAGAGCAAACGATTGCAGAGAAAAACAGGAGTATTCCAGCGAAGCCACCACCACCACCCTCCTCTCCGTGTTCATTTAACCACGGAAGAACGCAAACATGTGGTTGCACCTGTATGAGGGCATCCACCTGGAGGGAGGAGCTTAAGTGACCCTCCCTTCAGTGGGTAAAAACAAAAACAAAACAGCAGAGCTTCTAAACAGTCGTTTTCTGTGTGCAAGTACGTGCAGCTAAAGCATGAACATAAATATTCTGCGCAGGGTTGAATTTGGTCAGTTTACTCCCAGCAAAGTAAGATTAATGACCCTGAGCTCATTCCTGGCAAGAAGCAAGATCCCTGCGCCTTTAAGAGCGTGCGTTTGGCTGCAACGTGACCGTCACAGTCTGGATGTGAGAAAGACATCTTTGTCCATGTGTGTTATGGCTTTAAGAAGAAAGTCACACTGCTTTATGCAAACAGATGCAGTTTTAAACATGGGACTCATCGTTCATGTAAATACTCAGCATGTGTGGAGTATGCCGTACACTGGGAGTGCATGTCGTAGGACACATTAGGGTTCAACAGCTCTGAGACAAATATGGCAGCTTAATAGTGGTTGGACCTGCCTGTTGACAAGTTGTCCACACACGCACGCACAAACACACAGATAAGCGGGCATACCTGGGTAAGCAGGTGTCATGTTTTGTTCAGCACTTCCCAGCATCTTTATTTATATCACCTCCTCATGTAAAAGCGCCTCTCCAAATATCTGTGAGGGCGTCTGCGTTCTAGGTACAATAACATGCAAACTCCCCGCTCATTCATAATGCAAACGAGCCCAGCTGACCAAGCTGAACGCACTCGTGGCGTCAAACGTGACACGGAGAGCTTAAACAAACAAAAACAAAAGAAACAGGATCTGCACACAGGACGGCTCAGACGGACCATGTTCGCGCCATCAGCATGAAAGTTGCATCACCTGTCACTCACTTGAGCTTTACATCCTAGGAAACTGTCAGTTGCCATGTTAGCGTCATCTTTCTTTATATATATAGTGGAGTAAGTGACATTTATTACAGCGACTGTGCCTTTAAGACTGAATGAACCCAACCATTTGAATACCCTGATCTTGGTTTTCAGCTGTCATCACCACTGCTGCAAGCATGTATTTGGTACGAGTATATGAAATGTGAATTACTCAAATTACACTTCTCATTTGCTGTTGCTGTATTGTGCTCCATAGTTCAGGGAAACAACTATATAATTAAAAATAAAGAGGAGTACTACGAAATTATGGAGGGAAAGTGGTGCATTCTCGAATCCACATAACAGTACAAATTACTTTTTGTTTGTTATTGACAACTTTACTGCACGAGTCATGGAAGGATAAAGTGAAAATCCAGCGAAAATCCTTGACGTTTTAGAGCTTCACATACAGGACACAGTGGGCTTTATTATCGGAGCTGAAGGACTGTTTACACAGGAAGCTCTTGTTGACCTTCCTGTGCTTCATCAGTAAACCTTTAATAGCGTTAATCATTCATTCAACCTTGAAAACTTGTCACATGAGCGATTTTACCCTCTAGTACTACATATGTGTAACTAGGTCACCTGACCAGTCGCCCGTTTCAGCACACCTGAGATCCTGCCAGCCCTTACCCGCCTGTGTGTGCATGTGTCATCATAAACAGTACATCAACTCAAAGCTGCAGAACACTATCAACAAAGACAAGATTTAGAAAAACTCATTATCAAAGTAATTCACAGATGGGTGAGAACTTCAAGCTTATAAGCTATCGTCACGCCACTAAACGCCCACAGTTTGACTTCACCCATATGTTTGGAGGGGATAAGTCCACATCACCTCAGAGTCTTCATCCTGAGCGTTTTATTTTTTTATTCCCTGTTAATTCAACAGTTAGGCTCTTCAAAAATCACCCACCAACAGCCTCCATTAATTTAGCAGCTGAAAAGCTTTTTATTTCATAAATCAGCTGTAGGTTCTGGGAATAAAAACACTTGTTTATGCTCACTTTAAGACGAGCGTCCGAGCAGATAAGGTCAGGGAAAAGGAAACAGGAAGTTGAAGCCACAATCACGTAAAAGGTTATTTTAAAGGAAGAGGTATGCGTCTTATTTTGAAATCAAAAACTAAGTAACTGCCAACTAGTTAGTTCCTTTAAAAAAAAAAAAAAGTCCTTTGTTTTGGGAATTCATCCATAAATTGTCCCCAAGTATCAAACAATGACTGCTTTGTGCTAGTTTAAGGGTTTAAATTTAGGGGTGCCCGTGCATGACTGCTCACCTGGACTCACGTTACTCCAGTGGTGCCATTTGCAGTCTCCAAGTATCTGCACCCTGTAGAGAAAGCTCCATGTGGACCTCGTGTTTCCTGGGGTTGCCTTTAGTTTCAGGCCGCTGATTAGGATGTTTCCTAGACATTTCACCGAGGAGGTTGTTCTGGAGGAATGTCGAAACTCGGATCATCGGATTGTAAATTCATCCCCCTGACGAAGGGTTAAATGTCACGCTGGTAAACGGACCCTCTTTCCCATGCTCCCCTCTGCTTTCGCAGCGTATCAGGCAGCATTATATTAATCAAATCTGGACTGAGGGGATCTTACTTTCATTCTGTTTCGTGTGAACGAGGGAGCCATTATATAAAAGCACTTAAGCTGATGACATTGTCCAGGAGAGAGGCCGCTCTGACATCATCCTCCCGTCTGACTGCACGCTCTGAAGCGTGATGTCACTGGAAACCTTTAATTAAGGCTTTAAATCACAGCCAGCAGCAGCAGCAGCAGCAATAAGCTTGTGTACTTTTGATCGGAGGACTGAACCAGCACTTTTATGTCACTTCTCTGACCTTGAAGACGAAGGGTTTTTTCCTGCAGCGACACCATCCACATCCATGCATCCTCCCTGTAGTACTCCCTGGTATGGCGAGAGACCCTCTAGATCAGTGTGATAGCGCTTTTTGGAGGCCTGTGATGCTACACAAAAACATGCACCGTCTCCTTTTGTCATGTTAAGCTGAAAAGATGAAAGCAAGGTGTCTGTCTGGCACTAAAGGCCCTCTCTTGCTGTTTCTGCATTCCCCACGGACCCACAGTCCCACACACACAAAGTACACAAAACAGGCTCAGCAGACACATCAATTATGATAATGTGGATCAGCATTAATGTATCCTTACAGCACGGCTGGATCTCAGCAATGTTGTGTGCTAGAGGGTGTGTGCGTACCAGACAGCGGGAGAGGAGGGGCTGCTACTGTATCTCATTTAACACGGGCTACCTCCCCGCAGAAAAGCTAAATGCCGAGGACCTCGACACATCTACGGCATCATAAACACAAACGGACCTCCTATTTTGTTCAAATGAAAGAAGGAAGGAATGGTTTGGACAGTGAAATGTTGAGAAAACATGGACAGACATTCCTTATAGAGAACCCTACTGTGAATTTCCTCTATGTTTATAAATGTCAACACTCAAAAAAATGTCAAATATTTGCAGGAGATGTTAAAATAATACAATCTAATGTTAAACAACGAAAAGATATATATATAAATACATGATAATCCACTGAGTCATCATGAGGTGCCTTCAGAACATAACCTTTTCCCACTTCTTAATTTATATTATTGAAGTAATTTCCCTCATCTATTTTTTTTTTTGGACCCACACTGCAGGAACCGTAGTCAATTTCAGTTCATATTTTATAAGATCTTGTCTGGTTACTTAGAGATGGAGGTTTTCCACCAAGAGGGGGAAGTATCTATGGTGCAACTATGTGGTGATTGGTCACAGCAATGTATGTGCAAATACAATGGTTAGCTAGAAGGGGGGCAATACTGAAACCTGCCATTTACTATTTTTTTTTAATAAAATTAAATTAAAAAAAAAAAAACAACTTAGATCTAACTTGTAATTGTCATCCATCATCATCAGCTTCTAGGAAGCTGAATAAAACAGCAGAATGAGGCAACCATGAAGCTGAGGGTTTATTGAGCTGATGTGGCACCAGTTACATCACTTCAGCATGTGTGACGCAAATGCCACCAGAAAAAGAGAAAAAAAAAAAGACGATAAAAAGAGAAGCATATTGAGTTTTAATAAGCTCCTCGGTCATTGCACTCACAGTCCTTACACATGTCCACCTACGAACAGCTCCTGGAGCACCTTGTTCAAATCAGCAAATTATTCAGAGCTGAACGGTATAAACCACATAGTTCCTAAATTTAGAATAGTTCAACCATTTGTCTGCTTCAGAAATACCAAAATAATAATAATAATAATAATAATAATAATAATAATACATTTTCTTTAATTAGACTCAAAACAAAACCTGCTCATTTCATCGCGTGGTCACTTGTCAACGACGACAACGACATGGTGCCGGAGCTCCTCCAATGCTTCTGAACTTTTTTCCATCACAACTAGGCTCTTCTTCCTTTTCACCTCTTCCTTTTCCTCTTCTTCACCCCCCACTGCCCCCTCCCCCCCCCACCCACCCACCCACCCCAGCTTCCTTCCTCCTCCCACCCCGACTCCGTCCCTCCCTGTAATCACCACCTCAGACTCCAATTAGAAGAAACCACAATAAGGAAAGCAGAGGAGGGAGGCAAAGGGGGGCGGGGGGTATAAGAGACGGAGAAACAGGCAAATTTAACGAGCAGTGCCCCCCTCCACCCCCCACGCCCACCCCATACACATATACACACAAAGAGCTTTTACAATGCTTCTCGAATTCATCTATTTATGTTAAAAATCAAATATATTTTTTCAAATGGAAAAACTGATGCTTAAAAACAATACAGTGTGTTTAAACATTTGTTATGAAGAAGGCCACATACACACACGCACACATACATTTATGTGTGTGTGTGTGTGTGTATGTGTGTGTGTGAGACGGGGTTGCTGACACTTTTTTTCTTTGTTTGTTGAAGCTTGCTTCCTGCCATTAGGGCTAAAATGTTGCTCTACTTTTCTTAACAGTTCACACACATTCCTATGCACAAACACACACACACACACACACACA
>JAOWBL010000023.1:14550504-14581943 GCA_028564865.1 Zenarchopterus dispar
ATGAAGCTATGATAAGTCACAATCTGAGCAACAATTATAGGTAATTTCTATTTCTTTCCAATGTACTTACAGTCATGGTGGGGAAGAGCATGTGTTCATCAGGAGGAAATATGAGACTGATAAAGACAAGTAAAAAAAAAAAAAAAACCCAAAGAGAAGAAGGAGAAAGACTCATGTTTATGTTGGGCAGCAGGATGGCACTGCCCTGTGAAGATTTGAGTTGAGCCTCTTGCTCGTGCTGGTGGTGCCCAGAGGTTGTTGCCATGCAACTCAATGTGGCACACACGCATGCACACATACACACAGACACAGGCACCAACAATGGTCTGCTTTATGAGGTGCCCACTGATGCCATGGTAACCTCCTCGTTCTGGGCAAGACGGGCAGAGCAGTGTGCCAAAAAAATGCCATAGTTCTTTCTTTTTTTTCTCCCTTTCTCAAACCACGTTGCCCAGAAACCTTTTGAAACTTAATAAGTGAAACCAGTGGGCAGACAAATTACGATGGGAGAGAGTGTGCGAGGGAGTGCAGGGAGAGAGTGTAAACATTGAGGTTTTAGTGTATCCTGTCACCCAAACACAGATTTAGCCTTGAGTGGAAAAATTATGCTAGATGATTAGAAATTCACTGTGGGCTCTAACTCTGTGTAACTTCTCTGGAACAGAGTTTTGCAAAGACTTAATGACGTGTATGAAATCTGTTCAGCTGGAGCCCAAGAGCGCGAGTATTTCCAGGAGTGTGGTGTATGTTTAGACAGATTCTTCTGTCTGAAACTTTTCTGACATCAATCATTTCCTCTAAAAATGATCAGCGGCCATTCAGTCTGAGCGGCTGACCTGCAGAGTTGAGCATGCGGGAGGGAATCTGGTGCAGTTATATAACACTGGCCTTTCCACAGAGGCAGAGGGACCGTTGACAAAAGGGCTCCAAAGAGGGTTGAGTGTCGCTCTGTTGGCAGAAAGATGTAAAACACTTCTTATGGAAAATTAAGAGTTGTCCGTGCGCTAATGTAAGCACCTTGGTGCGTGAGTGGGTCCATGAGGGACTACGAGTGGGGTTTGCTACATCCATTTCAATATTAATGTGGGTCATCTAGGCAGAGAGCCCATTCTCTGCTTTTAGGTCCCGCTGAGGCCTGGCAAAATTAAAAACAGGGCTGAATCATGACTGAAAGCTCATGATGGATAGAGGAGGAGGCAAAGAGGTGGGGTCATACAATAGAGCCCCATCCAGAGCTTTTAAATTCCCTTAAAATGGGGATTCATTCCAAGTGTGGCCTGTCAAGCAAGCTATGGCACCATAACTGGCCCTGTAATTGCCACTCGTCCCTCGTTTCCTCCCCCTCTTTCACTGCAGCCACCCACTACACTTGTAAAACACAGAGACAGAGAACAACACTCACAGCAGGATCATCATTTGGGGATACAGGCAACGTTAATGGTACTCTCTTTCACAAGTTGTCAGCGACTGTTAATTAACCTACAGATAAACAAAGCGGAAAGGACTAAACAGAGGAAGTGGGAAGCAGGTAGAAAGTCCGAGAGAGCAGACAGAGACACAACGAGACAAGCAGAGAAACGGCATCACATGCTGGCAAGTAAACAGGCAGGGACAGGCACACTGATCAAATAGATACAATACATCAGATAAAATCCGCCGTTTCATTGGACCAAGCCCAGAACTCAAACAATGGGGCAATCCCAATTTTCCTCTCAGACGTTTCTTTTTATTTTCTATGATAGGCATGACTAAATAAAATCCACAATAATGCTGTCCTCATGTGAAATGACTAACTGTTTACACCACAGAAGAAAATGACTTTCATTTGTTTTTACTCTGTTCATCAGCAACAGATTTCCATCTGGCTCTTATGCGCGCAGCAAGGAGAAGAGAAACATTGGATCTGGTGATGTAAGCGGTGCTGAAAAGGCTTTTCTGTCTTTTTAAGGGAGGGAATAAACGGCTGCATTTTTAACAGAGTGGGCCACAGGAAAATACGTCTCTTCATACTTAAACGGATAAAGCAAACAAACAGCACATAGTAAATATTCTGTTTTTGGATTTTTAAAAAAAATCTAACCTCTATATTTTTTCTGAAAATGAAGTATCTGTATTATCATAACTTTCCATCACACTAAAATTGCATCCATCTGCTTGAACCAGATGACTACCTATACTTTACAACCCTGCCTGGTTTATCCCCTCTTAGATCTAAATGAGCATTTCATAAATGTTTCATGACGTATTTTAAAGCTCTGATAGACTAAATCAACCACAATGCTGATGATGGTACTTTATTTATTACTTTATATTTAAAATAAAATATAGTTAGACTTCTAAAACATTTCAAGTGAAGACAACCAGACTGTGTTTATTATGCAGAAAAACGGGAGATTCTAACAAAGGATGCATTGAGGTTTGTTTATTTGAGCTTTGTTTTTCTTTGACATAAGAAGCAAATTAAAGCGTAAATATAACAAACATTGCTTTCAGCTTCGACCTGCTACCATGAAGGTCCAGCGGAGGCCCCTCAAACCTGGCTCAGACATCTGAGCTTGGCCCGGGGCCTCCTGGAACGTGTATATCAGTGCAGACCATACCAGGTAGATATTGTTGTTTTTGACTAACCATGTGTCTCAAAAATACTTAGAAATATACATATTTCAGACATATGTCCATAGCTCACATGTGCGCGGCAGTCCATGTTTATTTGAGCGTATAAACCTGGGTATTTGGTGTGGGGTTGGTGGTTGAAAAAGCCTGCACATGGCAGCGGGAGCAGTTGGGCTGGCGAAGCGAGAGGCACAGCTGCTTGGAGAGGGTCTCCGTGGCATTTCTGTGTCTGTGCCCCTTCTCCCTCCAAACACACACACACCAGAGCATACAAACACTATATACCCACACATGCTCTCTATCACTCATGCCACAGCAGCATCCTGCTAACACCAAGCTGCTGATTGGTGACTCCATCCATGTATTTACTCTTATTGACTTGGTGTATTGATATAATTATCAGCAGTCCCACGAAGACGATCCTGGCTCGGGAGACACAGCGTGGCAGTGTGTGGAATGGCGTGGGAGAGGCAGAGTGACCCTGGGCTCAGGTGGCAGCTGTGTTATGACTTCTCTGCCAGGTCATGGTGGATGGTAGGATGGATGCTCCCTGTCTCTCCCTCTTTCTCTATTGATCAGTCTGTCTCTGTTTCTGCTTTTGTGGCATTCGTCCGTTAACTCTTTATGTGCTGGATGAATTATCCCTCTGTCACGGCACACAACTTATTGTGCATTTTTCATGTTGTGCACGCTGCATGTTGCCACACAGGACATGTGAAAAGTGTACATTCGGTCACATGAAGTGGGTTTATTCAGTGTGTTTGACACTGAACACAAATAAAGCCATCTAAATATCTGATTATGTAAATTTGTGCTGAATTAAATTATGATGTTTATATACAATTAGCTCATTTCTTCAAATGATTGGAGAATCAGTGCTGCTTCCCTGCTTCACCTAAATACACTTAGTTTCTCTTTTTAAATTCTAATCACAAGATGATTTGGGTGATTGACTCCATCAAAGATATCTGGGGCTTATCTCAAAGGATAAAAGTTTTAATTAAAACCTGTTTATCCACCAGAGGAAATGATTCCGAATGTTATTAAGGCCATGATATACTTTTGAGGCAACACAGAAATGTTTCCCTCCCCTTATGAGCAGCCCTATTTTTGTACTCTGGTTGCCTTTGCAGACGATATGAGTATTATTAATTTGCTTGCTGACTTGAATGGCTATTTTTTGCGAAGCAGCTCACCTGCGTTCAACATTCATTGCAAAGGCAGACGCTTTCTTTATTGCATTCTGCGCTTTTGACCCTCCGATTTCTTTTCCCTCAAATATTCATAGTTTGGATGATATCAGAGAGCTAATTTATTCCAGATTTCACATATTGACAACATCAATCACAGCAATCTCTGGGTAGCAGTTGTGTTATTATCTCCTTCTCATGTGGCTGTTGGTGTTGATCACAGAAATGTCTCGAGGCCTGACACAGTTTGTAAACCCGAGGGTTCGTCTCAGAGCTAGCCTGCTGTGCTCGCAGCTATGTAGGGCAAACCTAGGCCCTCTGCCTGGGTGGGTACGGGGTGAGGGTGGGGGTGTGGGGAGGAAGAGAGAGAGAGAGGGAGAGAGAGAGACAGGGAGAGGGAGATGGGAAGGGATGGCAGCCAGGACTGGGGCCCCATGCAGGGA
Organism: Zenarchopterus dispar; assembly: GCA_028564865.1. NCBI lineage: Eukaryota > Metazoa > Chordata > Actinopteri > Beloniformes > Zenarchopteridae > Zenarchopterus > Zenarchopterus dispar. Next base: position 14,554,751 of record JAOWBL010000023.1, read on the forward strand.
TGCAGAAGATGGAGAGCAGGGAGGAGGGGTGCAGGGTGCTACAGGGGGCATAGAGAGGGGCACAGGCTGGGCATGGCTGGCAAAGGAACATTCCCTCCGTCTGTGCACATACAGTGTCTCAGATCCATGATCCACAAAGCCCGGAAGTGCTGCGTTGTTTCAAAACAAGTTAAGTTTGTTCATGAAGTGCTTTTAAGACAGCTAGTACATGATGTTGGGCACAATAACAACACAGAAAACAAGACTGAAAAAATCAGACAGAACTGATGAAATACGAACCAAAGAAATCAACAGAAAAGGAATTAAAAATGTGAAAATCCATAGAAATAGTTATCATGTTTGCTTGGATGTCACAGTTCCAGTGAACGTTATACTGAAGGTAGAAACGTGATATAGCTTAATATTCACAGCTCTCTGATTATTAGTGGCACATTTTGATATGGAAAAAAGCTTTGTGTTTTCATTGTATTATAAATATTAGAATTAGCAAAAACACTGCAGCTCCTCTTTACCTTAGGTTACGATGCAGGTGCATGTTGACCTTTAACCCCTTAATAACGGATGCATCATATTTGATACATACATTTCTGAGCCTTCTCTACCACTCCCATAATCACGACAAACAAACAAAAGGTTTTATACAATAAACAACATTTTTAAACTGAAACCAATAAATTAAAAAAGTACATACAATTAACCAGTGTATTCATGACTAAAAAATATTATTTAGAGACTGTTATAGACAAAATTGGGAGTGTTTTTAATTTTAATATATAATAAACACTTCATTTAATAAAAATTAGCATTTTGTGTGGATCATTTGATGTGTAAGGCAATAAAGGGTAAAAAAACAAAAAAACAAACATGTAGCATCTGTTCATACACGTCCAAAACAAATGTGCAGAAACTGTAAATGATGTGGTTTTGCTCTTCCTGTTGTTTTGTACATTCAGTAACATTCAGTTGACATGATGCAACATTTAAGATGTAATCTAAAAATTTGGTTTTTTAAAGCATAGCCTAAACTGATTTCTTAACATTAACATTTATTGGTTATGTCCAACCCTAACTAATCACAATGTTAAAAATGAAAACTCCTTAAATCTATAGAGCAGGATGTGGCTTGAACTTGGTCACCTGTCTTGATAGTTTGTGGTCCATCTTTTCCTTGTCCAATATAACTTCTGTGGCAGGTTTATGTTATGCAGAGCAGAGGCATGTCACGAATCCTAATTTACACAGTCTGGAGTGAGAATACATTGTTATATTGTCACGTTAGCCCAAAGGGGTCCAACTGGAGATTGGCTCCAGAGGGGGGTGTTCGCCTGAAGCGACCTGACTTTGCATGCTTCACATGCACGGACAGGATGAGGTGCAGAGAGGATACTTGTTCTGAACTGTTCAGATCTCATTATGTTCTACACTCTGGACCTTTAATCTTGTCTGTGGAGACTGTTTGCATGTTTTGGTGCTGCCATCAAAAGTTTGCAGAGTTTTTCTTGTTTTGTTCTGTTTTTTTTTAAGTCACTGGCTCTGATGCTGCTGCCCCAACAGATGACTGCAGAGAAAACTCTCCACCACAGAAGATGTGCAGCATCTTGCTGCAAGCTTCCTCTAAGAGTACAGTCTGCTCTGTCTCTTCCTGTGGACAGCACGAGTGTTGCATTGTTGTCCAAGTGAACGCTGAGGTATCTATACTCCTCCACCACCACCACCACCTCATCTCTCATGATGGACAAACAGTGTTTGACTTATTTCTGGTCCTCCTAAAAGTTCAAATCATCTCCTTTCCCAGTGGTGCACCCGTGCTGCTGATCATCTCATAAGACACACAACCCTTCAGTTTGTTTGTCCAGTAGTCGGTGGTCCAGGAGATTGGAAAGACAGTTGTAGAACCATCTACCTGTGTCCTCTGGAGTTTGGTGGTTTGTTTATTAATACAGTAGAACAGGCAGGACAATATATTAATAAACAGACTGGAAAACAAAGTGAACGATCAGTTGTGCCTGCTTTGTCCAGTTGTTGAAGGTCCTGAAAGGCACTTGTTTGCTTCTTCACGTGGGTACCTCCAGGACTTTCATTATGAATAATTCTAGGGCAACAGGTACATAGTCATAAATGGAAAATAGCTGAGATTTTTTGTTTGTTTGTTTTGTTTTGGTACTGGAATGAGAAGGATGTCTCCCACCTCACTGGGACCTTCTCATGCCGAGTCTCAAGTTAGAGAGGTGATGTGGAATCCCACATACCGGGACTCTGGAGCTAACACTATCTGGTGCAGCCTTGTTCTCTTCATCTTCATCTGAATACTAAAGACAGACAGGTGGGAGGCAAGAAAAACACTATTTTTATTTTGTGCAGATAAAAACAGAAAAGTGGTTACTTTGAAATAGACACCCATATTTCTCATTCTAGCTGCCCTAAAACCTAACCAGCGTTCATCAAAATGATATAGTCTAAAGAATTAGATTTTTTTTTAAACTTAAATGGTTTGGATGTGAGAACAACTTTCTTCTCCTGCAGAGAATAGAGATCTAATATTCTAATAACAGCTTGGCCCACCAAGCTTACCTACTCTCCCAGCGAGCTAGCGGAGGACCTGGGAATCCTGCCTGGCCACTTCCCAGCCACTGGCCAATGCCGCATTCACCAAAAGTCTCAGCTCTTAAGTGCAGGAATTGCAAACCAGAGCAAGGCAGAGAGAAAACACATGAAAAATAATACACTTACTAGCTGACAGACGTGCCCCCTTATATTAGTGGCGAAACCCACTAGTGGTCATTTGGGGCAGATTTTATGAAGCCAGGTGTCCAAAATATGAACATCACAGAGCCATATTCTCTCTGGGATGATAAACCGAGTCCACTTGTGTTGTAGTTTCAAATCTCTGGGTAACACATGAAGACGTACAGAAACTGGTTTTATGCCACCACAGACATGCCCAGAAAGCTTCGGATTTCCCATTCATGCAGCAGGAATAAAACACACCGTGCAGCTTTTCCACTAGCCTGTGGCAGCTTTCCTGAGTTTCTGCTATGGGATGTCTGACTTTACCTTTCTGCACTGTAAATGGCACTCCAAAGATTTAAACCAAAAAAAATGTGCAGATTTAGTGTTGATGAGTGAGTTTTCTTATAATAAAGAACATCTTATAGAATAGTTGAGGACTTTAATGGTTAAAAATGTGATTTCTCTAAGAAACATATTTCAAAATGTTATTAGATGCATTAAAATTTAATAACATAAAACTTTACAATCATTGGATTGTGGAGTTTAAAAAACAGTTCAAAAAATTTCACCAGTGCAAAGAGGCTACAATTAGTACTCTTCCCATTTTTCTGGTATCAGGACTCTTGCTGTAACATTGCACAGGAACACCAAATTAAACAACATAGACTGATCAACAACCAAGTTCAGTTTATTACAATAATCCAGCCTTACAGTAAGTAAAAAAGCAACAACTGTGTTCATGTCATTAAAATAGAGCATTGATATTAGTGTACCTGTTTTCCTTCACTGGAAAACAATTTCCACCTCCAAGTTAGTGTGTCTATCAAACTTAAGTTTCAGGGAAAAAAAGGACGTGATCCTGTATTTAAATTTAAAATGAATTAGGAGGTGTCTAAAAAAATGTTCTGACTTTTAAAATCCATTCCAAGTAATCATCTCACAACCCCTCAGCCCCTCAGTATATAGTATTCCCAACAGTCCACATTTAAATTATTCGCAAATCCTATCTTTTTATATTTACATTTCCTAAAACAAGCAAACACTTTTGGAACTGAAGTCCTCAGTTCCAGGCAAATGTGGGTCTATGCACTTCAGGTTTGTGTCGCTCATAACCAATTCCCTCTTCTGTCATCCTCTCTGTCCCACTCTTCTTTCATTCACTCTTCTTCCCAATCTTTTTTCAATCTGTCTGTCCCTCTGCGTTTCCAGACAGACCCTCCCGACAGTGCACATTTCCCTTCGTCTGGCTTGTCCCCTTCCTTTTGTACCCTGATGACCCTGCCACCACTTGCTTCCTTCTGTCGGCCTGGCCCTCCTCTACCTGACTGCCTCGAAGCACTGCCTATTTATTCCTTTTCTGTTTAGATCTGTCTTCAGCATCTCGAACTGTTTTTCTCAGCCCTCTTTATCTGCGTCTCCCTGGTGTCTCTTGCTTGCTCACTCCATTGGTCTCGCCTCTCCACGTCCTCTGCCATCGCACAGATGCCTGGCTTGGTTTGCAACAGCTGTCTCGCCATGTGCCACTACCAAGTGTTGCCTCCACTACAGGGTGGGGTGGAGGGGTGGGGGGTGCTTCAAGGGTGGAGGGTACAGAGTGGATTAGTCATGAATATTCAGGTTCTCCTGGATGTACCACCAAACAGAAAATGGCAACACACGAGATGCCTCCACCTATTAAAAAAAAACAGTGTGTGGGGTTGGAGGTAGGGGAACAATGGTCTGAGTGATGGGAGGAGAGGAAGGGGAACAGAGGAAGGACAGATGCAGACACTGAGGGAAAAGTGAGAAAAAAGTATGGGAAATGCAAAGCAGACAAAGAGAGAGGAGGGGTATGAGAGTAAATGGCAGAGATTTATCAAATGCTACCCTCCCTCCGCTCCCCATCCCCAGAGGTGTGAAAGAGGGGACACGGCAAGAGAAGGGCATGTGAGGAAGTGGTAGCTGGAAACGGGGAGTGGGTATTTGAACAGTTTGTCCTTTTAGGACTTTTAAAATCTCATGCTGAAATAAAATATCTAAAAACGTTGGGAAAAGGTGGGCAAAACATGACAATTAATTGTTAAAGAAGATTAAGAGTCAACAGTCAGCTCTGCAGCCTGTAGCTTTGGCTGTTATTAGTACGCTAACATTTTCAAAGATTCACCACAGGTGAGCCTGTACATTTTCATTGTGTTTACTTCCCTAGCTTAATATGCTGACATGCTTAGGGCCGTTAACTCTAAAAACGAAGCAAAGCTGATATTTGATGGGGATCTTGATGAAAAGAGTTTCCAGTTCAGACATTTCATGGTCATCCATCAACCAGAAATAAGACCCTCGTAGGTAGGAGCAGCACCACAAACAAGTCCGACCGTTACATGTAGGATCCTTGATGGGAAAAGGAATGTTTGGCCTCGTGCCTGTGTGTGCAACATTGTTGAAACATCTGTAAAAGGTCAAAAAGGTCATTCTGATGGTTATGCTTCCAGTAAAACTTGATCAGTGTAAGTCATTCTCTGAGAACTATGCATATCCCCAGTTTAGATATTTCAGTTTGGACCAACCGACACAACAATGGTGCCATCCACCCTGGAGCTCCTCTCATTAGCAAAGCTTAGACGATACAAGTAAAAAACACAAAAGACAAGTACGGGCGCACACTGTAGATCTGACAAGAACCAGCTGAATGTGTGAGAAAAGATCACAATGAGGAGAACAAAGTGGATGAGCGGCGAAGTGTGACAACAGACGGATTCAGAATGAGCAAGTAAAGCGAGGGATGGAGAGCAGAAACAAGAGAAGGACAGATAGGCTGTGCAAAAGAGGGGAACAAGGAGATAGCAGATAGAGAGTTGGGGTGAGGGGCGGCAGATCTAAACAGACCGAGGCTGTAGTGGCTCTTCCTCTCTCTTTCATTGAGAGCCAGGAAAGGAGATTATAGCAGCCATGCTTTCTCCTATATGGGGATGAGGGGGGCATACTCTTCCCTTTCCCATCTCCCTTCCCCCCTTCAGACAACACTCTCTGGTGGTACCGGCTGGACCTAAACCAGAGTAAATCATATCACCAAGCACCACTGTGTTAGAGGAGGAGTGTGAGCTCCAAACAGCTTGGTGACAAATGGTGCAATTTGATATAAATTGTACAAAGGAGGGATTTTTTTTCCTTAAGTTTGGAGCTTTGTAATTCATCACAACAAGAGGGTTTTTGAAGGGTGCTGTGTGGTGTTGTACGCTCAACAGCACTCAACCCTGAACTGATGACAGAGCCTTTGTGTTACTTCCTGGGTGCCTCTGAGCTTCTGGAGAGCTCTGACTCACTGAGAGAGCGAGAGGTTTGGATGTGCGTGCCATCCTTCACCGTGTGGTTCACCAAGTGTTTACTGCACTTGAGTAAACACCTTTCTCACATTTGCATCCTCTTACACAGCTGACACCGCACACACAATCAGCCGTTAGTCTACAATGCACAATTATACACTCCAGCTCTCTCTTCTTTTCAAAAACACATGACACATAGAAGCAGTGAGTTAATCAGACATATAAACCCTCCTTGCCAGTAGAAGATAAGCGTTATGCACGTAGCCCTGCCCTCCTGAGAGCAGCACTCCTCTAGCAGTGCCGTGGAGCAGCCTGATAAGGCAGGGGAGTGTGGATACCCTAAGAGATCCAGGCACACACAAACACACACACACACACACTCTTTCTGTTCGGCATCAGTTAGTCAGGTCCTCTTCTGAGCCAATAGATGCTTCACATGGCCTGAGGTTGCACCAATCACCTTTCTCCATCAGGTGTTATTAAAGTCACCTCTCAGCCTGCGGGTGGAGGAACATGTGTAGCAACACATAACTGATGTGTGTGTGTGAGTGTGTGTTTCAGCAACAGCAATATGGAATTGACTGTATGATAGAAAAAGCAGTCAGGACCAATCTTCAGAGGACCTGGCTACAAAAAATAACATACATGCTGGTGTTCTTTTAAGGCAATATGGAGATGGGATGTTATAGGAAAAGTGGAGAAAAGTGACTATTTCTTCTGCCTTTAAATCATAATTTAAAAAAGCATCAGTTAAGAATACTTTGTTCTCCAGTCAGTAAACACTTCTTTGTTTCAGGTAATTGACTTCAACCTAAGCCTGTTTAACAGCACTTTCTTACCTTGATGTTCAAAGGGCCAACACTCTTTCTCAAGGGTGTTTTAGTAATTAAATACCATGCCTAAAATGAACTGATTAAACTTCACCATCGTATTCAAAGCCCCCCATCAGATTCAGGTACTTTCTATAAATGCTTCCTTTCAACTTTAAGAAATGCCACATCTGTGAAGGAATCGTGGGTGTAACACTAATATCACACATCCAGCATCTTTCAGTGGACGTCAGAAAGTTCAGAAACAGTGATTTCTCTGATTCTTTTGGGATTACAAAACATTTATCGGTACTGTTTCAGTTAACTTGGAAATATCCATTTTAAAAATATATTTTGTAACTGTGCTTAAAAACTTTAAAGCTCTGTAGATCAGTCTACTTCTTAAGGTTTTCATTAGTGGAGAAATTAGGAATGGGATGTTCTGTCTCCTATTGAGGGTGTTTTCTTTTGTTTTAGGATGCTCTAAAATGCCGAAGTAAATGTGCACTACTATCCCCCATCAGAATAATATATGTGGAAAATGAACTACTTCAATGATGTGAGTTCTGTGTTGGAGGAATTTTGACTTTTTTTTAAAAAAATTGAGCTTTGTGAAGAATTTACCTACTTAACATTTTATATGGTAGCAGTTAAAGGTCATAAACATTTACAAGCACTTGACTGCATCAATAATAAAAACAAATGTGAAAGGCGCCATGGTTTTTTAAAATGTTTTTTATTATTATTATTATCCTATTAAAAGTATTCTTAACATTATACAAACATACTTAGGGGATTTTTTTTTTCTCTAATACAACAGATCCACTAGATCTAGCATGTGTTTATTGGTAATTTCCTTTATCTTCCGCAGTTGCCTTGACTTTGATTTAAAGTTTCTAGCCTTCCAAACATAATTTCATTACTGCAGATGCTCTTTCCATTCAGCGCAGGCGCCAGTGGCAGCAGCCTGCAGAGCGGCCCCAGCCTGCCTTTAACCACCGTGGAACCTCTTGGAAATTGGCGCAGGTCAAATGCAACTTAATTCAAACCAAAAAGAAACGAGAGAATGGCTGTGAGTAGAGCCAGTTCCACTGGCCTTGCCAAGGTCAGCATTCCATGACATGCCGTTGTGGAACTTTTGTTTTTGTTTAAACCTGCAGGGGGATACGGCATATGGGACCGAGAGCAGAGAGGAACCATAGAAAGGACTTTGTAAAGGAGTGCAATCTAGTCTCTTGGATGAATACACTGTGGCCTGTGGGACAAAGTGTGTGGGAAAAGTAGAGCCCAGAAACAAACAATGTAGATTTGGTATTTTTCATCCATAGGTCTGTTATTTTAAAAGACAAGTGACCAGTTATCACAAAGTGATCCTTCCACTTGTTTCTGGTAATTTAGCCTACACGCTATAGGCATTCTTATACCCATGAATCTGGTTGAAAAGCAAAACATGTTTAGGAGTTTATCTCAAGTTCACATCAACAGAAACAAATCAGTTCCTTCAGCATTAAGAAAAATATTAAGGTTGTAATATAACACTCAGGACCTACAAGAGTCAAGAAGAAGGTAATTCAGATTATTGAAGCCAGTGATTTCAGGTCAGACAGGAGGTCAAGAGAACCAGTTCATGAATCATCTGCAGAAGTTTGTAACTGAGCTCATCAGGTACATACAACTTGCATTCATTTTATTTGACATTTAGGACTTGTGCTGTTTCACAATCCCTAAACTTTGAGCAAGCATTGATCTTAACATCCTGGAAATTTTCTTAAGTTTGAGTACATTTGGCAAAAATATAAATACATAAATAAAATAATACGACGTTCATATTAAATTGGCGGAGGTCCCGTGTCCGAAAATGGAACTAGACTGATTAAGAGTCCAGCGCAGTCTAACAAACGCTCTGTCCCACAGAGGCCTGAAGTGATTTACGCTCCTGCAGGCCGCTCTCTGAAAAAGGCCACAAACTTTGACATCCATTAATATTTACTGATTAAATTATTAATCGCTCGTTTTAAAAATAGCTACTTTGAGTCCATGAAGAAAGCCCGATATAATTTTATCATTAACTTTAACATTAACTATTTGATATCTTTAAAAAAAAAAAAAAGACCAAATAAATATTTGACACAGTCTTGATATTTTTGTGGATTGTAGGCAAAATAAATTTTTGACAGCACACAAGAAAAAAGTATTTAAATAATAATTATTCAGATTTTGCCATGGCTTAAGAGCGTGGTTTTTTTTTTCGTGAGTTATTTGAAGGAACAAATAAAATACTCCAGACCTAAACTCAGTACTTATTTATGCTAAAACTTTAGATCCTTTAAAATAGTTATTATGGCATAATTTTGCTTCGTTTGAATTGAAATGAAGAACGGACACTTTATTAATGTTAATAATATAAGCCAAACCTTCCGTCACAGAGAAACAGAAAAAAAAGAAAAGAGAAAAAAAATACTGTATATATTAAATAGACACCAGATTCGCATTGCGTCTAGATTAGGTGGGAGCTGCATGTTTAAAACACAGAAGTTATAATCAAGAAATCACATTTTAAAAATGTTCTGTATGCTGTAAACTTGACAAAAAAAATTGGATGTGCTGACTTCAACAGCCATACTGTGACAATCTGATTTTTCAAATAAAACATATTTTCAAAGGAAGTAATATTATATATTTCTCCAGTTCATGATATTCTTTTTTATTTATCTTTAAATGATTTATTTTCCATTTTTCAAAACTTGCTTGGCTATCACTTGAGCTGCTCTCTCGCTAAAATATTTTACTGCAGGTGAACAACTCTGGGCCATCGCTTTCTTAAATGTTTGCTTGTGAGGGGATAGATTTGAAAGTATACCAGCTAAATTGACAGGACAAATCTTTTTTTTGTCCCCGTCCATCGTGACGTCATCACCTTTACATCTGTAAAATGCAGTATTTCCCATAAAAATCAAAAGTCTGTTTTCGCAATTTAACCCTGGTGTCTGTTGGAGGCGTCCCTGCTTAAATTTCACCTGAATTTCCACGGCCAACTGACTTGTGGTGAATAAATGTAGTATTTGAGCAGCAGCGCCGTGCCCCCGCCCGGGCCCTCGCACCTGCGCTCTCCGACCTGCACCATGCCCAACTTTTGACCAGACTGATTGCTTTTCTCATGATCAAATAAATCCAGACGGCTCTGAAGGCAGAGCTGTTTGTCTTGACTCGGTTTGGTTCATTATTATGAACTATTTCCCTGCTTAACTTAAAACGTGGCAATAAAGAAGTGTTACAAAATAAGCACAGACAGATTAATGACGGTTGAAACCACGCAAATTATTCTCACCACAGAATATGTCTGTTTTTACCATGAATCAGCTCTGACTGCAGCCCTGTTAAACTTCTTGACATTCTTTTTTAGAAATCCGTGCTTTATTGGCATGAACGGCTCTGACAGCGTCTTTTCACCAAATCAAAGCGTGCAATTACAACAATTTCATGGTAACATAATTACATTGTTATAAAATATATTTTTAAAATATACATTTGGCGTCCATTCATTTTTTTCCCCCTCCAAATTGCTGTCTAATTCGAGATTTTACCAGCCCTTTTAACAGATGGAAGAGCAAGCGTGCATCGGTTTATTTAGACTTCAAAGTTTGCAGAACGGTGTTTACGGGTTCTTTTTTCTCAGTCTTCAGAAAATATTTATCATAACCTCCAACCTCCGCTCCCTCCCGCCCTCACCGTCGGTACCGAGTTGCCCCTACACTCATGCCGGTGAGAGCTACTAATCCTCTGCGTCCAAGGTTTACTCTGAGCTCGTATTTAATTCCTCTAAACCCCCAGCTGCCGCCCTGGTAACTCACTGAGCACGACAGACTGTGAACCAATCGGGTTATTAATAATTCACCAGCCCTGCGCTCCTCCGGCCGCGGCCGTCCTCACCGCTGCGCGCCTGCAGCCACGCCGCGTTTTCACTTCGTGCTTTTAATTTCAGCTGCTCGGTGTCACGCCGAACAGGGACACGCACTTTTCACTTCTTCCTTGCCGCCTCGTAAGCGATCCCGACTGGCGTTTGCCAGCCGAATCCCGCTTTCTTTCGCCAGGCGTTGCGAGATCCACGCTGCCGCATGGTGAGTTTGGTTCCCCACTTCTCGGCAAGTTTCTCCGGACACTGAGGAACAGGTGGAGGAAGACAGGAGAGGAGCGCCACGTTTCCAGATCGATACCAGCCGGGGCATGCACTGAGGGCAAGCGCGCGGCTGCGTCCCCCCTCTGCGGGAGCAACAGCTGACTTGGTGAGCGTGGAAGCGGCACAGGGTGCGGGCTACTTACAGTCGGTGCACGGCCAGACTCGCGCTGTCACTCGGGCTCGGACGGTGACCACGTCGGCGGCGCACAGTGGGACATTACGGCGCGGGGCACTGCCAGATCACGCTCAACAACCGCACCGACGACTTTCGTGGGAATATCGCGAGCTGAAGCCGAACACAAACCCTTTGTGTAAAGAAATCGGGAAGCCGACTTGGATTCTGCGGCTCTCTCTCTTGCTTTGAATGAAGAAAACTGACTGCAAATTCCCCTAAAGATTGTTTACTGGGCTGCAGGCCGTGTATTAGAGCTATTTTGCTTCCGGTACAAGGCCCAGCTGAACAAGAAACTGAGCACCTTTTGTCTCTCACACTTTTTTTTTTCCTCTGGAAGCCGAACTTTTGAGATTGGAAAATGGGTCTCTGAGAGTGTTGGCACATTTCCTCACACAACAATGGTACGTGCTATGTAAACCAATAATTTGCTCATTTATACAGTCAGCTCACAGGTTCGTTGTAGCTCATATTTTATAATAAATGGAAGACCCTTTCTGTTTATCATGATATCCTGGAAGTTAAGTTACTTATATTTATTGTGTGTATTTAGCTGTAAGTAAGTAAGCCAAGAGTGTCCCAAGTCCCTCCACCAGCCCGAGTCTGCTGTCACATTTAAAGAATCCTTTTGTTGTTATGGGTTTTTAAAGAAGAGGAAAGTGTCCTGCTAAAGTGCCTCATGAACATTCGCTGAGGGGAAAACATCATCCAAAATATTTTAATAGATAGTGAAGATGTTGCCAACATTTTCTTTCCAGCCTCCTTTCCAAGTCAGTGCAGTCCCTGTCAGTCCACCACCCGATGCCTCCTGCCGATGCCGTTTTATCCGCACCGAGAACATAACTCCTCTCACTGGAGTGGTCTCTGATGCGAGCCCGTCTGTACACTATTTATAGCCATACATGTGAGACGCGCTATCGCATGTCATTCAGACCGAGCAGCAACTAAAGAGGCGTTATTCCGTATGTAAAGGTTACATTGTGAAACGCGAGAGGTCCCGAGAGCCCGAATCTCTCCTACAGGAAAAGTCTAGCAGAGTTCGGAAATGGGTTTGCAGAGAATGGGACTTATTGTTAGCGCCAGCATCTGATTATGCATCTATTAAATTGTGCGTAATTACGCACGGCGGTTCGAGCTTATCTCTTCATTTGGCAAGTGATTTATTTCTGTAAGTCAGATAAATTCTGGGCAACAAAGAAAAAGTTTATTTTGCTTGTTCTGGGGACTGTGCTTTTAGCTTCCCTTTGCAGACAAATCCAGAGATTTTTGAGGTGATTTGGTGATTTCTTCATGTACTTTCAAAACATAGTCTTTGACTCGTTCTAGTTTTATCCCAGTCCTCAGAATTTAGGGTAAATATATTATCTGTGATGCTGTGAAAACATAGATTTAAAAGATGCACTTTGAGGTTTTAAATGTATTAATAAAAAGTCTGTATGCAAAATGATCATATCTAACTCACACATATCCTTGACCCTTTGAAAGATTCTTTCTTGGCATGAAATGAGTCAAGTCAGGCAATAGTTAGAGGAAACCTCCCACATACAACCTTGGAGCTACTAAGATACCAGGAAGGGACTTATTTGCACATGAATATGGGAGATTATTAGTATGAATAATTATTTGTTTACTAGCATCCTTGCTGACATGGCAGCTGCCCAAGAAGCTCATCAGTAAAAATGATATGAAATTCAGGACAGGCCTCACATGGGATTATTTTGACTTGTTATTCTCCTACTTACAGCAGCAACTTACCTCTTTTTCTCTTTTATTTTTTTGTGTAAAAGATGCTGTTGGGTGAACTTGTGCCAAACATTCCAGTTGCATGTTAGTTTAGTCAGAATACACTGGAGGCTTCTGTCAGTCAGTGTCAGGATGAAACCGTATCTCCGCCACACAAATAAAAATCAGGACACATCGTGTCTGTAGATTTGATCAGTATCTGTAGATTTACAGATTCTAGATGTTATCCATATCTGATGGGAAACAAATGGGAAGCTTGCCCTTTCTTCAAAGAATTAAAGTATGATGTTTTAAATCTCCTGATTCACAGATGTATTAGAGCTTCACATCAAGCTATTCTAACCCGTCCATAAATAAAAGGCAAATAAAAAGCTTTATGGAAAAAAAAACACACACTTACTTTTTCAAGCATTCCGTTATAAGCATCTGTGGAATATATTGGAGGACAAGATTTAAAAAAACGAAACAAACAAAAAAAACCATGAAGAAATCCTGTTTGTGTGTGTATTTGTGCAGCCTGCCACATGATGATCAGGTAGTTAGTTCTGGAGTTATGTGAGATCTCCCTCTTGGCTTTTGCTGCCTGTGATGTCATCCTTCACTGTATACAGAATATTATCCTATTGTGTTTGTCCTGGCCTTGACATTTCTCTGGAAAAATAAATAAGGGTGGAAGTAGGCTGTTACTAGCTCACGTGGTATTTAAGCTCTTGCTGTTACTCAGAGATGGATGTATGGTCAAACAGCATAGGCGTTGAGAGCGTGAGCTCACATGGACTTGTTGGGCTGATTGATTTTTAAGCTGTTGCAGTTTAAAAGTAGAGAGGCTACAGAAGTCACAAAATCGTCTGATGCATTCAGCCTCTTACATGTCTTGATAATAAAAGTTATAGCAAATGTCCCTTTTCACTATTAATGTGTCTTTGAGCAGGGGCCAAACAAATTGTGCACAGAAATACAAGAATACTCTGTAGTTATGGACTGTTGAGCTTAGAAATGTGTGCACTTACTTTAAAATGCAACAACTGTTATCAGTTAACAGATCTGGACTGCGTACAAGGCAATTTAGTGCACGGAGTCTCTGTGATTTTCAGAAAGTATTTCACCAAATGGGTTTGGGCCCCGAGAAGGTGGTGGTATTTGTTCTGTTTATCTATGGCTTTTTTTTTTTCTTTGCGTGGTAAAGTTTGAACTTGCATTTCTGGATGTAATGATGAGCTGTGCTCACTGGCAATGATTTGCAAGCCCACACAGTGATTTTTCCACGACAGAATTTCTGTTTTTAAAGCAGTTCTGTCTGACAGCCAACAGATCAAAGCCATTCAAAATTGGTTCACCACATTTCCCCTGATTCTCTGAATCTTCCTTCAGTATTCCTTGCAATTTTTCCCATTGGAAATTCTATCCATTAGTGTTTTTACACCTGCTTCATGCTGGAGGTGCTGGAGTTGTCCTTGGACTGGAACCGGGGTTGGAGCTGGAAAGTCCGTCATATGGACATTTGATGAATTTACATTTATTTATTTACCCACTAAGACAGTTAGCTCAAAACATGATGAACGGATGCAACCGGTTTTTATTCTTTCTTTTTCAGTCTAAAGGGTAAAAACTGTGCAGTGGAAGTGCAGCAAATGCACCCACAAGCCGTTGGTGTGAATGTAGAATAGCCATGTGGCTCCACAGCGCAAAATGTAGCAGTTTGTTAATAAAGGCTCAAACATTTTTAAACATTTTCTTAAACTGGAAAAGCTTCAGAGTTAAAAGAAAATATGTTACAACTTTCAGAATTATAAATGCATACACCTTCAATTCCATGAAATTGCCACTAAAGTCAAAATGCTGAACTAGTGAGTAGTGAAACTGAAAGCTCTCCATCCCTGCAACTTTATTGTGGTACCACTTTGGACATTCAGATAAATTCACCAAACGAAGGAACTGATAAACTCGGCAGAAGTATAAAGCAGGGATGTTCCTGGAAGACAGTAGTGGTGGATCATCTCAGGAGCCTTTTCACATGAAAGAAAACCCGCTCCAACACCTTCAGCCAGGTGAATAACACTCTCCAGGAGGAGGACACAATCATTCATCCATAATCCAGGTTTCTTATAAAGAGAAAAGAATCACAAGTGTTCACCAGAAGGTGTAGTCATTCATAAACCTAAGGAACACAGAACACAGATTAAACTTTAGTTCTGGATCAGCATGCTGTAGACAGATTAAGCTTAAATCAACCTGTAACAGAAACAAAAACAGAGAGAACCTGGAATAGTCTCCAACAACACGCATAATAATTTCCCAACACACCTCCAAGGTGTGTTGGGAAATACTGTCTGCAATTCAACACAAAGAAACAAATCTGAGTGAAGGACATTTCAAAGTACAGATGAGCACTGGCCCAAAAACACACAAAAGAATCCCAGAAGTTTTTGTTGCATCATAAAGAAGGAGAAGATCCTAAGTTCAAAACTCCTGTCGCAAAAGATTTTTGTGTCAAAACAAATAGCCATGTTCATCTTGGTGTGTTCAATTTCAATTGAGACTATCAAAATTATACTTCTACTTGTCAGAGGAATGTGCTCTTCCTCCAGTTTGAACGGGAAAGCTTTCAAATTAAAAGTGGGACTCCTCACGTCATTCACTATACTGTTGCCTATAAAATTGGAATAAGAAACATTCCTATTCTTTAATCCTTTTTTATTTACAATCATTCCATGTGAAGGTTTAAAAAATGTTTTATTCTGCTGTTATGGACAACAGTATAGTCGTACATTGAGCAGAATATACCGTTAAAGAAAAAGCTATTTTTATTCAAACGTACAGTGATGAATTTGAAATTGATATGATATGAAAACAAGAGGATCCCCACTCCAGCCTCCTTAATAAAGTTAAGTGAAAAATGATAACACTGGAGTGAGATGATCTCACTTAGTTTTGCTCTCATCAATACCACTCTCATGATCTTTGATCTTATATTAAACTCTGCTTCACTTACTTGCTTAAGACTTAACACTCACATTAATTGCTTTCGCAAGGCACCACAAACTGCACACCAGCTGTGTAACCCGGTAATTTGAGTAACCTAATTTGAGAAGGTGTTTGTCTCGTCTGCACTTAATTTGGAAAAAAAAAAATCACAAAAACAATGCATGCATTTCCTCCCTTTGGTATCTTTTTTCTGCGCCTTAATGAGGAAATTAAAGCCAATAGCATTATTCATTAATCGGGGCTTGCCACCTACTTATCACTAACAACATTTGCATAGTTGTTAAATTTTCAACATTTTTTCTTTCCATTTCTTTGCGTTCGTATACTAGTTTTAGCTTCCTTAATAATCAGGCATCAGATGGATCATGCCAAATTGAGTACTGAGAAAGAACCAGTGGCAAGCCCCAGAAACATACGGAAAATCCTTTCGAAACACACACTCTTTTAATTACTGCCTTCCCCTGCTCCTATTCCACACCTCTTGAGATGCAGGTGTAAAATATCACATTTTTCCAGCATTCTCCCTAAGGTGACTCTAGCTTGGACTCACACAACGTAATTTTTCCCCTTTCATATTCCCCCACATCTTTTTTCTTTTCCCTTTTTTAATACAAACAAGATCCCCCTCCCGCCCCTCCCGCCCTTTGATGTGCTTTCCACATCTGCACAGGTTTGTTAGCCTGTTACCAGGTGAAGAATAAGGAAACAATTAGGACTGAGTGAAGAAGGACTGGGTAGGATATCAGCTGTGTTTTACGGCGTAGGAGAAGCATCTGATGCTCCATAAACTGTTCAGCTGAGAAAACCACTGCTGCAAATGATTAGGACGATACAGAGGAATCATCAGAAGGCTGGTAATCAGTTACTGTGAAGATACCCGCCTCTTGTGGATCGTTGCATAAATATGGAAACCCAGGTGGTTTCTGTGCTCTGCGAACAAGACAATGGGAGAGACAGAGGAAGGCGGGAATTATGTATATGTGCTCCGATTATTCAACTGAGAAGCAGCCAACTTCGGCATTCGCCACACCCACCCTTCATTTCTGACTTATTATAACTGGAGAGAAGTGCACAGCCATGTGATCAGCAGAAGTGTCGTGATCGTGATCCGTATCATGATATGTGCAGTTATCACGTGATCATCTTCTCTACACACAGAAAAGTTCAGTCACAGCAGGCTCAGTCTTTGCAAACTTTTCAGAATAGACTGGTAGACGGGTCAGTGCCTCAACAAAAACTTTGTAATTAAATCCATATTTTCATTGCAATATCAAAATATATATGTGGAGTAAAGTGTATTGATGTTCTTTCCAAGGTACATGTTAGTATAGCTTTGTACAAAGACTCAAGCTTTAATTAAAGTTTTTAAAGTGTGCCTGCTGACACACGTAAATCTCCATAATTAACACAAGTGTGAAACCAAATGCTTTTGGTTTTAAGGGAAAACTAAAAAAAAAAAAAAAAAAGATGCTGACGCAGCAAAAGAGACAAACAGAAAACATGCACATCAGTGAAAAATTTAGTTTCTCCTCTTTTAACCCTACATGTTTTATTGGCGTAAAACAAAAGAGAAACCATCTGATTGTAGTAGGTTTTAGCACTATGGAAATACAATCGCAGACAGACAACAACATTTAGCTTTTTTGCCATTATTTTTCTCAAAACTGAACCAGAAAAGCAAAAAATGGCAAAAATGATTCAAGAGCTTGTAGATGTCTGCCATTTTGTAGAAATGTTTACATTTCTCTCATTCTGTCACCTGTTTACTTCAGTTCATTACGTTTTGTATGCATTCACTTACGGACCCTTTTCTTTAAGTTCTTCTGCAGTTTTTTGGTTCAGTTGGGGTCTGGACTTTGATTAGGCCATCTTAAAAGCTGTTAAGCTTCAGAAGATTTGCTGGTGTGCTTCAGATCACTGCCGTGATACACGACTCAGTTTTGACCAAACTTTGGCTTTTGGGCTGACGATTCATGCCTTTGGAGCTAGAACATTTTGGTATCGAGTTCATGGTCCATTGGGTGGGCCTCAGTCATGAAACGTGAGCAGAGCTAATTTATGCGAGAAGTCTTCACACACGGAAATTTACATGTTCCATAATTCTTGAAAATATTAGTTTTGAACTTTTCATGAACAACAGGCTTGTGTAAATGGACAAAAAATGACCTGTTAATATCAGAATTTACAACTTTAATGCATTATATAGTCTATTGTTTTCACAAATTGCAGATGCTGCTAAATATGTGCTTTTTTACACATTAGATTAAATGAGTGAAACATATAACACATTTACCTTAACTGATAGAACTTTCACATATTTACACTTCACATTATACTCCTAGAAATGGATTAAACTGACTTATTGAGCTCTCTGGATTCAGGACCAGCACATCACCTGGACCAGGAATTGTTTCTAATTCAACATAAGAATAAAATAAAAACCATGATGCGAATAAATTGTTTTTTTTAAAAGTTACCTTCAATGTTACCTTTATTTGAACTACAGAAAGATTGCAAAGTGCAGAGTGCAAAGTTTGTGGGCTAACAACCTTTAAATACAACACAGTAAAGAAAATGTATGAGCTATACATTTATAGCTCATAATTAATGAGCTACAAGTGTTATTACTAGTCATCGTTTCTTGACATGCGTGAAAGGAAAATGTCCCTGGCTCCCACAATGTATAGAGATATGTACACATATAACAAGTATAAGTTTACCTTGGAGGCACGTTGCTGTCTCAGCCTCGTATGATTCCTGATAGAAAGGTCTCTCCAGCTACAGAGACAAAGCAGTAGTCTAATGGTTGCTTATTATTGAATAGCAGGAGCACGTTCCAGCTTGCAGTTAAATGGCATTTAAAAAGGTACACACCTTCTTACGATCAATTCCGTTTTACAGTTGTCGTGAATCTGGAGTATGTTTCTAATAACAAGGTGATTTGTGTGTAAATTTACTCACAGATACACAAAAATTTCACGAATCGTTGTGACTGAAAGGTGCCAAGGTACTTTGGTGACATCGTCAGAAAACAAAGCCAAATCATTATCCGTCCACTGCCATGTTTCACTGTGGGTATGAGGTCTTTCTACTGAAATGCTTTTCCCCCCTCCAAATATGGAAACGGGAATAAAGGCCAAACAACTCCACTTTGGTCTCATCTGTCAATAGGAGATTGTTCCACACATATAGCGATGTGTTCAGATGTAGTTTTTTATGGACCTCAGTCATGCCTTCATGACAGCAGAGGCCTTTTCCCACAAAAACAAACCGTACATGTTCAGTCTTCTAATTGCACCACCATTAACTGTAACAATTAACACACTCAATGGGACCTGTAGGGTCTGCGATGTATCGGCCCTTTTTATTATTATTATTATTTTCTTTTATATTTCTCTGAATATTACATAAGGTAAATTTTCTGCAATGTCCGCTCATTGTCTTGATTCATTGTCACTCACCTCTTCAAGATTATCGCGTCTTTCCCTGATGGCATTGTGTTAAGACACGCCCAATGTTCCAGATGGAAAAAAACTGCCAAAACATCTACATGTATAGAAGTCTGCAAAACTGCTGATGATTAGTTCAACTAAAGATTATGAGCAGCAGCACCTAGCAGCAATTTACTGTCTTAAATTATATGAAAAACTCTTCTTAGTATTGCCCACATGATTTGTAATCGTTGTCTTACTTTTGTTCTTCTGAGGTTGTATATACCTAATACTGAGGCTCACTACAATTAGATTGTTTTAATTATATTTTTTGAAATGAAACATAAGTATAAGAGAGAGGTTACTAATTTTTGCGCATTAAATAAAATAAAGATAATTTTTGCACTACCCTGCCAGGGGGAAGTACATCAATAATATGCTTAATGTTTCTTGGTGATCAACAGTATGATCAGTGACTAAGTGCTTTTTTGCCTTCAAAAAAACTAAATATACAGAGTCAATGTGACAACTTAGGAGGAGCTTGTTCATCATATTTTACTCCATACACTGTTCATGGAAGATTAAGCCACCATGATCTGGTCCATTTGTTTTTGGACCGGTACATTAAGTCAAGAGCAAATCCTTGTGCTGACTCTTGCTCTTGCATACCAAACACATTCTTTCTATAATAAAATATCTTACACCATCCAGTCAAATGTAAACTTCAGCTACTTAAAAGGTTTTTTTGAACATGCATAACTAGCATTTTCAAACGTTGCAAACACAAGAATATCCTTAATTATATATATTTAGTCTTTTATCTGCATGGAGACTGAGCTGCTCTGTATATCCAACACCACTCATTTTTAACTGAGAGCCTGCTAAAACTACTAGTCCGCCACATTTTGTGCTTCCCCGTGATAATCAGCAGAGTAAAAAGTATCCTTCAGCTGAACTGGGCAGTTTAGGAGCTTAATAAAAAGCCCAAGGAGCTTGATGAGGGCATCATTTAGTGGGACAAATGGTTTCAAATGATTTCCCTCCGCAGTTTCCACACATATTAATTGTGACATGCCAGAAGTGGATCCCTGAGGCTGAACAACACAAGTGGTGTTTTCCAAGTCACTTGGCTGACTTGAGTTCTAACTCTGTTTAAATGTGTGCACACCACATGGCACATACGACTCTGCTAAATAAAAGCATTGTTAGTCTTATGATAATCAACCTGCCGGAGACCTTTTGCCACAGACATTGAGTGAAATCATACACACAGATGTCCTTCCTTTGTTAAAAGGGAAAGGGAAAAGACTCAAGCTGTAACCTCTCATTTTGAAGGATATGAATAGCCTGTGTCTCCAGCCGCAGCTCGGTTAGCCCCAGTCTGGGACTTATTATAGTGCTGGTGTGTTTATGCATGTGTCTCTGCATGTATTTGTTCAAGGGCAATCCTATGTCACCCTATGCATGTGTGTATTTGTGTGCACATGTAAATGCTTAAGTAACCTAAGGTCTGTTCGAGTTCCCCCAGAGCTGTTTATCTCACATGCCAGTTTAAATAGTATAACTTTACATTTTCAAAATGGCTGTGAGCAAAGTTTGTTCCTGTTTTGCAGGCAGGTTTGTTTCTGCTTAAAATATGTTGAGAAATAAGAACGTGACATTCTTTAAAACTGCTCTTATTCGCCCCTATCCATCCCACTTTAACCAGACATATATGTGTTTTGGAACTGTAAGAGGAAACCAGAGTACCTGGAGAAAACCCACGCAAGCGTTGCTGTGATCCAACAGTGCTAACGACAGACACCATGCCGTCCGTTTCACATTACCATTCTTAATACACTTCTTCTCCTTAACTCTGAGTTATTTTCATTAACCTAGTAGATTTCAGCTCTTGGCTAACAGGTTTATCTGATTCCCAGAAAAAAAAAAAAACATTCAAATTTAGCCTGGAAAAAAGCTGTTTGTACCAGTTTAATCTCAAAACTAATAACCACTGCCTCGTCAGCCCGGCAGAACTCCCACCCTGACCCAGATCCTAAGTCTTTTTTTACACCCATCCTTGCTGGCCTGGCTGCCTCAGTTTACTTCAGTTTACTTCAGCAGTGGATCCTTATTCAGAGCCTCTGCAGGCATGTTCCATAGCATACTGATGAACGGCCCCACATATAAACACGTAAGCCGTGCAACGTAGAGCCTGTATTATGGCCTGTGTTTTGTCTGCATGTGGGCAGAATTATGGCTTATGCATGTGCAACTCTGCACTGGATGTGCGTAGCATGACTGTGAGCTTGAATCATTTGTGCTGAATCAGGGTGCACTGACAGAAAAGTGACCATGCAGGTGAAATAGCAGGGACAGGAAATGCTATTGTGTTGGAGTATTGTGTGCGGGCACAGCAGCTAAACACTTTGCTCCCCATTCAAGTGGCAATGACTGGCAGGGCTGGGCCTCAGGCCTGCATAACACATGGGCACAGGCAGGCAGGCAATGCACAACACCAGCTATGTGCGTGCGTGAGCAGGAGTAGATTGTAAAGATGAAAGGAGTTATCTGGTGGTGGGACTTGAGGACGATTTTCCAGATAGGTCAAGAAGTAGGATTAGGAGGATTTTCATGTTTAAAATCTGCTTTTGCAGCTTTGCAACCAGCTTTTCTGTGTGCTTTAAGTTCCTTGATCTTTAATACAGTGACAGCTAATGAATGAATGACTGTTGTGTTACATTTCAGGCAACCGAAACCTTTCTGTTGAACGAAGAACCCTCCAGAGGTCCTGGGATGCCTGAATGCT
The DNA here is from genome assembly GCA_028564865.1 of Zenarchopterus dispar. Taxonomy (NCBI): domain Eukaryota; kingdom Metazoa; phylum Chordata; class Actinopteri; order Beloniformes; family Zenarchopteridae; genus Zenarchopterus; species Zenarchopterus dispar. The sequence goes on from JAOWBL010000023.1 coordinate 14,576,885, forward strand.
TTGTAGTATCAGATTCATACAGGGTATGCATTATTATTATTATTATTATTATTATTATTATTATTATTATTATTATTATTATTATTATTATTATTATTATTATTATGTGATGCCATTAAAAGTGTTATTGCAGTCATTACTCAAAACTGTGTCTGTTTTCAAGCTCTAAGTAATAGCTCCACAATCAGAATGTCATTCACAACTCCCTCTCAGCTGCAAACCATTACAATTATTATTTCCACACGCACATTTAAGGAAAAAAAAAAGGCTTTTGCAGCTTCACCAAAGCGTCCTTGCCTTGCAGCAGTTAAAATTACAATGTTAATGTGCACCGAGCCATATCGTAACAAAAAAAAAAGGGGGTAAAAGAGGAAAGTGAAAATCTGCTCTAAAAAAATAAGAGAAGTGAATTTACAGTTAACATGATATAAAAGCAGAGACGTGGAGCTTGGGAAGAACAAGTGCAGGTGGTGTTAAGGAGCAGTAGAGGACTGAAAGTGGGATTGTTAATGAGGTGGAAGCCACTTTTTCTAGGCTGCGTTCTTTGTTTCCAAAAGTTAAGTTCAGTGCCAAGTCTCACAGAGAAACTGGGTTGCTACAGTGTATCGTGTGTCTCAGGGTACAGAAATGAAGCATTTTGGCTGTAACTGAGTAGCACGTATGGCTGGTACAGAGGAGTTGTTTTTTTTGATACGGAGGGTGGGAGTGTGGGGGTGATCAGAGTACATTTGGATTCAGGAACTACTGAGTTCAAGTACCTCCACATGTCGGTATCCACGACCTATGTCCACCTCATTAATGTCTCTTTTTTTTTCAGTCCACTGCAAAATTGACTGAATATGTGAATTTATCAGCTTTTGGAAGATTGATCCTAACTGATACAATGTTAAGACGCTTACGAATGGTGTTCCTGTACAAAGAAGGATGGAGTGTAGCAATAGGATACATGTGAGATGAGAGCATGTTTAATGATTCAGGGTTTATGAATAATCTTTAGAGGGTTTTGGTGGATTTTAAATTTGACAAAAATAAAAAAAAAAATAGAAAAAAAATCTGAAAACAAACCTATTGTATTTTATATTCAACATTTCATATTATTAAATTCTGACAGAGAGAGCCATTTATAGATAAACTGGGTAATGTAAATGTCTCACTTTTCATACTCTCCACCAATCAAAAGTAAGAAGCTGATAGTCAGATTGTAAAATCTAAGTAATATAGAATCTTGCTCTAAATTCTAAATAAAAAAGAGGTAACATATCTTTGAAAAAAAAAATCTAATGTAAATCTTTTCACTCATCTTATGTCTTCATGCTTCCAGCCAAATTGTGTGCTTGAATATAAGGATGTCCAAACGGTTTTAAAAACTGTGAAAGAGTATAAGTATACCCATTTTTTTTAACTGGACCTTTGCACTTTTTTGACACATGAGATTGTAAAGGCTTACAAGAAATTATTAGTTTATACGAAGGAGGCATTTACAGGGAATCCTCCCAACTTAAGAACCTCCAGTATGTGCCCCAACAATGTAAACAATGAGCTACTATAGAGCTGACATCTGCCTGCTCCCACCAGCCAACAGCACTTGCGCTTATCTCGTCTTTTTCGTGTATCTCAGCTCCTTCCGCACTCGACCGGCAGGTGTGGTATCAACACCGCCTGCAGTGGGATTTTTGTGCGTGTGCACTTCATGCAAATCTATGGTTACTCTCATCCTTGAATAAACTGTTTTGCAACAAAGCCCAAAGCGTCCCTGTAGCGGTTGACAAGGCCGCCTCCGAGATTATAAGGACGACTTGTCTGATCATTTCTTAATGAAAGTTAAAAAAAAGAGAGAGAGAGAGAGAGAGAGACCAAGCTGCTGGGTTAAGTTGTTACAGGGCTGGCCGCTCTGGAGAAGTGGTAAATATGTATATTCCAAGCGTGTGAAAAAGCAGAGCCACAGCAGACCCACTAACCATAGCATATGGCTCTACCATGTGTTACTTAATGAGAGATTTACTCACACAGACCACTAAATGTGTGGCTCATTTAAGGAGCCTCGGCAGCGGAGTGTTTGCATGTGTTGCATGCAAGTTGACATTATTAAAAAAAGAAAAAAGAAAAAAAAAAGAGGGCTGCGACCTTTTGCACTCGCTGTGCTTTTAGTGACAGCCGCAGAAAGAAAGAGAAGCACCCCAGAACTTGCTGAAAATTGTCTTGAAGTTAATACACCTGCTTAAAAGTGGAGGGAAAAATGCGTGTGCGTATGCGTGCGCGCGTCCTTGGGCGTGTCCGTCCATGTGTTTTTCATATTCGTCATGTATCGTATTCGGGGAGAGGAACGGTGGTCTTGTAGCCTTGTGTGGCGGCGGATGCAGGAGGTTATAGTTTTGCGGCGCATGGACTCGTGACCGCGCTCTGTCTCCGTCCCTGCCTGCGTCTCTGGCTCGCGTTATGGGCCGCGTGCAGTAATTGGCAACACGGAGCCCAGATCTCTTTGTTTCGCCTGCAGAGGCTTGCGGTTGAAAAGCACAAGCGGTAGGCCTCATAAATCTGTGGGACTCCAATGTCAGACCCAGAATCCCCCCCCCCCCCCCCCCCCCCCCCCCCTTACACAATCACTTCACTCCTGCACCCAAATTCTCCAACTGTACCACAGTCGGAACCTGGCTCAAGAACTGTTATTTTGCATGATATGTGAATCACACTGCTGGTTGTGTGTGAGAGAGGGACATATAGTGTGTGTTCCCTCGTATATCCCAGTTTAGCATTTTGATCCTGCTCAGAGGCTGTGATTATACGTCTGTCCTCACTGTTTGCTGGGTTCCTACTTCATAGTGAATGCTGCAGTCACTGTTTGGCTTGGACTCACTTCACTGGTTTTCAAGCTACAGTTGTGGCTTGCAGACTGGGTCAAATATGGTTCAGTAAATAAATAGACTCGACTTTACAGCCGCCATGAGGAGATGCATTGATTCAAATGTCTGCAAATGACTTCAAGTTCATAATCCAACACAAACTTTAGTTCTGAGCGCGTGAGACTCGAGAGAAACGGTCACGTCGGAGGTAGAAACCGAATATCTCCGAGGTTTTCGTGAACACGATCACACAAACCAGCCTTGTCCACGGAAATCATTAAGAAAGCATGTTTTGTAAGTCTAATCAGAGGCGCTCCTATATAACTTGCACGAAGTTTGATCCGATGTCAGAATAAAGCCACAGTTTGGTTGTTTTTATGACGATCTCTTCCAATAGCGCGTTTAAGATAAGCGCCGGACCACGGGAGCGCATCCGTCTTTTCATCATTGTCTGTAATGATAGTAACATGGAATTCAAAGGGCAGTAAACGCAACTGGAGTGTTGCATGGCACCATACGAGACGCAGGAAAGTGCGGATGTAGCCCGTGGGCAGTATGCAGAGACTCGGATCACTAACCAAGTTTAATATTATTTCGAAAGCCTTTATCTCGAACGCCTTAGTGAATCCGCTTTGAGAAATCGAGCTTCGGGAGAATTTCTTTCAAAGGAGAGAGCGATTAAAGTCCTGCAAAGGGGAGAGGGGAGGGAGGCAAAGTTTTTTCCCTGAAACTTTGTGCAAGCTTTCACTTTCTAGGCGGGGTTACTGTAAACTGCAGCAGCATGGAGTGAGAGAAACGGGACGGCGAGAGATTGCAATGCAGCATACCGAGCGCCCATCCAACATAAATAAGCTCTCCAATCCTCCCTACTAAAGATAATCATGTACTCCCCGTACTGCTTGACACAGGTAAATTGTCTTTTCTTGTTTCATTGTTTGGGTTGCCGACAAAAGGAATCGCTGGGTTTTTAATGTACCGCCGCTGTGTATTAGTGTGAGTCTGCCATTCAGCTTTGTTAGAGCGTGTTTCTCTTCTGTGTCGCACTTTGACACTTCACCTCAACTCTCCGACGCCCGTTCGCTCTTGTCGCGCGTTTCACCACAGGAAACTTTCTTGCGCGTTAACCACCGCGCGTGCTTTTGGAGAGAAAATGGCGCTTCTCCCGAAATGTATTTCATATTTTTTTGAGAAAAAAAAAATGAAGGAGGGGGGCTTGCGGGAGGAGGAGAACTTAGAGCGCAGGAATAGTCGGAGGACCGGAGTTCAACGTTACCGCTGTAGCGATTTTTTCCAAGAGTCGAGGCTGGCGGGGGTGGTGGGGGGAGGATTGTCCGCTGAGGGGAGTGGGAGCGGGGGAGCGGGGGAGCGGGCGCACTCCGCCGCTTTTCGGGCTGCTTTTGTGTGGGACGGAGACCGGGAGAATGAGGGCTTGGAGACTGTATTGTGTGTGTGTGTGTGCGTGTGTACGTGTGTCTATGTGTGCGTGCGCGCGCGCGCTTGCGTGCGTAATCGGCTAATGCACGCTCCGAGATGGCGTTTTTCTTGGTCTCTGCCACAACACAGCTCAACTTCTTGCACTTGAATGCAACACGTGAGCACATGTAGTTACAGGTTAACGAGACACTGATTTTATATGGGCCACACTGTCTTTATCTTCATGCAGAGTGTAAACACAAATGTGTGGCGTTGTGTTAAACTTAGGTTAACGGAGGTTAAACTTAGACTAAAATAAATCGAAATAACTTTTTATTTTTAATGCTAAACAGATCTGCCTTCTTGCTGTACAGGTTGTTCCCCATTTCTTCTGCTTGAAATGCTTTCTTAAGTTTATACCTGTTATTCATTTTCAAAATAAACATAAAACACCTGACAAATGGGACTTCTACGGACTTCAGAAGATGCATTTCATAGGAATAGTATTTTGCATTTTCATTTGTTGTTCTGTGACCACAGAAACTCCCGTAGCTTAGATTAACTTGTGTGTGTGTGTGTGTGTGTGTGTGTGTGTGTGCGTGAACCTTGCAGTATAATGCTGAACTTTTTCTGATGCAAGTACGGCATCTGAGCTGTAATAGGTGCTAGTTTGATACAAATTTGCCTTGGAACTTGTAACTTTGTATTTTCACTCATTGTATTCATGAATTATAAGTTAGCTGCCACTATACTGCCACTTTATCCCACCTTATTTGTAGTAAAATGTTTTACACACCCACCCACCC
>JAOWBL010000023.1:14593301-14616741 GCA_028564865.1 Zenarchopterus dispar
CACACACACACACACACACACACACACACACACACCACAGCAACACTTGTGAATGACCAAGCTTCCTTTGTGGTGTTAGCACATATCAAACTTTGGCATTGGTGAATGTGGCACAAAGAAGCTGGGAATGAGTGTGGAAGTGTGCTGTCCTCCACTGTGTTAGCAGATGATGGGCGAGAGGCTGCGGTACGTTCATGGCTCTAGAATAAAACTGAAATGCATTGCCATGGAGAGCCCGGGATGTTTATCACAGTCAGAATTGTGGTGTAGTTTGTGTTTGCCATTCTTAAACACCTTCTAGGTTGCATTGCCAATTCCTCTGATAATAAAGGAGGATTGTATTAATCTTTATCATTTTTAAATTTGGATTCACTGATCAAATGATGCTAACACACACACACACACATATATAAATTTAATTACATTTTTTTTCTCTGACAGCACCTAAAGCACATTTTTATTTATTTACATTTTGTCAGTTAAATAGCAGAAAATACTAGAAAATGCTTCTCAAAATATGCTTTTCTCTTCTGCACAATTGTATTATTGAAGTTCATTTGTTGGATCCAAGTGTTGTTTGGCCTTTCTTATTTAAAAAAAAATATCTAAAACAATTAGCTGTCATTTTAATCAGCAAATCTTTTTCACTTATATAAGCACACCCTTTGTATTCCCAGTTGCTGGCTGTGTCAGTGTTGGTCGCTCAAGTGTTTTGTTCACATTTTGGAGGTTTAGTTGCCAAGGATCTGGAGGAGCCTCCCTCTCTGATTCTTATTTTATGTTTGGAGTCCCATTTCTGGGCTGCAGGTCTGATTCAGAGGCGCTTGTGCCTTCAGTCTTGCTGTCTGCAGAGCAGGTGCAGCCCTGAATTACATGCTTCACAATGAGTCAACATGGCGTTCGCCGCTGCACCCCAAAGCCAACCCCGAAACCTTCAGAGAGGAAACGTGAACCACATTTTAGATTTTGTGGGGGACATTAAGGCTCTTGACAGTCGTGCATTTGCTGTTCCCGGTTCTGTTTGAAACAGCTGAGGTGAATTCTGTTGCCTCTGCCCGCTGCCTGTCCCCTTTTAAATTCAGTTACCATTTCAGTGTTTGCATCTCTGAATCATCCCGTCGTTCACTCGTGTGTGCGGAGAGAGGCGTGGGGCTGCCCGGGTTTGTTTCTCCCTCTTTGTTTGCCATGGTAAACCCATGAGCAGCTGCCACTGGTGGGGACTGGAGGGACTCTGAAGCTGTGCGTCCTCTCTTTGCCAACCTCTGCCAAGGTGGCATTATGCAAGCAGAGAGAGGGGTAGAGAGGAGCACAGGGGAGGGTGGGGGTTCGGGTGGGGGTTGAGGGAGACGGAACAGCGATGGCGGCCACAGTAAAGACGGAGGCAGGATGAAGACGGGGATGACTGATGCAGGAGAAGACTCGTTCCCCTGAACTTTGCCTCCGTGTCAGGGTGGAACTTGTCGATTTGGCAAATTGTGCAGCGATGGACAAGGCTGTGCGCTCTCTTACAGCCCCACCTGCTCCCCCCACTCTCTCTCTCTCCTGCTCTCGCTCTCTCTCTGCTAGTACACCCCTCTCCCCTCCCGAACCTCTCCTCTTTCTCTTTTCCCTCCCTTTCAGCTCTTGAAGCAAACGCATTGGCTGGGCTACAGGCATCTCGTTGCCAAATAGGTGGGCCCTACTCGTGCTGGCAAAGGCTCAAGCAATGGTTAGGGAAAGAACGCGGAGGGGACGAGAGACGGCCAACGACAAACAGAAAGAGAAAGAGAGAGAGTTGGAGAGAAAAGGGGGAAAAAAGAAGCAGCACTCGGCTTTGCCAGCGGTCGTATGCGCTCGTCCAACATTGATTCGGCTATTTTTTTTCCCTATTCTGTGCTCTGCTCTCCCTGGCCCCCCATCTGTGTGTGTTTTTGAGTGTGTGTGTGTATGTGCGTGTGTGTGCGTGTCTTGCACTGGGCCCATGGATCAGAAGACACCTCAACCAGTTACATTTTGCCAAGGATTTTTTTTTCCACGGTTCAATTTTTAATTTTTTTTTTTTTTTTTGCAAAGTTAAAAGGAATTTTCATTTTAAGTGAATTCATCATCACTGTTGTTGAGGTTTTTTTTTTTTTTTTAACAGAGTGCAGCACTGGTTATATTCTCAGTTGACAATATTTTACAACAAGTTTTTATTCATCTTTTTTGCAATAGTTTGATTTTTTTCTAAAGAAACTGCTTGCCGTGGTCGGACTGCAGTGAATTCTCTCTTCCCCTAAAAATCTTGGGCTTTTCTGTGTTTTTTTTTTTTTGTTGTTGTTGTTTTTATTTTTTTAAACTTTGGCCCACTGTTTCTTCTGAGCAGCATTTTCTGCTAATTATTTTTTACGCCCCCCTCCCTCCCCCCAAGTTAATTTTTTTTCATCTGCTATTCTCCACATCCTGCCAAACCAGCACTTGCTTTACATTGGAGAGTGCCGGGAGGGAAAAAAAAAAGAAAAAAAAAACTGGTGCAGGAGATTTTTTTCCCCCCACTTTAAACGCTGTGCCAAATTTATGATGAGAGTGCAAAATGGTAACTACCAGGCCGTCTGTCTTCCTCTAGCAGTGTGGTTTTCTGTGTTGATTTCTGTCTGCTTTCAGTTTGTTGTGGAAATGTGGGTCTGGTTGGAGCTCCTTGCATGGTAGCAGAGATAGGAAATGGTATGGCCGATCTTTTAGCAGCACATTTCAACAGTGGTCTAGTGGCGGCAAAGCTTGGCGTTGGTGAGCGACCGATGTGTGGCAACCCTGGCACAGGAACGCTCTGGCGAGATCTGGGTTTTGTTGCCCAGAGATATGTAGTGAAGGTATTATGGTACAGCAGAATAACTTTGTCTTTTTACAGCAGAAATGCAGGAGCGCAGCTTGGCTTCCTTTTTCATTTGCTTTAATTTTTATTTTATTGTTTTTCTTTCTCTGAAAATATGTTTTGCACTTTTGCATCTTACTGTTCAGATTAATTTTATTTTTATGGCAGCATGTTTGCATGTTTTTTTTAATATTTGAATCTGAATGAAAAGACTGAGAATATTTTAGTATTTTCTTGATTTTCATTCATTCTGGTAATTAAAATAAATGTATGATTTTTAATCATTTTCATATGCCAACAATAACACTGTCTTGTCCTGTTTTAGTATGTTTTCATTATATTTCTATTTCAACCAAACAGTCCAAATGAACTGCATGCTTTGACACCCCATCTTTTCCTTTTTCCACCAGGATGAATTTCATCCCTTCATTGAGGCCCTCCTCCCCCATGTCCGTGCCTTTTCCTACACCTGGTTCAACCTGCAGGCCCGTAAGCGCAAGTACTTCAAGAAGCATGAAAAGAGGATGACCAAGGATGAGGAGCGTGCAGTGAAGGACGAACTGCTGGGGGAGAAGCCGGAGATCAAGCAGAAGTGGGCCTCACGCCTGCTTGCCAAGCTCCGCAAGGACATCCGGCCAGAGTTCCGCGAGGACTTTGTGCTCACCATCACGGGAAAGAAGCCTCCCTGCTGTGTGCTGTCCAACCCAGACCAGAAGGGCAAGATCCGCCGCATCGACTGCCTCCGACAGGCTGACAAGGTGTGGAGGCTGGACCTTGTGATGGTCATTCTGTTTAAGGGCAGCCCCCTGGAGAGCACGGATGGTGAGCGGCTGGTCAAGTCGCCCCAGTGCTCCAACCATGGTCTGTGTGTCCAGCCACACCACATTGGGGTGACGGTCAAGGAGCTGGATCTCTACCTTGCCTATTTTGTTCACACACCAGGTATGTGGAACCTAGAGAGAACCTTTTACCTTTTCCCTCAATTGGTATTCTATAAAGACAAACATACGCACACACACACACACACACAAACACACGGAGGTCAGTATGGGTTTTGACACGTGCTTTGCCATCAGCGCCACAGTTTAGTCCTACCCCTGCAGTGTGTACCACTTGGACCCACTGCCAAGCTTTGAAACTCAGTTAGGACTGAGACAAGGATCATGTCTTGACATTTAAAGCAAGCCTGCAAAATAAACCCCAGCAGCCAATGGAAGAAAAAGAAAAAAGCTCCTTCTGATTGATGTTTTGATCTGGTTTAAAGAGCTTCTGAGAATTTGACAGCCATCCTTAAAACCTGTGTTTACTAAGAGACGTGTGTGCACTGCTACATTTGTTCAAGCATTTGTGTGCAAATTTGCCTAAATCCAAATGTGCATGTTTTGCGGTGCCATCTGTAAACAAAAGCATCTGCAGACCTGTTTATCGGTGCGTACACGCGTGTGTATTAGTGTGCACGCGAGCGGCAGTTTGTCATGTGCCTGTAATCTTTGTGTGCGTGGATAGCGAGACTGGTCCGTGCGTGTCTGTGGGTCCTTTTGTGTGTGGTGGTCTGGAGAGCGTGGTGACAGCTGGCTCGGTCCCAGGTAGGTTTGGAGGCAGGGAGAGTCAGTCCGTCTGCAGCCCCAGCCGTCTCAGCCCATCGCTACTCTCCACACGCCACGCTCGCACTCACAAGCGGACACATTTGCGTGCAGACGCCCAAGCTTCCCTGTTCGCTCGCCGTATGATTGTACTAATCAAGCAGAGTCTTTGTTGTTGACAAATGTGAGGTGGTTTATTTTTCCATATTCGCCACATGTGTTTCCTGCTGACAGCCGTGAAGTTCAGATACAGATGACGAAAATATCTGAGTGGAATAATCAAGTGCTTGTTTATTCTTCTGAGATGTACAACAATTCAATACAATACATGGAATTTAAATTTTATTAGGTCCTAATATTATTTTTACTTTTACTTTTATTTAATTAATCAGGAAGGCAAAATTGTAATGCTAAAATAAATAAAATAAAATGATCAATTAAAATTTTTATTTCTTTGCAACCAAAAGAAATATGAAATACAAGAACAATGTATTTTGTTACCGAGAGTTTAAGCTATTAAAGTTGTGCATAAATTACTAGGGAATTACTGAAATTATATTGGTGGAGCATTCAGTGAGACTGAAACTTGATTTTTATAGCAGAAGACAATCTGAAGAATTTCTCTGTGAGCAGCTGCAAATTTGACTTGTTTAAAATTTTCATCTTTGATCGATTAAACTTCAAATGCAGTATTGCTGGTGATGCTCTGAGCCAGTCAACTATGTTTGCAGATGCTGGATATGTGTAGGTGGAATTAAAAAAAAAAAAGATAATTGAGACAGCTGTACTACCACTTAACAATATTTATTTTTTATTTTGATACACTGTGCAGAAGTAATTTAACCCATCTAAGTGCTTATCCACTTGTGTCGTGTTTGTCCAAGTGTTTGCAGATAGAGTCAGGTGTAAAGACCCTTCTTCACCCATTTAGCATTACCCCGCATTCTCTCCCCACACACTGGCATACAGTTACAGGGCCTTAATTCTTCTCCTTGGCAGGGAGGCGCGGCGCTCCTGTGTGACCAGAGTCCCACATGCCAGACTCCTTTCAGGCCAGCGTGTAACTCTGCAGGAGTTTTCGGGGCTTTCGCGAGCACCTCTTCCTGTTCCACAATGCGCCGTGGTGAACCGCGACTCAGATTAGCTCCCGACGCAGCCTGGTGCCCCTCGTAGGAAAGGATTCTTTTTTATTCGGAGCCAGAATCCAGCACATACAGTCTACTCCGTACATACATCCAGATTCAAATCAGATTAACCTCTGCTGGTTTTCAAAAAGCAAACCATCTCATGGCATTTTCTTAAAAATGTACATTTGTTCAATTTGTTCAAAAAGGAAAAAGAGTGAGTGTTTTCCATGGCTGAGTAGGATGCAGATATATGTGTGTGAGTGTGTGTGTGTGTGTTTCACAAGACAAACTGGGGTTAGTTAGAGTTTACAGAGGACAGGCAGACAGTGGCTCCACTCTGACCTTTCGGGTGGCAGTGTTACAGTTTTATTCTTAGCTCACCGTTCCATGGTGTCTGTATCTTGCGGAAGCTATCAGTTGCCAGGCCTGATGATTGGACCGCAGCCGTCTTCATTGCTGTGTTTCGGTCCTCATGTCCCCACTGATGTCAGTGTTGCCAACTGCTGAGGGTAACTCTGCTTTCAACCGGCATAATTGACAGAACTGGAGAGACACCTCTTCACACAAACACGAGCAAACCCCCTCCTCTGAACATGATGTGACTCTGCTTTTGTCCAATTATAGACTTCGGCCCTTCCAGGCGGGGCAGTGGGAGCAGGGACATCAAAGCTGATGTACTCTGATCTGCAGTTCTGCACCGCAGCTGCAGAGTGGGGTCCTACGACCAAAACAAGCCAGATCATTTTGACGTGACAAGTGCCTGGTTTCACACACACTACCTGATACATCTGCTGCAGACTGATTAACAATAGTGGTTCATTTTCTTTTCACCAATTCTGTCACATTTGATGTGAGAATAATCTTTCGTGCATGTGAGGGAAAATGGGGGTGTTGTGGGGTGCTGATTTCATCTTTGATCATCTCTGGCTCATCAGTCGGGCTCCAAGGAGCCTCCTCCACCTAGAAACCGCGGCGCGGGTCATGTGTTTCAAAGCGACGTGTTCCATATTTGTTGGTCTGACGAAGTTGCACATTTCCAGCATTAGTCATGTTTGGAGCGCGAGCTGCCTCATACGGCTTTCATTACTTGTGCCGTTATGATAAAAAGATGTTTCTGAGAGCGGAGCCTCAATATTTGTCCTCTGCGCTGGAGACAGACGGACCAGAGAGATGCCTTGTCTAGGTCTGAAAGCCAACTGTGCGCGCATCTGAGTGTGTGTACGCCACACAATGGTGTATCTCCATGCTGCTATGGTGCCACTGCAAGCCTAAGATGTTCATTTACTCACCAGCACGCCTTTGTGCATAGTCCCGACATTACAAATGACCAAGGGAATCTCTTTTAAAAGAGACAAAAGCAAAGCGAGGGACTTGGATTCAGGCAGCAAGACTGATAGACTTAACGCCTTCACATCATGGTAATCCATCAAACACATCTTATCTGCTTCGCACAATATCCTGAGCTTCAAAAGGAGGTAAAATTATCAGATATGTGGCTGCAAAATGCAAAACAGAGCAAAAAGGATGCAGTGGGATTATTTTTTTTTTTTCCACATGGAGTTTTACACTGTTGCGTTATTTTAGCAGAATATATTCAGTAAAAGCAGAGCCGGCAGTTACTCGGGTCATGCCGTAAAGTCGGTGCTGTGTGTTTTTCAGAAGAACAAGAGGAGGAGGTACAAAGACTGAAAGAGAAAAACATCCTCTCAGTCTTCTCCCTTCGTTAGCTGATTGTGTTTCACGGAGCAGACGGTTCTGAATAGAGAGCAGAATTGTACCCGAGTGTCCTGGAACGAGTCTGTAACCCGGGCCAACAGAGAAACAGAGAGTGTCGGCGCCGAAGGAGCCACATTTATCTGGTGTGAAGAAACTGCCGGTCCAGCGCCTTCAGTGGAAAATTTCTTATGCTTTGATGTCATTTAAAATAATGTTCCCAGTAAAGTTTGAGCTTCCTCGTGGGCCCCTCCCATGGCAGGACAGAGCCCGTGACACCGGTGTCGCAGGAGCCCCTGACAGCCGTTGGCAAGTTGGCCTAATCGCAGGCCCCAAAATTTTCCAGTTGCTTTTGTCACTTCATAAGAAAAGAGGGGAAGAGAAAAGAAGAGGAGGGTGTTTGGAGTGTAAGGAATTGCTGGTAAACAGATTATTCCAGTATGTGCTTCCGACGTGAACAGCTCTGCTCACACTCGGCCTGATCCTCAGACCTCCTGCAACCAATCTTTCATAACTTTCCATTGCTATATAGTTTCAGCTGCTGAGCAGTTCTGCGGGTTTGGTCGGGGGCCAACCTGCCTGATACTCACTGCAATTAACAAGTTTATTGAATAATACTGAAAAAGATGTACAAAAGACTGAGTGTATGATTGAATTATGTTTAATTTGAAAATGAAAGTCAGGTCTTAGCTTTACGAAAAGAGAAAAAAAAACATCTTTGCAACAGAAATTGCTATTTGAAGCAGCTTTATTTCCTAATTTCACTGTACAGTGATTTTTAATTATTTGTGTAATTAAGATCAATAAATAAACATTATGCTGTGTCTTTAGCAGCTTAACTTAATTCATTTTTTTGCTGTCTTTTATAAAATAAGATTCATTTGTTCAAGTAATTGCCGAATAAAATGCAAAAAATATGTAGTAACATTAAACAAATGCAATTTGAAAAAGTAGCAGCTCGACTGAGTAATTGTTTCCTTAAAGTTAACATGTTTTTTTTTTCCTCCCTCAAAATAGCGAGCACAAAATACACACATTTCCCCTCCAGTTTCTCCTCTGTATATTATTTTAGTCCAACACTGTTTCATTTCACTCCGTGAATTTGCATGACCAGTCCTCTCCTTCCTCTGTACAGGCGCCAGACCTGAAATCTGTCTGTCCGTTGAAAGCATACGTATCCCCACACAAGAGGGGTGGCTTGGCTCTTGAGCCGCCTGAGCCAAGGGGCAGAGAGCAGGAGAGGAGAGGTGAGCACAGCAGAGCGCTAGGAAGAAAAAGGGGAAAAGAAAGAGACCGTCTTTTCTGGGCGATTTCCCAGCAGCCATATTCTGCTCAGTTCGCCTTGTTCTCGTGGTCCAGTGGAGCAGAGCACGCGGAGACTGCCCTGTAATTGGGACATCTCTTTCCATACGGAAAACGGGACTGGATCGCGTTGGAGATGCTGGCGTGTAAAAAAAAAAAAAAATCCTCCTGCTGTGTCGTGTGTGGATCTTTATTTAAAGCCAACCAAAATTCTCTTAGATAAAATAACTTGAATGGAACCTTTCAATTTGGGGATGAATAAATATCTTCTTTTAATTTTCTTTCTGCTTTATTTTTTCCTTCATTTAGATGGACGTAAATGTCGCTCATGCCCGTAAAGATGATACTGAGCACTGATATAAAGTAAAAGAAAAGGAAAAGCATAGAATAAAGATAATGCAAAATACCAGGCTGAAAACAAAGACAGAGGGAGGGCACATATTCAGGCTGGTGGGGCTGGTTGGCAGCGTTTGGCACCCGGCGCTGTAGCTCCGTTTAGAAGGTGCCAGCTTTTCAAACCGACGCACAGTCTCTGCCAACTTCTCCTCTTCTGATCCTTTTCTTTCGCTCACATTTTAACATTTTTCCCCTCCGTATCCTTGCTTTTTGCTCGACGCGTCTGCCCCTCTGCACGTTCCCATATGCCCCAGCGCCGCTCCCGGGGGGTTGCCAGGAAAGGCGAAATGCTGAACGTTTAAACTCAGGTCTTATTTTGCAGAGATGTTGGCGTGTGGAATAAAATGGCTATCACGTTAGGCGTGCTCTTTAAAAAATTATTTTTACAGAATTTTAACCCTGCAGTTTCAGCGATGGTGCTTCGTGGTGTGATGGTGCCTTTTAGGATCCATGTTTAGAACAAAATGGAGGATAAAACGGAGATCATCTCCAATCAGAGCAGAGATCAACGCCACATGTGAAAAACACATATTAAACGGCAAATAAGGAGGTATGACTGATTGCTCTTTATGTCAACAGAGTGTGTGCTTTTGCATCATTTTAAATTTTGCTAAAAGTCCGTGTGGGCAGAGCAGGAAAAGGTCGTCAGGATTAAGGACTGATGGATTTAGAGGAAATGAAGAACATGTCTTGTTCATCACTCTGGGGTCTTGGGCCCCTCTAAGACGGCAACGGGGTGCACTGAATGATGGGAGAAAGTGTTAAACGCTGGGTGTGGGGGTGGATGGAATTACTCAATAATGATCAGAAAATTAGAGCCATTATTGAGGGAGAGTAAACAGGCCTCTCTAAGTGTGAAAGGCCCCTATTCAGCCAGGACCAGGAGCAGACTCCTTTCTTCCTTTCATGGATCCACCCATGGCCTCAAGAGCCCCTCCTTTGTTCCCTGAAATAACAGAGAGAATATATGGGGCAGTAGGGGTGGGGGTCCTGCCCCCTGTGATCAGCATAACATGAAATACAGCTACTGACTGTACGCTACGTGGCCTTGATTTTAGCATCACTTTCCATTTATTTCAATAACAAATAAGTTTTTTGTATTTTCTTAACATTTATTCAGACTAACTGTTAGACTGACTTTATGTAAGATGGTGTCAGTGAGTTCAGAAATGCGAGCAGCATGTTTTAAAGACTGTTTCATGTGTCTGCAAGCGCACCTGGGTGTCTGTTTTCCATTATCATCATTTAAAAAGCAGCACCCTTTCATCTCTGCATTCGGAGAAACAAGAGTGAGGAGAAGGTGAATGTAATGTAGTTGCTAATACAATTACTTCCACGTTGCTGGACGTAAGTATCTAAATACGCTGGTCCATGTCTCCGAGCAACGGAGCAGCAAATGCAGCGGTCATGTGGGGACAAATAATGAAGACGGATTTACAATGTCAGCAAGCCTGTAGAGAGAGTAAGGGAGGCCACGTTTCCTTTTTTCTTCACATAATTTCAAGGACTCTCCGATTAGGGTTATTTGACAATAATAATAATTTTAAGACTCTTGTTTGTTTCTTTTTTAAAAAGGGCCTCGCGTAAGTCTTATATGACTTTTTCAAACCATGTGAAGTTTTTTCTTGCTTTTACTGTTTATTTGGACTTTCCTATGCCTTCCCTTTTCTCATCCTTACATTCCTTTGTAATCATCCATCTTTTTTATTCAGCTCCCCCTTCTTCATACTTTCTGTAAAAACACTCAGTGTGGGACTGTTCAGGTCTGGGCTCCCACTCAAAAAAAAAAAAAAAAAAAGGAAAGAAAGAAAGAAAGAAAGAAAAAAGTCACTGAATCACCTGACATGTTCAGTGATTTTTTCCATCTGCTTGCTTTTCCTATGCACGCCCGTCTCCATTTCATAGGCTTCATTTTGGACAGTAACAATCTCATTATACCTGTCAACTGTCAGAACTTTCCTGTCTATAATTTCATCCTCAGTTGAATTCTTATTGGCAGCTTTGATATACTACATACATTTCCTTTAAAAGAATGCAGTTTTGTTTTTTACCCCTTCCTCGAGAACTATGAAATATAGGGAGGATTAAGGAGAAAAGATTGTGCGAAATTACATTGGTTTGATTTATTTCTTCACGAAACACATGCCCAGCTTCACATTTACATATTTGTACATTTTACATCTTTAAAGTGCCTTGTCATAGAAACTGAACAGTTGTTATCGCTTCAGGCGGATGAAGGCCGTTACCATGGCGAGACAGCTTTATTTCTTTCCCAGTATACCTTACCTGGGTAATGTCCAAGGGAGTGTCTGCGCCTGGCCTGGTTGGCACTGTGAGTGGCCATGCAGTGCTGGGCCGTTTCCGTGGCACTCAGGCCCACTATGTGGACAACCAGAGCACAGAGCCCTGCCAGAGGAATCTACTCAGATCACTTCCACTCTATAGAGGGTATCCCCTGTATTCATGCAAATGGATGAGCAGATAGCTGCACGGAAGAGCAGAGGGGGTCTCCATAAATGTCAGAAACAGTAAAGGAAGTTCATGAAGACTTTAGTCAACACTGTTTAAGTCAGAATGAGATTCTTATATTCACAAGAATGTTTGTACTCTTATAAGGAAAAGAAAGTAGATTTTCTTACTGTTATAATAAGACCATTTTTTTGGACGTATGAAACACTTCTCCCTGGATATCAACCAAGTGAGACATATAAAAATATCACTGTAATTTTAGGACCTAAATGTTTTTCACACATTTTGTTAGGCTCATTTCAACCCAGGGGCTTTTTTTTTTAATTCTCTGAGGATCTCTATGGCAGCTAAGAGTTATTTTAATTACAAAAGTGGGTGAGCCTTCAGTGTAAAAGACTCACCTGCAGGCAATCGTGGCTGTTTTATTTAACTTCCTTGTGGGGATATCATGTTCTCCTGTCTTATACTGAAAAATAATAATAGCCAAATCAGTCATTTATTCCCACTCTTATTAAAATTTCAATATCCAAAATAAGTACTGAAGTCCAAACCCTGTACTTAGTCATGTTCTGGGCTTTCACTTTTGGCAAAATAGGAATTTTTAATTTACCAACACATTTTGTTAGTTATAAGTAAATGTACTTTAAACATGATTTTACTTATCACTCAAGTCAGTTACCTCTTGCAACGTCAATAAAATACGTTTTTATTTACTATTTTGGGGGATTTATTGCTGCCTAAAAGTACTGACAAGACCAATTATTGATTTTAAAGGATATGAAATAGATTCCATCAAGTATTATTTTGTATAAAAAATACTCAGTATGGCTTTTGTGTTTCAACCAAAGTATTAATTTCTCGTCATCACTTCTCATTCTGCGTTGACCATGTCGTTGACATGACAGTGGCAAGGTCAGAATCTCACAGAAAAAACCATAACTGTAATCCTCTATACAGTACACATTGGGTTTTTTACGAGCATTAGTACCACTGATGATGAGACAGACCCTTCTGTTATTTCTGCAGCCTTGATTTTCATATATAAAGATCAAGCTTACATCCCCACTGGCCCTATAGTCCACGAGGTGAAGTGGGTGAAGACTGCTTTCAAGTGTTTCTTAGCCTACTCCAACAGACTCTCTGTGTGTGTGTATGTGTGTGTGTGTGTGTGTGTGTGTGTGTGTGTGTGTGTGTGTGTGTGCGCGCGTGGCTCTGTGCATGTGCTCATGTGTGCCACAGTAGAAAGCTGAGTGACAACAAACATTGTCTGTAACAGAACAGATGAGAGTCCTCACTGGATCCACCCAGCACCTGAGTCCCCTTCGCACCTGATGTCTGTGGACCTTCTATGTACACACGAAGAGAGCATGCAGGCGTGCACAGTAATTCGGTTGCATAAAAACAACCCAGCTGGAAAGTGAGATTGAGACCGACTGTTTTTGCAGGGCCAGGTTTTGCAGCGGAGGTAAACCAGACCGCCTGAACCCCGCTCTCACTAGTCGTTTATTGGGTGCAGTCTGTCACCACAAAGCTAGAAAACTGTAAAACCTATGATCTCCTGAAAACCACCTGTGGGAAAGCAATTTGTAAAGGATTCCACGGAGGGATATTCCTTTTCCAATTATTATTCAGTGTTTAAATGTCTTTCAAGCAGCGGTAGCAGTGAGCGGCGAGCTGCTCTGTTATTTGCCCTCGGTGTCGTAACGTTTGATTGGTGTATGATTAGATTCAGACCACCCTGTTTCCGAGCTCCACTTGAGCGTCTTTCCTTTTGTTGGTGAGTTTTAATGACAGGCTTTCTTCCAGAAACCCCAACATGCAGGAGATCACACAACGAGAGTTAACATAATGGCAGAAGAGTAAGTTATTTGTTGCAAGAATGTTCTGCTTCAGCAGAATGATGATAGAGAAAGTTGTCCAAGCCTCTGTGTTTATTTTACGAGCTGATGATCTATAGATAGTCAAGAAAAGCAACAGAGGGCTCGGTCCATCTCTCAGTCCATGCATAGGGTGAAAGAAGAAAAGAGTCATCTTGTTTTTTATCTGTGGTTTGGGCCAAAGAGCATCCATTTCTGTTTAACACCACTACCAAAATCATTTCTTAGATAAAGGCCTAAACATACAAATATATGTCATCACTCCAATGTATACCTGCTTCGAACAGTTTGGTTTGCTTCGCTGGAGTGGAGCAGTTCATCGTTGGTATAGATGCACACTACACCTTTACAAAACAAGACCGGGGAAACTTTATGATAAGAATATTTATACCATCAAAAACTCAAGAAGTCTCAAGAGAGACCTCCCACTGAGTTGGACATCCACACCGAACTGTTTGCTTTTTATCTATAGTCACTGCTACACTGTTTCTCTGGCTTTAATTTTCTGGAAACAGAATTGTTATGAGTTATAAAAAAGACAATCCAGTAGTCGTGCACAGTAAGAGTGCATGAAAACCTAACTAAAAACATGTAGCTGAGATGATAGTTGCAATAGAAAAGTGATGAAAATGAACTGATAAATGGTTTAATAGAGAAACTGACAATACCAGCAAAAGTAACAGATGTATTGTTAAATATAATACACAATAATACATAAACAACTGATATTGTTAAAATAATGGACATTGTGGTTGAAAAAATGAAGCTGATGATGGAGCGTCCATGTTTGAACCACTTCTGTACATTGTATTCTTGTTAGTTTATATTATACTGAAGTTGTTTTAGCTCTGAAAGATTTTACTGACATACTTTATTTTCTGGTGTCTTTTACCAGAGCTTTTTTTTTTTTTTTTAAAAGATTTGTGTTTGGCTGTAATGGACATTACTTAAAGTAGTTGCACAAGAAATGGGGACCGGTGGTGGTGGGGGGCCATTATTTAAACTAGTAAGCTATCCAGCGCCCCCCTTGAGACTCATCTGATATTACCCAAAATACAACTAATAAATAAATATTGTGTTTCATTCTGCTCACAGTCCCTCACCCATCTCCTTTTAATTGGTCTTTAGATGTCTGATGAAGTAATCCCGACATATTTTGTGTCGTAATACTAAGCAAACAAAGCCTAATTACAGACATTATTCCCCCAAACTAATTTGTGAAGGCTGCTAACCAAATAAAGCTCCCCTTTCTCTTTCTTTTTTCCTTCTTACTTGCGCTCTCAGTGGATCAGTCCTGGCTAGGACTCCTCGCTGAAATAGCTCCGCAGAGCTTCTTTTGTGGTCAGGATTTCTTTTTCTTTATCGAGTTCATGAAGAAAAACATCTTTTTTTTTTTTGCTCCAGGTTTTTCTCTGGTAAATAGCCTCATCTTACACTGTTTACCACACTCTGTGGTGAAATGTAGCTGATTCTGAAGCCCAAGTGCTCCTCCTGAACCTTGGTGCCAGGTGTGTCGGACACGTCTGGCTCAGATCATTTGCTTCATGGCATGTCTTTAGCGTAGTTGGATAGGTTGGTAGCGTGCAAACGCGCTCAAACATGAAGCTATTCCAGCAGCTTAAAGTAACATGTACGCATAAAGGAAACCTGGCAGCTACTGCGTACAACCGTACATATTTACCCCACCTCATCCTAATAAAAATCATAAGTATGATTATGACGCTTCAGCTGTAAATTACCATCATCCTCATTTACCCATCAATTATCACACATCATTTGTGCACATCTCCTGTATTTATGATTGAAAGCTGATGCTAATAACCTTATAAAGCAGTCCGCTACACCTCCACCACCTTCAGTCTCAATAATTATAATGTTAACAAAACCAGAGAATAATTCTATAAAGCAAGAGGTCCAAAATAAAGTCCTGTTGCTAAACAAATAATGCTACATGGGTAGGTAATCCAGAAGAAAAACAAAAAGCAGCTAAGAATAAAGAAGATTTAATGAGCAGCTGGTGCACAAATAGTGGAAAAATAAAGTGAGCTGGTATTTATTAACATTGTAGGACATTTACCTGCAAGATAGAAATATATTTTTTATAATGAAATGCCACAGTGCACAACTTTTGCATGAAAGGAAAGCAGGAGACAAAAGGCTAGCCATCGTGTCATGCAAACTGATGACAAAGTAGATATATTTGAATTGAATTCCCTCAGTAGCTTTAATGGTGAATAATACTTATCCAACTTCTAGGATGTACTAGTATATTAATTCTTGCGTGTGTGCACTGTTGCTTTGTGGTTTATATGCACAAACATGCTGAGAACACCCCCCCCCCCGCCCCCCCCACCACCACCACCACCACACACACACACACACACACACATCCATCCATCACCCAGACAGACATGTAGTCTGTCATTAGAGAAGCCTTGACGTGGTGACTGGGTGGCATTGAGGCTTCCTATCATTGTTGTTTTATAACAACTTTCACTCTCTTTCTCTGTGGTGTCCCCCGCCATCCCCTCTTCTCCCTTTCACCCTGATTCGTACTGTGCTCCCGCCTCTGTCCCTCCTCCCTTCTGCTCCATCCCTCTTCCTCTCTCCATCACATCCATCTTTCTTGCTGTTGCAATTGGATGCCTGTTTGTTTTTAGTGTGTAAACCATCCTGACACGGTTCCCCGGGGCAAAGGGCGGAGATGGGAATATTTGGGGGCAAAGGGGCTGGGGCAGCACACAGTTTGGTCTCCATTTGAAGAAGTATGAATTAGGAGATGGACCTGATCCAGACCTTATTCTCAGCATCCTTGATTGTATTTGACAGTTATTGTTTTTGGTTTTGTGAATAATAGCGTTTGCTAACCGCTCATGATTGGGCTCGGCGTATATCACGAACAAATTCAAAAGGGCTAGTTTACCCAGGGGGGGATCTGACATTTGCGAGAATGTTTGCATTTTTGTCTTCGCTCCGCTACCCGTCTACCTGTCACACTTCTGTTTTGCTTTTACAATTTATGACATTATGATTTGTTTATTATAGATTGTACAGTAATTCATTATTCGATGGCCTGGAGTTGAATAAACTAAACTGATTTTAAAAAAGCACATCATGTCAGTGTGGGGTAATGGCTGTTACAGAGACCTTTCTGTTCGAATTGAAACATATACATTTGTGAATGTTTAACAAATCCACTTTCCGTTTATGTGAGTTTGTGAGGCACTGAGTTAAGTTGAAACTGTCAGATAATTTATTTGCCAAGTGGACCTTGATGTTATGTTAAGAGCCACAAGCAAACCCCCCCGAAACACCACCCCCACTACTGAACAGTGTCGCCACACACACATTCACACACAAGCACACACAGAAAGTGTTTTGCCAGCCTGCACCTTAAGTAATGTTGTCTTAGTGAGTTCAGGGCCTGCAGGAGTTTAGGGCAAATGAGTGAAACAAGTCACCTCCTGATCCTGTTTGGATCAGCTGCCAGGCATTACTTGTTCCTTAATTTTGCTATGAAGACACTCTTCCCTCCCCTCTGTCACCACTGCACCTCCTTGTAATCCGGTGTACGCACCAGCTCAGTTCTTGAAATTTTCTTAACTTGCTTAATCCTGTTTTTGCCTTTTCCCCCCTCTCTGCTTGCGTGAAACTTTGCTAATCACAAACACAGGTCGATGGAATGTATTCCTTTCCATCATGTTGCTGAACAAGAACTACAGAGAAGAGGGACAAGGTGACTCTGTTAGGTCAACAGAATCTTCTCGTATAGTCTATGAACCCTGTACAGAAAGTGGGCAGGATGTTATAAATTATAACGTGAAAGAATGGCAAACTAAGTGGCATACACTTGAACATGGATGCGGTTGGAGGAGAATGGAATCTCTCCTTTTTCCCAACCATGGGTCAGTAATTAGCACCTCTAATCTTGTTAGAGCTCTTAATTTTATTTTTGTTGGAAGCCCCATGACTGGTCTTACCAACAATGCATTACTGCAAAAGATAAGTGGGATGGCAGATGAAGTGGCACACAAAATTCTCCTGCCCCTGGCCTGAAGATCCACTTGGGGAATCAGTGGGATATTTAACCGCGGTGCTTCATCTTATCACCCAAACTTTACTTTGACCCTCATTTGGAAATTCACTCGTCCTCATTTCTTACATAGTTGAGCATGACTGTGAAACATAAAAGCTGGCAATCTAAAGTAGCCATATGTAAGTCTTCTATATATATATATTTGAAATATGTTCTAACTTAAGTTATAGCAGATTATCCTTCATCTCTTTTCCAAAAGACATATAAGGATCAGAACATTTACAGGATTCTTCTAGTCATGTGTTAGTGTGTCTGTGGGAGCTGCAGCGTGGCCAGTATTTCTCATTACATGTGTATTTATAAAGCATCTAAGGACCAATAGGATTGCAGTGTTCTTTCCTGATCCATCTGTGCTCCTGGTGCGAGTATGACTTACAGTAGCGTGGACGGTCTTCTGAGGTCAGGGAGCTGAAAATCACAAAGAAATGTGGAATGCTGAAAGTTGGCCAATACAAACAGGCAGGCCTGGCTTTCCATCATGCAGAGCTCTATAACCACCAAGCTTACCAGTATCATTTTCAAAGGCCCAGAAACAACCTGAAACTGCAGGAGGGCAATTGTGGCCGCTAGGGGGCAAAAAATAAAGCAATAACATAAACGCTAACATTTGGGGTGACTGAACTTATGAGTCACATGACTTCATTTTTCTGAGGTTGCTCAGCTAATTTGAGTTTTAGCACACTGTTACTATTCCACTTCCCATCTTTCACTGAAGTATTGCAAAAAGAAGACACAGTGAAGATAACGTATCACACAAGAGCACACCGCACCACTTTAGCCACTAATCCACGGTTCTCCGTTGCAGTAAAGGTGTAAAAACTGACAAAAACTTATCCTTTTCCATCATAGAAATAGTTAATTTCATCATCTTTTCCTCTCATTGGCAGGACAATATCACAAATTTTGTTGGTTATGTCCCCAGCTGACATTTATAAAAAAAGAGAAACAGTATCATCAGAAAAAAAATCACTTAAATCTAAATTTAAATGTAATGTCAATGTCTTGAAGAAATAAGAGTGGGAAGGATAATGAAAACCTCATGGAGGACTTGGTTAAGTTAAATTCTTTACCTCCCATATCTCTATGTAAGCCTAATAAAAAATGCTTGAACAGAGTCTAAATGCTAAATTTAAGTCTGTTTTCTCATCGATAAAGTATCCACGTGTCTGGCTGAACTGGGTCTCTCACATGTCGCTGTTTTCTTCTTTTTTGTATTGTTTACATGTGTGTTAAAAAGGAGAGAAAATATAAATATGACATATTCGATGTTTAGCTACGGGTTACACCTTTCATTTGTTTCACAAAAGGTTTGAATTTTGTGGCTAAAGCAGACTTCAGGAGGGCCTGACTTGGTTTTCTTCTCTCGTTATAAGCTTCACCCGCAGAGGGTCGATCCATGAGGCTCAGTTTCTCTCCCTGGCCCACATCCATAACAATAGAGGGCATTTTGGTCCAACAGAACTCAGTTGACTGCATCAAAATGAAGGGAGCAGTTAGAGTTTCACTTGCAGTCAGAGAAAGTGAGCGAGACACACAATGAGAAAGCAAACACACATGAGTTGTTGAATTATGGGTAAAGACAGCTGAGGCTAACCAGGTTTGGTTTCCACGGTGCAGTGGGGGGCTTATTGAAAAACAACAAGGCTATGACTCAGTCCTGCTCTCAAGGAGACTCTCAGGCTGTAGACTTTCTCTCCCCAGAAATTTAAGAAAAACACATGCAGTTGAATATGAAGGAGAACACCTTGAACAACATAAAACCCCAGGGTTCAATATGGTCATGAAAATGTTCCACGTATCCCAACTGTTAATGCCAAAAAGGGAGGAAGTTGGGACGGTGCATGGGGGAATGAAGGGAGGGAAGAGTGAGGGAGAGGAGGGATCTGTCCTCACATTTGCTATCAATTTAGGGCACTGAAAATAAGCACCAGGTTTTGCTGGAGCCGCGCAGAACACCAGGAATGTTTTTCTATATAAAACCAAGGGAGGGAGGGAGAAAGTAAGAGAGAAAGCTGGAAAGAAAGGGCTAAAAAGAGAGATGTGTTTAAGAAAAGGGGTGAAACAAAGCGAAAAAGGTGAGAGGGGAGGGTTCTTGTTTGACAAAAGCACCTTGGTTGCAGATGTGAGGCTGGTGTAGTTTGACAGCTTTTGGGGCAGAAGTGAAGCAGACTGTGAGTCATACTGAGCCTGTTAAGAGAGATATGATATTCAATCTGTGTGCTTTCAGTGTGATCATGGCTGAACACCACACACACACACACACACACAAACTACAGAAGCATGGAAATGTACAAATGTCTGCTGCTCTGTAGAGGAACAATAGTACTGTACGTGCAGGTTTCAGGGGTTTAACAAACTCACACTCCGCTGCATGCTTGCAGCTCCACTTCTGAATGTCTAACTCTTTGTCCCGGCGTTGGCGAAGACAGGAGACCCCCCCAGGGGGGCTGACTAAGCACAGTGGAGGAAGAGGAGAGAAGAGAGATCTTTTGAGACAATAATCGATAGTTCTAAATTTGAACAGCAACATGCACCCTTTCTGCTTAGGATACAGTTTTAACACGTCACCGGCTTTGAAGATCCAGACGTCACCTGCATGCTGTACCAGTGACCTCACCACCACCACTTTAAAAAAAAGGGAAACAATGAAGTTTTGTGATTTCCAACTGAATAGACTGCCGGGGGGAAAAAAGATTCACTGCAAAGTCCACTGTAAGAACACGCTGGAATCATTTCTATCGACGTGATTAATCACAAGTCCACATTTAATTGCTTGATCGCAGCTTGCATGAAGAGAAAAGCTTGGCCCGTGACAATAAATTTGCAGATAACACATTTGCATTAATGGTCAACAAAATCAGATTATTGTAGAGTCAGAAGTTTGGAAATTTGAGCTCGTGAAGGACTGTAATTGGCATTAACCTGGAGTCTTGGGTCGTGCAGTTGACCTGCTAACAAAGCTCCTTCACTCACCTCTTATGCTGATATAAACAGTTGACAAAAGACTCAGAGTGGAAACGAGGATTGAGTTAAAGAGCACAAGACTAGAGTAGAGAAGGTTGGGGGGGGGGTGGAGGTTTGGGGGTGTTAAGAGACAGACCAGATGTGTCTTTTGTTTAGATTTGGATTTGAACGGAGCGGAAAGGAAGGGTGTAGGAGTTAGGAGGCTAGTTTTGCAAGGAGGAGAAAGAGAGGGAAAGCAAGTGGGAGTGAGTGAGCTGCTTTTTTTCCCTTTTTTTTTTTTTTTTTTTTTTTTGGAAACGAGTGTAATGAAACCAAACCATTCAAAGCCAAGCGCCTGCCTGTGGGGGGAAAGGGGGCTGCGCTCCACAGTATGTGATTACCTACCAGCAAAACCACATTCATTATACTAATTGCTACAATGGTCCCAGTGGTTGGGGGTGGAAAAGGGGATGACGGTGAGATGGACTGCATTGTTAACATTTGTTAGGCTCATTGACTCTAAAATTCATGGTATCTGTCTTTATAGTTTGCTGGGATATTCCCCAGGGTCTGTATGAACAAACTGACAGTGTGGAGGTCGAGCCGAAGACTCGTTTCCTCTAAATCTCCTGGGGCCCACGTCAGCATCCCAGAACCAGCAGGCTTAGTGCATGCACAAAAACATGATACACGTTTCACAAAAACAACCGTGCAGGAAAAGATTTCAACAATTAAAAAACAAGAGCTTTCCTGCGTTTCGCTGCTTCAGATTGCACATTTACATCAGCTTGGATGAATATTTCCCTCTGCTGACGTGCATCCAGTGTGTGGAAAAAGCTCTGAGCAGGTGACTGCCGTGACAGTTGGAGCACGTGCGATGGTGAGCACACAGAGACTCACCCGATTCAATCTGTTAAGTGTCAAGAGACCACATCAACCCAGAAGGGTGATAGTTGCCAGTTGCCACCAATATGGCCAACAGTTGTTTGTGAATTCTTTAGCAAGCCTTCACAGGAAATGAAGGACTAAGTGACTAACCCCCCAGCCCTCAGCCCTCATCTGACCACACACACTCTCACTTTAGACTGCACGTTTGTCCGCTTACAAATTCTCTGCTGGTTAGCTGTTTTTTTTTTCTTCAGCTGGACTTTTGTCAGTTGTTCATTGCAAAAAAAAAAAAAAAAGTGAACAATCACACATTGTCAAATGCAACTCAGCTCCTTGGCTTTTCTCAGACTGGCTCAGTTAGTCGACGTGGATAATTTGGAAAATGTTTTTACTCTTTCTCTGGGGAAATTGTGCAGAGAAACATTATTCAGGCTGCTCTTTATTGCCATTTGGCTTCATTTTGTCTTTATTTGCTTTATTCAGTAATAGAACAAAGGGATGACAAAAGTGTACATCAGGCTTCATGAAGCATTTTATTGTCATCAAAAGCAAACATCAAGCCACATTTACTGCTTAATACACAGTTTTGTAATTTAGCACATTTGTTAATAGTTTTAGATGAGGGCAGGGTTGAAGGAAATTACCAGTGTTTACCAATGTGCAGTGCAGAAACGCATCAACTTTGTGCCTTCATTTGTACATTACAAGCAAAACAGCAACAGTTATGTCTTGAAAGGGCAGTGCACGAATGAGCTCGAGATGTTTTAGTGCTTTTAGTTTTTAGTGCTCTTCATTTTAGTCAGTTACAGTGAAAGAAAGGGGAAAAAGTTGGCCTCCGCCCTGCTCACTGCTGAATGAGTGTTTGGTTGTTGGTTTTTAGGCACGCACTCCTGCAGGATAAGGCCATGAATTATACATTTTCTAGAATATTGTACCAGTCAATCATTTACACACACTTACCAATTCATTTTGGATGATTTGTTGTGTACAAATGGTTGCTGTTTGTAGTTTGTTGAAAGGCATAATTTCTATTGAGCTGCTGGGATGCTTAAAGATGTCCTTTTATGTACGAAAATCCCCTTTTCTTTGCTCGAGCACATTAATGAGGTCAGCTCCAATGAAAATACTCTGACTTGACCCAACCCTTTTCCCTTTGTTTTGGATTGTTCCTGAAAAGTACTCATCCACGCCGCAGTTCATTTTTTTTATAGGGAACTGTGACATCACATATCCAAGTCAGAGTTGAATCATCCAGCCTCCCCGTCTTTAACTTTACTCAGTTTCACATTGTGTAGCTGTTGCTGTACGATGTGAAAGTGAGTCACCAGAAACACCGATTCCAAAAGAACCACATCCTTCACAAGAGGGCAACCAAGGTGAACCAAGTGGCTGACTTCCCCTTCTAAAACCAGCTGCTATGAAGGAGCTGGAGATACAAGGCTGGTATGGGAGCTTTTATACAGTATCCCTGTGGCATTTTGACCAAAGCATTTCAGACATTGTAAACCCTCAAGAAATTGTGTCATCTTTTGAAAACAAAAGTCGTATATTCATTTTTTTAAAATCTCACTGCTGTGACTACTTACTGTTTTACAGCTCTCTGCTGTATCATGCACATCTAAAATGTAGTACAAGAATTACATTTAAGATGTAATGTAACACCTAGATCATCTATAAGTGAGTGAAGTTTTTGGATTTACATGTCCTTTTCTGCTGAGGAGTTACTGATTTTTGGGCACGCAGAGACCCAAGAAAAGTCAGTCTGACCGAGATGGCCTCTGCCTTCTGCCATAACCCACGTAAAAGAGCAATTCTTTCCCAGTTTTTGCTTCTCAAGTAGGAGGCTAAAGTTGGAATGGAATTCCTTGCTCCTGGGATGAATATCACACATGGAACTCTCACTTTTACTGTAAATTGTTGTATATGTTTTTACAAGCTGTGGACCTTTACATACACTATCAATCAGCAAGATTGATGAGAGATTATCGTTGTCTGTGGTGGTTTTCACTGAGGTCAGAAATAGCCATGAAGCTGTGAGCAGAATCGGGATCAAATGGGGTAGAATGAAAAAAGTATAATAGCAGCACTGTGATATAACCTTTCCTCATCCTGGCACATCACTCGTTAACCCCCGCCCTGCACACACACACACACACACACACACACACACACATACAACCCCAAACCCTGTATCCACGCGAGATCCAACCCTGCCT
>JAOWBL010000023.1:14616841-14628265 GCA_028564865.1 Zenarchopterus dispar
TTCATGTGCACACATAAATATTACAGTTAGTTGTATGACCCTTCTTTTTAATGCTTCCTCATATCTGCTGAAATACAGACTGCTGCAGGTGTTTCCCCTCAGTAAAAATATACAAGACCCTTTAAACACACACTATTGTTTACAGTTGTTACGATATTTCTCTTTGGAGATCAATAAAGAATTATTAAAGTGAGTTAAACTGAATTACGCACTCTGAGCCTGGTTTTAGGTGTACAGTATGTCTGGATACATATAACTGTAAAACTAAGGAAGAGTTTGCTTTCTTTCCACATCACTTTAATGACTTGTCCCCACTGAGGAGAAAAGTTCTCTTTTACGCCATAATGAAAGACTGGTGTGTCAGAGAAATTTGATTTCCTATTCCAAATAACACAGTTTCACATCATAAAGTGTGCATCCTTTGTCAAACTTGGATCAGAGTGTCAGCTGTGTTCAAATTCCTCCTATAAACTTCAGCATTGCCCCCTAAGCGGTTTCTTTAAAGTGAGAAGATGAATGTGGTTTTATCACACGGGTGCACAAAGAAAATATGAGAAGATCATATATCTGTTGAATAAGCTGTCCTCTCCTCCTGCAGGTTTTTGTTATGCTCTTCTGAGTGAGCTTATCTTTTCACTTTCAGCTTTAAATCCATTGATCTTAAACGTGTGATTTTGTCAAAGCCCACTGTGTCTGACTCCAGTGAAAGGCTGGGAGTTGACTGGGATTTGCTTTATTACCACAATACTGGTATCCTTGGAGGGATAAAGGATGAGAAAGAAGTTGAGAGGAAACATAAGGAAGATGACGAGAAAAAGAGTAGAAGAAAGATGAAGAGAGTCGATATGGAAATATTCAGTGTCTCAAGTCACACCAATTACAGGAACATTTAGAAAGCAGTTTCTGCAGAAAACATTAGTATCCATACCCCCTTCTCTTCCTCTCACTTTCTCTGGCTCACTGTGTCCTACGCTCTCTGTCTCTCCTCCCTCATTTTTTTCTTTTTCCTTTTTTTTCCATTTTATGTTATGATCCCAGTGGGGATACAACTGGTGAGGTACTTCCTGCACTAAGTTTTCCTTCAGTGTCCTTCAGCATATGTGTGCTCCCCCTCTCAACTGGGGAGCTGTGGAGCAGAACTGAAGCATGCAAAGACTCATTTTACCTCATTCATGCAGCTAGTATTCGCTGTGCTTTTCGCATATAAACCCTGTTGAATATCTAAATGGGCTTGGCCACTTCTGCTTTAAGAAAACAAAGATAGTCGATACTTGCTGACTTGGAGCAACAATCACAATGTTTTCTGTTAATTTGCAGAGGACTAAAACTCATGTCAAGGACTTTCAAGGACTGTTAGTGTTGCAATGGCATTTTTCTGTCATTTCCCACTTCTCATTTTTAGTCACTTTTTGGTAAGGATGTGAGTAAAGCATGGAAACTTTTTTAAACTACCACCTTTATGAAATCATCCCAATGGGAACTCATAAATAAGTGATGGTGCCTCCATCTGAGTCTGCTATTATTTGCTTTTACTCATAAATCAAACTATTTCAGTCCAAACCCTCTTCTCCTGTTATTTCTTTAACTTGGACTAATTCAGAGGGGTTTTGATAAATGCGAGCCGTTTTTCAGTTGTCTAAGAAGTTCTCAGGTTGCTTTGATGGCTGACTCTGGAGATGATGGTTGATGCAGGAGCTTGATCCCGAACTCAAAGTCACCAGAGGAATGATAGAAAAGAGTAAATAAGGAGAGGAGGGTGTCCAGTGGACAGAAAAATTGTCTTTAGACTATTTTTGGAGCAATAGAAGATACACATGGATGTTGCCAGCACTGTGATGATTGAAATGTTTGAGTTATCTCTTAACTGGCAGCCTGACCATTCTGGCTCAGCATGCTTATACTTCTGGGAGTACCACATCTGTGGTCTCCACAGAGGTAGTGTTTAACTCTAATGACTTAATTTGTCACTTCAGAGGTGTTGTAACATAAAACGAGTTTTACTAGAGGCTTTCAAATTGTAAAGGCTCACAGGAGGAAACTTTTGAGTTGAAGATTGTGTATCAAATGCAATCCTTTAAAGTAGAAGAACTGGGGTTTTCTTTATCTGCGCTTTTTAGTTCAGGCCAGACATTTTTATGTAGGTGTGGCGAGCAGCCCACATCTGCATTTTTTTTTTTTTTAAAATCTGGGCAGTGGAATTTGAAACCAAAGCAAAATATACAGGTCCTTTCATCAAACCCTGCCAGAGTGAGGAGAGAGGAGAGAAGAGGTAGAGATGGGGATATGACCATTAGTCTGTTCTCCACTCTAATTTCCCTTTAAGATAAGTGAAATCACATGTTGGCTGCACTTCTAGGGGAAAATACAGAGAAGACGAGCGGAAAAAAAGAGGAAGGGAAGTTTCAGCATGATGAGGCAGAACACGGCAGAGGTGGCCATTAAAAAGTAATAATATGGCAAATAAATGGAAAAGTGGAGACACAAATTTAAGACATACATCAAAGACAACTGTTTTGAACCCTCTTCATCTTTCTGTCCGATTTAGTTCATTTTATTAAATGTGTTGATGTTTAAACATAAGCAATCAATGTGTGTCAATTTATTCTTGATTGGTGCTGCTATGAATCACGCCGAAACGACAAAGATAGAAAAAATAGAGGTATATTTTGTGTCCATCAAATGAATTAAACTCTGATATCATGTGCCATTCAGTAAGAGGGTGTTTATTTCCTTTAAAAGACAATAAGTATTAATATGCATCAAATACAATCCAGTTAAGGGACAGTGCATGTCTAAGTTGACAGATTTGATTGCATTTGATTGAATGAGATTTTTTTTCTGATGCAGTTGTTAATATTTCACGACTCAGGTGTTACTTTTTCTTTGCAAATGAAAACAGATCATTCTCTAAAATACTGCAGATATATATTTGAAATGAGGCCAAGAAATATTTAGTAGTCCATAGTACAGAGGAAAAAAGGATTTGAAAATGATATTTTGAGCTTTCTTACTTCAGTATTTGATGCTGGAACATTGTTGAAATGTCTAGTTGATGCCTTTTATCAGAGCTCCAGTCTGTGGACAGCTGATACTCGTGACCAGAGCTTTTAGCAATAAATGAGGCAATAGATGCTGCAAGTTTAACCTCATCACGTTGGGACTGAGTCGTCTTCGGTATCAGTTTCGGCTTCTCGTGCGTTGTTCCTGCTTGTGCTGCCTGTTTTAGCATGCAGGGATTCAGCAGCTGGGTTTCCTGCTCTGTCTTCCTTCTGCTGTGCTTTATCAATGCTTTGCTTTTTTTTTTTTTTTTTGCCCAGTTTCCTTTCTTTCTTGCAAAACCCAAATGATTTACTTTTTTGTGAAATTATAAAATTCTAATGTTTTTTCCAGACCTTAGATTTGAGTTATCGTTGGTTGTTTTTTATAGCAGTGCCGGTGGTCCGAGGGAGTAAATACGACTTTCACCAGTCTGAGCAGGAAATCTAACACAGAGACCTGCTGACACTGTTTAAATAGTGCACAGATGCAGAAATGTAGCATTGACTGTGTGGGATCTGCACCAGAACACTATTCATCCTGGACTTATACGTCACATTTGGCCATTCCCTTTTTATAGTACATTTTAATTGATCTGTACATCTGCATACAAATGAGTTTGGATTTCTGATATCAAAATTCAAAATCCAGTTCACATTTATTCAACATTAAACCTGTGCTATTTAACTTCATCTCTGTAGCTACAGATTAACAATCGTAATAACTGGCTCATCAGAACTTTATGGTTAAAGTGTTTTTGTCTGGGATCATTGGTTATTTGTAAGTAGCATGCACTGGGTTTGTCAGGGAGAATAAGCGTTTTGCCCAGCCATTCTTTTAGTCCCATCTCCGATTCAGCACTGTATCCAAACTTTTGACTGGTTTCCATTTTTAGGCAGATATTCATGAGTGTGATTCTGGCATAAGTCAGAGTTCTTTGAAACAGATCGTAATGAAAGGCATTCCACCTTTGAGTGCAGTACTTTTTAAAGGACAGCATTTAAGAAGTCCTTGTTTGGACCACGTTAAAGTCTTTCCACAAGGGTAAGAGGAAATTTCTTATTCACTTGACATTTTTGTCAGCCAACTGGGGAAATTCAAACTAGCAATCGGTCTTTCGTGACTTATCTCGTAGACGTGCCTCTGCTTTCTGTTTTTGTCAGTTTGTCCTCAGCTGTAGCCGGGCCGTCCAACAGAAATCTCCACTGATCTCCCGACTTCTAGACTGCAGCAACACAACCCTTTAACTCATTCTACCTGTAATCCCCAGCCAGTACACATTAGCATCTTGCCTGTTTTCACAGCCCCTTTTTTTCTGACTGCCCTCCTCTTGGATGGCGGCCAGCGGCACAGACAGTGCGACTGATCTGCGTGAGCGGCATTTTACTACCCCTCCTTTAACCTTCTTCATCACTCGCTCACTCCAACGTTCCTTGAGTTTGCACCGCTGACAGGCCTTTAATCCACAGTGAGGCATAATCCAGTCCCTGGTGCCAGTGGTAATGCAGGCTTAATTTCATTATGGTGTTTAATGGGCATAGCAACAGACTGGGTTACATGGCTGTAAGACTGTGTGGGTACCACTTTGGGGATGGCTCCCAGAGGCGTTCACAGTCTCGAACAATTACTTTCCCTTTCTTTTTAGGCCATGTTCTTTCAGCTGTCTGAGGATTTCTTTTTTTTTTTTTTTCTTGTATAGTTTTTTTTTTTTTTTAATCAGGATGTGACTTTTATGACCAAATCATTCATTATTCAACTGACCTTTTCTGACTTTTACTGCAATTTCATGACAGCTATTGGATGGATCTGTATTTATAAAATGGCACAGACATTGACAGATTCCTAGGATTTCTCTCCACACTTATTTGCATTGAAAGAATCAAATTGACTTCATTTTATGACAAACTTTCGATCACATTTTGCTCAGACTTAGCAGGATTTCTTGTAGCCCTAAATGGCTTATGTATGTTTGGCATTCTGGTATCAGCATTTTTGGAAGCAACTTTAAATACTTTTTTGACTTTTTTGTTTGTTCATTTATTTAGTTTCAAAACACGCAAGTAGAAGGAAGATTCGGTTTTAATATTAGTTATGTTGCGTATCTTAACTTTACCTTGGCATATTTCAAAAGGCTTATTTAACAAGCACGTCGGAGTTTGAATTCCTCCAGATGTCGCTTGCTGCATAACCTCCATGTGAGTCCATTTAAAAGCCTGTTTACAACTTCCGACGATGCATTGCATCATGTGCCATGATTCTAATGTTAAGTGCCTTTTCCTCCTCCATATACATTAGAGATTTATATATGCAGCGATGATTAAAACAAAATGCACACACACAAAGCTATGTTTGAATGAGAGAAAAAATATCAATTTAAATGTGATGCAGTGAGTGTATGTTAACGTTGGAGCTTTATTCTGTCTTCTTAGTGTAGTGTTTGTAATTACATGTGTAGTTTTATTTATTTGTATATATTTAGGAAGGATGGTGATGGACAGTTTTAGGTGGTCACGTAGGATGATTAGACTCGGTGCTATTGATTTTCTTTTTGGGGGTCGAGGTTTTTGTTAACACTGTCTGACTAAAGGGAAAAGAGCTGCAGTTAAAAAAGAAATTTAAAAAAGTGAAACTCTCCTGATCAATTTGTGATTCCATCTATCCTCTTTCCACAACTCCATCCATCCTCTCACACATCCCTCATTTCCTTTTCTTTCCTCTTCTTTCCTCCCTCCTCTGGCCCCCAAAGTCCCCTTTTCTCAACAGTTCTTTACTCCACTCCACCCAGTATTTTTTTCTGTTTTTTCCTTTTCTTTTTTCATTTGCAATTACAGTAATATGTAACATCAGGCGTGGTGAGATTTAGGGCTTTACCTTACATAACCCGGGGATTTAGCTGCAGGATTTTAAGGCTTCTCTGAGCCGCTGAGCTGGGGGCAATCGGGCCTCTTTAAAATATTTTCAAATGGCTGAAATCCCCAAAGGGCCAATGAGCATGTAGGGATAGGAAGACTTTGAGGGCCTTGATGTAGCACAAGCATCATTATTTTGTATTACCGCGGAGCCTGATCTCTTTAAAATACAGCTTTCTCCGTTCTATTCTGCATCAGTGCTGGCTGTGAGTAAATACACGCAAGTTAATATGCATTACACACACAGACAGCGATATTTCAGTCACATTTATAGTACGCCACTGTTTTTACAGTTTATTTCAGATCTCCTGCAATGCCGAGTTCTTATACAAATCTCCTTAATGTGTGCTCTTCTGCACAGTTTTGCATTATATTAAAGATCCTGAGTGTCTGTTGGCCCCAATACACAAGCCTCTACATGCACACACACAGGCACACACAGTTCTTGCCAAATTGAGTTATTTCCCCTAAAGAGGGCAGGGGGCAGTAAAGCAAGTTACAAGTTTCTACATGTGTGTCTATTGAGATGAGGGGCATGTGTGTGTGCGTGTGTTTTGGCTATGCAAAGTTCTTGGCACCCTGGATAATTTTTTTTTATTTGTTAAATTTAATTTGATATGACTTTATATTAAACTGTAAAAGGGTAGAAGGAGGGGTTTGGGTTTGGCTCTTGATCACCACGCCAACCAAAGCCTGATTTTATTCCTCCTTGAGGCAGGCCAAACGGACAGGCCGTAAATTTGAAATAATGAACTGCCTGGCCTAACTTGGTGATTTGTGCAGGGAGGGAAGCGAGTTGAGGAGAAGAACTGGGTATGGGCTGATGGAGGAGAGAGGGGGAAAGAGTGAAATAAGAAGAGAAAATAACCTTGACAGATAGTGGAGTGAACAAAAGCAGATGAGGATGTCATTTGAGGACACAGCTTTTGGAAGCAAGAAAGGAGAGTGTGTGAGAAGTGCGGCTGGTGGGTTTAATACTATATATGCTGTGTGTTATATAGTCAAATGTCGGGGGTTATGTTAGTGGCCATAGAAAAGCCTGCTGCTTCAGCTTCTTAGGGCAAATTTTTAATTTTTCCTTGGCGGAGGTCCTGAGCTGGAGGAGACAAGTTTTAAGATGTAAAGCCGCTGGGATTAGGGCCTGTATGAGCGGAAGACACAGGGGATCAGGCTGGGATGAACCCCTGCAGGGTCGCAGAGACCGTGGTTGACCGACTTGCTCGTCACCGTCAACAGGAGACGATGCAGCAGTCTTGAATGTTGTGTTTGAGAGCACATGCATGGGAGGGATGAGGGGAACGTGAATTGAAGATTAAAGTGAAGGATGGATATGGAGGCTGATGATGTTATGGTAAAATGCAAAAATGTTTTTAAGTCTGGGGAAATCAGCAGTAAGATGGAACTTGTGTAGCTCTAATTGAATTTTTGGAGTTTTCACGGTTGAAATTTATACAACTTTTCTGTTTGCATTTTTCTCCTCTTTATGAACTTTTTACTCTAAATGTGTGTGCCATTCGCTGGATCAGCCCTCCCCAACTATTTTTCAACTATTTTTTACTGGTCTCCCTGAGTTTTAATGGGCCTTTATAACACGACTGCAGCTGGAAAATAGAGTATTGTGGGGAAAAGGGTAGTTAGGGAGGGAGGGGAAAAGTAAGGGAGTGGGAATTGAATCATGAAATGAGGACCATATTTCCATACTGCACTGAAATGTGGACTTTCCGTCTTTGTAAGGAGGGAGCTCTCTCTTTTTCTCCTCTCGTTTCTTCTCTCTCTTTCTCACCCGCTCTGTTGCTGAAGTGTACCGTGCAGCTGTTCGTCAGTAGTTGTCTGTTTGTTTGTCTCTGCCCGTCTCCCCCTCTCAGCCTTTAGCTCATGTAAACTTTGCTTTTCGTCATGCTTTTTCTACTGCAGGGCGCCTCTGCTTTTGATTAAAGTCAGAAAAAAGCTGCAGATCTGGCTCTTGCTCACTCTCAACTGTAACTAAGACAGACGCCATTTCATTTTTTTGCTCCTCCCGCCACCACTTTTTCAGCTTCGTTTTATACTTTCTTCTCCTCCGCAGCGGTTTGTTTAGGCCACGCGGCTCAACAAAAACTTTGCTTTCCAGTGTTTGTTGAGATTTCCAGCGACAGGGTTCCTCATCTGTTATGACCACGACAAAGCAAATCTTTCTTTTGGACTGATGATATTGCAGGCCAAATCATAAAAATCCCATCAGCCCTACGTTCTGACTCCATCACTGGATACAGCAGTAGAGCATACGGGAGTTATAGCGTCACCTTCGTCCTAGAAACTCCTATATATCCTCTTCCTATGGATTTGTCACAGTCTGCTCCCACTCTTTTGCCTGTGACCTCAGCATCCTTAGATCTTTCCCCGTCTTTCCCACTCCTGCTGCTGTCTCTGCCAGCCACACTACTGCAATTGAGTGGGCCGCAAGCATCTGTTTACAGTGCTCTTTCTGCAGTGTGAGATAATGATGGCCAGATACAACCCACAGTGTATAAACACATTGCCACCTCCCTCCAGCAGTCCTCGATTCAGGCAGAGTCTCACTGCAGAGGGTCGAACTGTAGCTCCAAACCAAGAGGGAGAATCCCGGTTCACATAACCTCCAGCAGTCTTCAGAAATATGTTCCATTGATTGTTTTTACTGGATGAACATGAATCAGCATAACACTGGGACACATGTAGGAATATGGCAGACGCATCTGACCTGCAGTTGTACAACATGATCCATTTTAAGTCCAACTGGTGTAAAATAGTATGTGTACATGAAACAACTGGAGCAAAGTCATATATAGAGATGACGATGCTTTAACCTGCCTCAGATACCAGATGGATGGGGATGACTACATCTGCTTTGGGTCACGAAGGCTCAAAGGAAACCAAATAAAGTAGTATTTTAAATTATTTCCAGCGGTTGTCCAACAGTTTTAGTACTATTAGATAGAGTACAAGTTAAGAATGCAGTTAAATGGAGATGCATACGTGGACTTCAACAACTTTCTTTCACAGACATGAATTGTTACAAAATGTTTTACACTCAGTAAATGCAACATATAATCAGATTACCTGTTGGAGAAAGAAAGAAAGAAAGACAAAGGAAGAAAGAGATAGAAAGAAAGAAAGAAAGAAAGAAAGAAAGAAAGAAAGAAAGAAAGAAAGAAAGAGAAAAAGAAAGAAGGAATGAAAGAAAAATAAACAAAGAAGGAAACAAAGCAACAAAGAAAGACAGAAAGAAGTTTAGTTGTACAAAAAGCTTACAACAAATGTCTGGTAGCTGGGATCGTGGTAGGTTCCAGCAATTGTTTTTAATTTCTGAACATCCGACACAATAACTTAATTTCATTTGTCATATTTGATATTTTTTAAAGGTTTACTAAGTGATGCATTAGCTTGGGGGCAAAACATAAACTGGAGAATGACTTTAGGATTAGTAATAGCAATAAACAGCATATTAAGGTCATATTTTGGGGTTAAAGTTCAAGAGTTCAAACAAGCATAGTTCACAGGTGTGGACGGGGAAGGGTGATTAAAACCTGTGTAACGTCCAAAGACTCTTACGATGCCTTTGCAAGACTAGTGATGGTGCAAAGAAATATGGCTTTCGTGTATGTATGTATGTACCTGGTGATTTGACTGAAAATGGAAATCCACTTTCTCAGTGAAGCTGTCAGGAGGCAAACAGGCATGGTGACAACTGAGACCAAACCGTAGCGTGGACTCTGGGGCGCAGGTTTGTTGGGAGGGACTTGGCTTGACTGAAGACAAGGCTGGCAGGCACATGTTGATTCAAGGAATATGCAGACATTTGTGCTTGCTTGCAGTTCATAAAATACACCCTCAGAGTCATGCAACATCACACACATGGTTGACTTCCACAAAGTCCTGTACTGCTCTTTGACCACCATTTGTAACTGGAATAAGTTCTAACATGGACACCGTTGCCCGCAAAATTTGAATAAAATATTTTTTTAACCTCCTCTTGTGAGATAATTGTAAATGAAAAGAGCAATAAAGAAGAGGACTGTTTCTGAAAACAAAATTGTTCCAACTTTATGGCCAGCTGTGTAATTTCACCTGTTCCTCACCTGAATCCAGTGTCAGATCCCACTAGGGGCCCTCAGGCTCCTCGGGGGCGTCAGGAGAACCCCTGCATGCAGTCAAGCTCTCTCTCCGAAACACGCACGAGCACTGCAGGCGGAGTGGAAAACATCACATCATCATCTAAACTGGCTCCCTTTCCCATTTCAGCTGTCCAACCTCCTCCTCTCTGCTATCTCTCTTTCTGTCTTCTCCTGTCATCCAACTTATCCATCTCTTCTTGCTCCCCCTCAAGCCCTCCCTGCCGACCCTTTCGCTTTTCTCTCCGTCCTTCTTCCCCTGTTTCTCTATGTTTTTCATAAAGCTCTGGCTAAGCTAGAGCCAGTGATCCCAGAGGCGTAGTGTGAAACGCTAGACATTTCTGAGCAACTGCCAAACAGATGCAGGCTCATCTGGCTTACCCCTCAACATGAACATCCTCTCCGTTTAATACCACCGAGTCATAAGCAACAGGGTTTCCACTGCACTGAGACTTCCTCCGCCCCAGTCTAAATGAGCATTTTAAACGCCACACTTTTATACAGTTACATACGATGGCGGAAAATATGTTGCGGCTCCTTATTTTATTTACCTTCGTACAAAGTCAGATTTTAAAGTTCTTGACTTGAGCATGCAGAAGCTGTGAGTAGTAAAGCTGATGTCAGTGCTGCTTATTGATGAATATGGTTTTGGAAACAGCTAAGTGGATTTTCACGCGTTTAATCTCAGATGACCATGTTGATTCTGTTGAGCGGGAGGAAGAAGGGTTTTAAAGCTTTTATCTGGGTTAATAAGTTAATAGATGGATTGATAAATGGTGGGAATAAATCTCCAATTATCAGCTTTACCAAAGGAGAGCCTGGGTGGAGCAGTAAGCTGCCTGAACTAGGGTAATCCTTTGTGCCTGACATGTATGGACATGCCTTTAGGTTCATGTATGATGCTCATCTGATGGGGTACATGCAGAAAAATGGTACATACATGTCACATGTGAGGCTTCTGCTGTGGTCTAGATAGAACAATAGCATAAAGTCTGTTCCCGGAATGGACTTTTACTCTCACAGGACTGCAACTGGAGCTCAGGGCTTATGTGAGCCATCTTACCACTGCCATGATACTGGTGAAGGCAGGGGTCTGGTGCATTTATCGGCTAGCATGTCAGAGACAGGAAGACCAGGACAGTTGTTTACTCACCTTATCTGCCTAAAAGATAAAGCCAGCTTTGACGCAGACAGCAGACAGCCCTTATACGTTTAGCCATGCACACAAACACCGTAAGACTCATTAATTCAAGTGTGCACAAGTCTGCAGCAGTGTGTGTGTGTGTGTGTGAGAGAGAGAGAGAGAGAGAGAGAGAGAGAGAGAGAGAGAGAGAGAGAGAGAGAGAGAG
>JAOWBL010000023.1:14633921-14645789 GCA_028564865.1 Zenarchopterus dispar
CAAGTTCTGAATATGGTAAAGTCAAGTTTGATATTTGACATCCTCAGCTCTGATATCAAGTTCACTAAAAGGACCAGCACTTTTTTTCTTTCAAACTTTTACCCCTAACTCTGTTGAGTGGAA
Organism: Zenarchopterus dispar; assembly: GCA_028564865.1. Classification (NCBI taxonomy): domain Eukaryota; kingdom Metazoa; phylum Chordata; class Actinopteri; order Beloniformes; family Zenarchopteridae; genus Zenarchopterus; species Zenarchopterus dispar. The sequence continues at coordinate 14,634,045 of JAOWBL010000023.1, forward strand.
GACCCTTTTTTTGTTGTTTGTTTTGTTGCAGCTATGTCATGTGGCCATTGTAAAATCAGTTTAAAAATAAAAACAAAGAACGGAATGACATCTGTGACTTTGTTTATTAAGCTCTGGGCTCTCAGGAGAACATTTGAAAGGTTCCGTGTGTTGCAGTGACTCGGTCGGTTCTGCTTTTTGGACTGTGTGTGATTGGTCAGTCTCATTTTGTTATTGTCAGGTTGAACCCATAAAGACTCCAGTTTTTATAAACTGAGCCACTCTTTAAACAGACCAAACTCCTCTGTCATTCATCTGTCATCGGTGGGTCTGCCCCCACACGCACACACACACACACACACACAGATGTAATCACATGCATATGCCATAGATATTTTAGCTACATCTGGGCAGCTGTTGCATGTATTTTATTAAACTATCCTTGTTGAAAATACTGTCTGTGTTTGTTTGCATTCATGTGGTTGGAAGTTGGGTTAATATGAGGTTCATATGAGGTATGTTAGTGCAACATGCAAAGGCCAGCTGGATAAAGGGGCCAAAAAGCTGCTACTCATTTTCAGAATGATTAAAATGGAAATGAGAATTCTTGATTTATGGATAAGCATTGCTTCAGTGGCTTGTGTCCTTCCATACGTCATCAAGTTTAACACCAAAAGCTGTTCTATTTTATCTAGGACTAGAACGATGATTTTTATAGTCTATCAACAGTCTGCAAAACCCCCTTCTCTTTGTGCACATTAAATTACACGAGGCCTGTTTGCTCATCTGTGCTTGTGATGCACAAACAAACACTCTGGACCACTTGGTAAATCAGCAAAACATGTACAGTGTGCTCATGTGTAATGTGCATGCAGTAAAAGAGTCCATTAGCACCAGCGATGGCTGCCAATGTGCTAAGTGAGCATGTGTATGTGATTTTACGTTCAAGTGTCTCTTAATGATTGGCACTTGTGTAACTGCGTGTTCGTTTATATATGTGTGGTTTTGTGTTGCTTTTGTATGTGGGATAAATAGAGGATGTTCCTGAGTGTGATTTTTAAGTGCACGTGCATTAGCGTGCGTGTGAATTATGAGTCTCTGTCTTCATCACCTTCTGTGTGCGTTACCTTTTGCATTCGCAATCCTCGAGTGTATCAGCAGTGACAGCACAGTGTACTGACCAGGCAACAAAATGAACTTTGTGTTTGTGTGCATGTGTGTGTGTCTGTGTGAGTGATTAAAGATCGTATGGTGTATTTGATGGCGTGTGTGTGTGTGTGTTTGTGTGTCTGTGTTGTATTATCTCTTATGGGGCATGTGCATGGGGCCTTGGGGCAACTGTGCGCAGGAGATAAGGATGATTCATCTGTGTTTGAAAACTGTGTGTGTGTGTGCGCGCGCATGAGAAAAGGAGAGTGAGAGTGTGTTTGTGCTTTGGAGTCAAGTGTGTTCATGTTTGGTGTGTGCACGTGCAAGCACTTGAACCTAAATGCTAATAAATGTAGTTACATATGCCCCAGTCTGTGTCATACATTTGTTATCAGTGTGGGTGTGCACGGTGGGTTTTGTGAGGATTGGAGGCCTGCTGGCACTGATTTTACACTGCAGGTGGTCTATATGGCATGTATAATCGTATAATAATACACAGCTTCTCTATTGTTCAGCACGGGGGAGAAGCATCTTTGTTCATTTCAAGTGTCATGCTCCTTCCTGTATTTACGCCTGTGTGTGTGTGTGCGTGTGTGTTGCAGTTATTTTTATATTTATTTTCTGAAGAGAATTAGAGAAAAAAACACCAAGTTTAAAGGCCAAGAATTGAGAGCATCCCTTTTCTTGATTGGTTGTCCTCCCTAGCAGACCATGTCAGCTGTAAATTTTAAACCATATATTTAAAAACTTAAAAAATACAGTAGCTGTCATCAGATAAGGGTTGCCAAGGTGGCCTCTAAAAGGTTAAAAACAACATTTTACCGTCGTACTCTTCCCATGTGCCTTTGATTTTCTTTTTCCATAGTCCCTCCCAACAACCCTCGTGATGGAAACCACCATTACACCAGCATAAATGTTCACAGCCGATGTTACAATGATGGCAAGCGTGCTTTCATACTTCATATTTATGTAAGATGAAGTGAGGATAGAGTTTGGATGATTAAATGGAAACATTGCTCTATTGCTATCAACCAGCGTGACAAACCTTTGAAATGATTGTCTTGTACTTTACTAGTAAATTATCTGCAACTTTATCCAAAAGGACCTTTCTAAAAATAAAAATGGCACTGCCTCGTGTTTCATCACACCACTAACTGAGTTTTTGTAAAGTTCTGAAAGCTGGATTTGAGCATGTGGTTAATATAAAAGGAGTGGATTTAATATCGTAAAATGGAAAACGACTGATATAGTAATAAAGTCAGCCTTGTGATAGTGTAGCAGTGCGGCTGCCTGTCTGTTTGGTGCCAAGAGATACTTAAACAAAACAACACGTTGAGCTTGTGCCAGTGAGCTATATTATTATCTTCATTCCAACTAATTGCCAGGCCAAACAGCAACACATATGCACTCACAGGCTTTAACAACCACTCATCGTTGGGACTTTAAGTATATTGTGCCATCCCTGTTGTCATGACAATGAGGCAGTGAGTTTTGGCTTGGGAGCTGTCACAAAGTGTAAGTGAAGGCATGTGGAGTTTAAGAGGTTTGAGCAGTTTCTGCTTGTTTTCTGTGAGGACTACTGTGATAGGAAAGGCCCAGGGCTTCATTTATTCTTGTTTCATCTTACAAAATAACCTTTAGTGATATCAATGGCTCCTTTATGTTGTTCTTTTCGCATTTCTTTATACTTTATAAGACTGTCAGACATTTGAGATCAACTGTCTTTTACACTAAACTTATCAGACAACACGACGCTCACAGAATTTCAGACAAGCATCCCAGTGGTTTTTTTCCTCTCTCTATTAGCGTTGCATGTCCTCTGTAGGTCTTTTTATCTTTAAGACCACTGGGGCTGTGTGTAAGAGAGAGTGAGCTTTGCAAGGATGTGTGTCTGCTGCATGTGTGTGAGTGTGTGTGTGTGTGTGTGTGTGTGTGGGTGTGCCGTCAGCTAGCAGGAATGCACGGGTACCGCCAAAGCTAAGATGGCTGCCAAGCACTAAGATGGCTGCCAGGATTCCACAGAGCGACAGCGAAAGGGAGAAAGAGAAAAAGACACAATGACTGTGAGAGAAACTGAAGAACAAAGGCCCAGAGATGGACTCTCACTCCTGAAGAATGAGGGACAAGTGTTGCGAGGGAAAAAATAAAAAAAATCTTTTCTTGCACGTCTCGCCATCTTGTGTCTGGCCCAGAACGATGAAGTGATTTTGTGTCTCTGTTTCTTTGCTTGGTCTTGGCAAATGGGCACACAGGGCCAGCAGTGCAGCAGTTTGCTGGCACATAATACACTACCGCCACCCAAGATTAGGACTCTGATTTGGGCTCAGAAAACGCTGAGACCGGGGGGCCTAGCGCTGGCTGCAAAGGGGCCGTGTCATAGTTAAGGAGACTTGGCTCAGGGCACCTTTAAAACTTAAGCACTGCAGAGTAATTGGACTAAATGGTATATATGATACAACCATAAAACTCAACAAGGCTGCATTACACATTTGAAGAAGAATGGTGGCCAAATGGGCCAAATAAAAGCAGCTGAAGTAGGCAGCTCTCCATCCGCTTACCTGCCCCTATAGATGTAAACTGAACACTGCCAGAACAGAAAGAAAGAAAGAAAATGTTCTGTGAAAGTAAGCACAATTAAGAAAAGGACCCAAGAAACACAAACAATTTCAGCCAACCTGAACTGTTCAAAGTCGGAATTAAAATGAGGAGGATTCGTTAAGACAGATTTGAATCCTACCACAGAAAGATAAAGAAAGCCAGTAAAGTTATTTGGATGAATTAAGCAAAGACTAAAGTGGTAGTCGAAACAATACCCATAATATAAAAGGGGATGCATTATAGCAGTCTTTTGAGAAAGACTGAACGTCAGGAATGACTTTGTGGAAGTAAAAGCATACAGAGGGTTCAATTCAAACATACCTAGAAGCCCAAAAATTCATGTTTTTTACAGTTTAGCCCTCAGCTTCCATGTGTGTATTCAAAATATTAGGTTTCAAGCACCTTCTCAAGCTTACACAAACCCTTAGGTAACTGAGTGTATATATGTGCATGAGCATGTGTGTGCATGTGTTTACAGTATATTTAATGGCTGTGAGAAAAGAGTGCAAAAAAAAAAAAAAAAGAGATCTGATTTCCCTTTGTGACACAGTCCAGAAACAAAGATACAGATTTTTTTTTCTTGTTTTTAAATGTTGCCTGAAATGACATGGCTTCCAGTTGAGATTCAGCCTACGTGGAAATATGTACCTTTCCTTATTCCAAACCCCACGTCTGTCTTTCCTCAGTGGAAAAAAAAAAGAAAGAAGGTGCCATTTCCCACGAAGACTCCTGATGCTATCCTTCCTCTTTGCTGTTTCCAGACATCTGTCCACCTGACTAACCGTTCATCTTTTTGTTTTCCTCTCTTTTTTAGAACAATCAGGACAATCAGACAACTCGAACCAGCAAGGAGAGACAGATGTCAAGCCCCCACCAAATGGTGAGTGTGGAAGTGAACTCATTCAAAGTCAGTGTACATTCTCACACACCTGCATTCACTAAATGATCAAATTATTCCTGTTTGTAGTCACCTCTACTCAGACACACACATTCCCTGACTTTGCTCTCAACATGTAGGTGCTTTTGGGCAGATTTCAGTTTATTATGGTAAGAGGAGTCGATGGTACTGTAGCATGAGGGCTGTGCTTGGATTTTGGCGGGCTGCTCATAAATCACACTGACGTTATTGGAAGATGGGAAACACATGGCCACGAGTGAGCCGAGCACTGACCTCATGCGATGTCCCCGCTGCGGTTAACTCTGGGCAAGTATGGAGAGACGGAGCGAGAGATGGAGAACTGGGGGAGGGGGGAGAAGTGAAATAAAAGGAGAGGTGACGGTGAGGAGAACAGGGAGTAGAGGAGTGATGGACAGGAAGATGGAGAGGAAGATGAAATGGAGAGAAGGAGGGGTTTGATGGAAGAGTCTTGGTGCTTTATACACACATCAAGTAGACATTTTTACCTTTAATTAACCAGGAAATCCCAGAGATGAAACTTTTTCTGCCAGGCAGACTAAGGGATAACAGTAATTCATCATTTTAAAATGAAACCTACAAAGCATTAAAGTAAAATGTACATTATTCACCATCATGCGCTCAAACTTTACTTGGCAGTGCATGCATCATTTGTTTCTTGGTTCTTCAGTTTCAGAACCAGATTGGAAAAACAGAGAAGTTCAGATTTTTTTTTTTTTTTTGTCTTTCCACATTAAAACCATCTTAACAATAACAGGGGGGAGAAAAAAAAACAAACAAATAAAAGTACTTTTCTCCTGTAAAAACCAAACAGGAAGCGAGGAAGCAGCCAGGCTTTGATTTTCGTCGTGTGCTGCACGTGGCAGGTTGTTTTGGTAAAAAAATGAGCAGTTTTGCCGCAGAAAACGTTACCATTTTCAATCCCAAGTTGGAAATGGGAATTTGAATTTGCCAGCAAATTACCATAAATTTGTCATCAATGCTCATGACTTTGACAGTCTTATTTATTGATTTATTTTTAATGACCCTGTTCTTACTTAAGGAGCAGTCTTCAAGATTAGTCTATTTTTCAAGTGTGTGTGTGTTTTCCATTCTTTGTTTTAGATTTAAAATCAATGAGCAGATCAATATATTTTTTAATTTTCTGGAACAGGAAAAGCAAAGAACAAATGATACACTGAGCTAGATAACTCACTTTTTCAGTTCAAGAACAGACATTGAGTCGGCCTTAAGGTACATTAAGAATCAAGTGTCAGTGGTTTCTTCTCAAATTGCAGCAGCTATAGTTAATCCATGAGCGACTTGGATGCCGTGGTAACAAAGTGTGAGTTGATAACAACCATTCACACACTGTTCAGGCAAATTTCTGGCTGCCTGGCAAATGTTTCCTGGCTTTGATACGGGTGCAAGCACAACCAGGATAAAGAAACAGTGCTTACCCTATTTTTGTTTAATTTTTTGCATTGATTGAACGCCCAAGCACAGATAACAAGGCAGTTAACTCGACCAGTAGGTCAATAATCTGAGGTAGTTCACAACCTTTTGCAGAGATTGTAGTTCCAGGTTGGTAAAACGGTAAAATGGTGCGCTGTGTCTCCCAAAAACAGTAAAGCAAAGTCCCACCTTGATCCGGTCTCAAACAGTTTTGTTATATGATACAGAGAACATATTTTAATATCAACTTCTTAGGCCTGATTGGGGATGTATCTTAGGATAACAACAGTCAGGAAAAAATAAATAAAAAAAATTGAAAAAACCCTCCATAACTAAAAGACTGTTGTTCCTTATAGAAAACACATGGCCTCTTTGAACGACACTGACCAGCACCTCACCAAGTACATCCATCTGTTCTTCAGCTCCCTCTTGTGTGTCTTCTCACATGCTTGTGAAATGTTCTGCGTGTTTGAGTCCTACCATGTAGTCTGTACTCACCTTTTTTTAAAAAAAAAATATCTCTGTCTTTTACCCAGGCCACTTGAGTTTCCAGGACTGCTTTGTGACTTCTGGGGTGTGGAACGTCGCTGAGCTGGTGCGCGTGTCACAGAGTAAGTCCTTCCTGGAGTTTCGAAAGTCCATCGCTCTTCCACTCCTTGCACACATCTTATTGTTTCTTTGTTTTAACACTCAAAATGGGAAAAGTCTGTAGTTCCAGCATAAGCCAGATGCCAGTGGCTAAACCCTTTAATATGCTCATCTATTGTATTTTACCAGGATTATGTATTTAGACCATACGCATTAACCGGATTCATTAGACTATTTTTTATTATTATTTATTATCAATGTGATCTGAAAAAAAAATCAAAATTTGAACACTGCCTTCATTTAAAAAAAGTTTTGAGTGAATTTGTCACCTTAAAAACTACCATACTGGAACCAATTTGATAAAGCAACAAAGTACTCACCTACCAAACTAAAGGAAAAGGTACTGAAGTACTGAAGTGAGTGTGTTCATGTAAATGTGCTCACATCAGGTGTGCATTTCATAAATGTGTGAATCTGTGTGTTCACACACTAGCGGTATATAAGAACAAAGTCATATGTAGATGAGACTGTGCAAGCTTTTAGTCCTTAGTATGGGCAGTTCACCTCTGTGGAAAGGATGGTTAGTTTGCATCCAAGACCATTTACATGAAGCATTATCATAAACTCAGGGATGTAGAAAACCTGCTATGAAATCACCTACCAAAGGTGATCACCACAAACTCAGTGAAAACACATATATGTACACAAATCAAACCAGCCTGTGGTTAGCCATGAAAGCCGTTCCTGTGATGGATCCAGTCAAGTGTGTCGAGTTACCACACTCTTTGAATTAAAGACATGTTCTAATGGTTTTTGGCTTGGTGAGCCAGGGAAGGGTTGTGGTTAAAATAGCAAATTCAGCCTTTGCTGTGCAAATTTAGTTGGTGCAGTTCAAAGGAGGCTGGTTTCTCCCTTGATCTCGGAGTAGAATTAGCATTCAACGCTAGCTGGCTACGTTGTTTGGTAGCCTGTAAAGCCAGCTGGCGGCCTCTGCACTTGGCTGCAGGCACTGAAACTTTGACACCATATTAGTTTGGTACATGCAGCTACCGAGGAGTGTCGAGAAGGCATTTCTCCCAAGCTGCATTAAGAACAGTTTCGTCTGACCTGTACAGGCCACACGATGAAAGAGCAGAGGTCACCGGATGAATAAAGGGGGGTAGTCTCCCCAGAGGACTCCTGAGTGATGAATGAAACCAGGGACGTAACCACAGTGACAGACTGTTGCCTTACATGAAGTGACTGGAGAAGTGGAGCGATTTTCAACATATCCGATTATAAACTTTTAAAACTGTGAGCTTTACACCAACAATGCAACCTCTGTGCCGGTCCCATTTGGTAGGATAATATTTGATGACAGTTTTGCCTTGACATCACTCCTCCTCTGGGACAGAGACAAAAAAACCTTGCCATGCACCAACGTTAATAACTCCAACTGAAAATAAATCGCAACAATACACAGTCTGCACAGTAATTAGTTACTTTGTGATATGTGATGCATCTCTGTGTTTGTGTTCCCCAGCTCCAGTTGCCACGGCGACAGGCCCAAACTTCTCTCTGGCAGACCTGGACAGCCCCGGCTATTACAACATCAATCAGGTGACCCTGGGACGGCGCTCCATCACCTCCACCCCCTCAACCAGGTACAGAAAAAGAAAAACAAACCTTCTAGTGTGTTTTCTCTACTAATATTACTTATTTCTTAACCTCTTTAATGTATTGTTTATGCTTATCTTGCTCTTATTTCTGATTGTGGCCTTTTTCTTCCCCTTTCTCTTCCTCAACACTAATCCCTCTAATTTCCTCTCATTTTCCCACCAATCTGTCTGTTGCCCTCTCTGTGTTTGTGTGTTTTGCATCTGTTTTTCCCTTCTCCTGCTCATCTTACACTGCAGAACTGAAATGGAGCTTTATGCAAGTCTCCCACGGAGGTAGTTACACTCATTTCAGAATATGTTGCTTGATACTAATGTAACACAGACCCCCGCCACACACATATGCTGTAACACAGATAGGCTGTATGTTCACAACCGCCTTTATTTTATTAGTCACAGATGTACCAGTCTATAAGAATCTGCAAACTCTCACAAGTGTGCGTTCCAGCATCCCTCAACATTTGGTTTCTAGCATGCGGCTGCTTTGGATCTCTAAAGACGCAGCTTGTTGTTAAAGTTTTAAATGAACGCTCGCCTCACGGCGTCCCATTGTGTTGCTTCGTCAGCTCGAGCTGCAGCCTGATATGAAGATAAAACACCTAAGCTAACCTTAACATTCTGAATTTTAATTACCTGATTTTCATGTAGACTTATGTCTAAGCACTCACTGCTTCACTTTTGACCTCAAGTATCCCACAAATGACATGCGTAAATACCAACTGGTAGGCCTCCAGCTTTGAGAAAATGTGAAAAAAAACCCACATTACTGAAATCTTTCCTCTTCCCGTCGTCAATAATTTGAGAGAGCTCCTTTCTTCTCTTTTCTCTCTCAGCTCCAACAAGCGCAAGTCCATTGACGACAGTGAGATGGAGAGCCCGGTGGATGATGTCTTCTACTCAGGCCGCTCCCCTGCGGCCGGCAGCAGCTCTCAGTCTAGCGGTTGGCCTAATGATGTGGACGCAGGTACTCCCGCTGCATCCGCCCCATTACGTCCTGCACACAACACCCCTCTCCAGGAGCTGGGCTGAAGTTTACATCAAGTCAGGCACAAAAACTGAGTGCTAGTTATTTTAACTGTTATAATAATGTTATAAACAGACCTGAAAAAAAGGCCATTTGCAGTTAAGTTTTCCTAAAGCTTAACATGCTTGAATAAAAGCAGCAGCCTGAGGAAGAAGTAGAGATGGCTGCCCAGGTTTTTGCCATCAGTCCAAAAATGTACCTGCTGAGCCGTAACTAAAAGATGTTACAATGAATTATAGACTTTCTGTTCTAGGTGTTGTCATTTCTTGACACACTGGAGTCTTTAGCTGACGTGGTTTTCGTAAGGATTAATCCAAAGCCAGGCTGTTTTCTCCCGCTGTGCTGCTTTCAGAGTTTTATTGTTGTGCTAAGCTAAACTAATCATTAGTCCAGTTCTTGCAAAAGTGGCTCAGCAAAAAGGAATGACATGGATTTAGCAGAAAGATCAAAGTCTTCCACTTATGTCCTAATGGGGACATTATCTCGCCATAATTCCGTACAAACTGTCTTGAAGTTGACCACAGGCTGCAGCTCAGCTCCTGTCAGCGTTCCCTCACTTCTGTGCCGTGTTGATCCATCTTTTCATCACAATTCTCACTTTTGTCATTTTGCATTCACAACTTCTGCTCGACTTACAACTCACACCAAAAAAGAACCGACTACCCACAGCTAGACTGTCTGAGGCACAGGGACGCTCACTTTGCCTCGGTCAGGTTGCAGGTTTTATCTTTCACACAAAGATATTTTACTCTTGACACTAAAAAAATGTGGTTTCTAGTTAATGTAGATAGATTAGGCTTTATAAGCATTGGTTTTAATAAAATAATTGTCATTTTATCTACTGAACATTTTAATTTGTTGCGCCGATGCCATTCATATAGCATTTTATTGTTGTGTAAACATTTCTCACACAATTTCACATCAAGTGTGTGATCGAGAAAGTCTTAAAGACGTCAGGACTCCGGCAACACTTGCAGCTTATATAACAAATGAAATATTTGACCAATGCATCTCAGCTTGCACCCTTTATCCGTGGTGAAAGCTTTATTAGGGATCATTTTCCAGTGACATGTCATTCCCACTTCTCCCAGGATTACATGTGTAAATGTAACATGTGAGATGAAGCTACATAAGCATTTAAAAGGACTCACAGCATTCACGGTAAATATGAAGCCAACTAGTTAGATCAATAAAACCACAGGAAACAGAGAGAAATGTTTAGCTTAAAGCTAGTACACGATGGCTTGTCGAGATAAAGTAAAGAAGATGCAACGTGGTGATAAAGGAGTTTAAAATATATTTGCAGGAAAATGAGCATTCATTCCACTCTACAGTTAAATGAGATATTGTTTCAAGCATTTGTGCCTTGTTTTTGTTTACAAACTGCTTGCTTGTGTTTAATACTTCATGGGTTTTAGAGGGGAACAGTCCAGATTAACCATTTTAATCAGTTTTCAATCTTTCCGCTGGGTTCGTATTAATACTATCTGTCACCATCTTAAAAGCTGTAGATTTATCGAGAATATCGACCCCAGTCTGCTTAACTTTGTTCTTTACCGGATTTTCTCGGAAAGCCTGTTAAGAAGAAAGAACAGGACCAGCTTGTGTAGAGGCTCATTTATATCTGAATTTATGTCATAGTTGAAGAGCAACTCGCACACAAGCAACCCCATGAATTCATGTGCACGTGTGTCGTTAAATAAACCAAAACAAATTTAACTAGATTTCATTTTAATAGGACTGAATTTAAAAAGAACAACTATTCATGCCTCCTAAATGAAAATGATGTTTTTTGGGAGTTTTGAAATAAAATTGATTTACTTAGAGAGAGAGTAAAAATAAATAAATAAATAATTTAGTCTATGAATCAATAAGTCAGAAAATTATTTAATGACTCAATCAGTTAATTACTCAATAAATCAATCAATGAATTAATTAATTAAGAACATAGAACAAACAAAATAGATGACAATAAATGATGCCTTACATCCTCTCTTGGCAGAGAGAGGGGTTGTTAAAGGGTTTTATTGCAATAGAGCTTAAAAATCCTTTGTCATTACTTGAACAATATACTGTGTGCAGGATGTGCAGTAGAGTCCACAAACTGTAAAACTTCTACAACATCCTTTTCATATTAAGCTCTAGATAAATTCTTGCCCAGAACCAGCTCAGTTTCTTTCTCAGTTCGCTTTCTGGCTCCGATGTTCTTACAGAGTTATAGAAGATATGCAACATGTTGCAGCAAACACTGAAGAAGCCGATCTTCTTCAGGAAGTGCAGTACAAGGCATTAAAATAGTAGGCATTACAATCTGGAGTTGTTCTCATATCCCTGAAGGGATAATTAGGTTATAGCCTGAGAGAAGGACAGGGAATCAGGTCAGGTCCAGTGATGCATATATA
>JAOWBL010000023.1:14652520-14672646 GCA_028564865.1 Zenarchopterus dispar
ATAAACTATTACAACATGGCCAGGTGAAAAGATTACCACATGCCCCAAAGTCTCTAATGTAGTGCAAAGTTCAACAAAACTGGAAACGACACTAACAGTCTGTACTGATTTTTCAAGTCGTAGTACACAGTATGGGTTACTCAGACAATTACTACCCAGTATGGTACTTCAGGGAAACTTTCCAGTATGGAACTGAGCACTTTACCTTATCTCATGATGTAATGGGGCACTACAGGACGCAGAGGTCATGTGATCTACTTTAAGTTAGGTTGAACACCATCAGCTTTAAGGTTGCATACTAAGTATTAACTCTCATACCAGTATGCAGGACACGCAGGACATATTTTCATAGAGAAATAGTGGGTCTTGTGGAATTTTTGTTTTTCACGTCATGTAATTTTCTTTCCACATCACTTTGCTTCAGTACTTTTTTTGGTTGCACACTCTTTAAGCATCTCAGTAAATCTTTTTTTGTTTCTTGTGGGAAAAAAATAATTCATATATTGTGATTTTTTTTTGTTTTCACAAGATGTTGTGACAGTCGTAGGTGAGGGTGCTCAGCTCCTCGTAAAGAATCTACTGAGCTTCCACATTTAAAATCAGGACAGCTGCTTTTATACAATAATGCATCAACAACGCATTCACATACACACAATTTTATATATATTTTATATTTCCACATTTTACAGTGCCCTCAAAATATGTTTGCAATCAAATGAAACTTAATGCACATACAGGTTTATCTCTTTTTTCAGTTGTGCATATATCTTAATACAGTAGTCAAGTGAAATTTCCTCATAAAGTGCTGGTTGTGAACGGCTGCAATCAAGCGTCATAGCCAGATGGATAACATCTTCCATTTTATTTTGTTTTTGTAAACAGATTTCATCCCATTATTCATTTTCCACCATGTTTCCAGTAAATAAATGTATACGACCCTCCGTCCTGTGTCTCCCCGTCACGCCTACATGTGGGGTGACATGCCTGGTCAAATATAAGTGCTTGCACCCTCCTCCCTTTTTTTTTTTTTTTCATTCTTGTCGGTGCACTCACAAGCACAGCTGCATTCACGGTGCCTTATGAGCTTTGAGGGCAAACAGTGATAAAACATTTCCCAGTGTAGCGTTTAAAAAAAAGCTCTTCAGAAATCTGTTGTTAGACTTTATATGCTTTGCTCATAAAATCTATTTCCACATCTCTTTGGGCCATGTTGAAATTACCCACGTCTTTATTTGACTGTGTTTGTTTTATATGTGTGAATATTGTGCCGTTTAGTAGTTTATGGGTGATTTTCTTGCCAAGGTTGTTTATCGCTGTATTCTTTCAAGCAAATCTCCAGCAAATAAATCATGAGCTCAGAATGTTCCAGAGAAAAGTAATGAGGTCTGTGTGTCCATGCTGATGCACTTTTAGGTACTATTTTCATTCCTCATTATTCTCTGTTTTATGGATTTTTCTTTCTAGAGTTTTATTTCGGCTTTATTCAACACCGCGGTTCCCAGCTGAGGTCATGTACACAATTTGGTGCTGTTCCTTAAACCCAGAAAATCTAAATTGTGCCTTTGGATTACCATACATCAAAATAAATTCCCTCAGCACCCACCACAGAGGGCCTTGATCACAGAAGAGAGCCTCTTTTATCTGCGCCTCTCACACTTTTGGCCATGTTTCTGGTCCACTGGTGAGTCGGGCCCATACTTAGTGTGCTCGGTTTTTAACCAAACTGAGGGATATTTCATGCAGGCCTTTAGCCTCGGCTGACATTTATAGACAGAGGGGGACACTTTAATGTGTTTGTCTATGTGTGGTGGCCATGCCGTCACTGCTCCTCTCCTGCTTCACTTCGTCCATCTTTCTACGGCTTCACTGGCGGTCTGCCTGGTGCTTACCACCCAGCCTGAGCAGCTTGTGCGTGCGTGTACGTGTGTGTTAAAAAAAAAAAAACAGAAAAAAGACACACAGCTTGACTTAATGCACTCTATATGGAATACTGCGTGTCTTAAGACAGCAACATCACATTCCCAACGATATGCAGAGGGATGCTGCAGACATACGTGATGTTTGTTTTGGCACGATGGTCTGCAGCTATACGTTGTTGCACAGGTTGTGCTGCCATTCCAGTGAAAACACAGTCTGCCCCAGACAGGAGCACAGAAATGAATTCTGAAGAAATGTCTTTACAAATGGGCTGAGTAGGCTGTTTGGCATCTTTGTTGACTGTGTTTTTGTAGCTTTCTGTGGCCACGCTGGGCTATGAGGATATCACTGGATCTCCAGTGGGGAGTGTACTTGAGTTTAGTGGTCTGTCCTGTGAGTAAAAGCGTGACGCAAGGCGTTGCTATGTTGTCATTCCAGACTGTCATAGCATTTCCCAGCACGTATCTGTCCAGACACAGCGTCCCGACGTCCCCCGACCCATTCCTTCCCCCTTTCTCCGTCACCTCCCTCACCTCCAACCCCCTTCCCTCCCCACACTTTAAAACATGGTCTCCCACCACACCCCACCCTCAACCCCTCCTCAAACTGGCAAACACAGTCCAGCCGGCTGACTGTACACAAACATAGAATATTGGACAGAAAAATTGTGAGAACCCATCTATATGTTAAGCAAATCAAAAGAATCAATGAATGAATCGACTGATCGATCCATTGATTTCAATCATGACCATTTGATTCCTGTAATCAGATTTAAGAAGTCTGAAAAGATATTCAATTTTTTTGATTTTTCTCTTTCTTTAATTTCTTTCAGTAGAGTCGAAATAAGCAAAAGCAGCCATGTTTGATTAAAACCTCGTCTCTGTTCTGCCATTTTGTTGATCCCCTTTTTGCCAGGACTCTCATCGCCTGGTTCTCATAAGAAGCTGGGGAAATTCGATTTCAGCGCCCTGTCCTCCCAGACGAGGTCCCCCCGCATGGCGTTCACCCACCACCCACTGCCAATGCTGGCGGGAGTGAGACCAGGTGAGACCAACCCAGCTCCCAACCCCGCTGACCGTCCCCAACCCCTTCCTCTTCCACTCCATCTCCTCCTACCAGCTCCACACTTTTTTCAGGGCCCCCACCCCTCCCCATGTGGTTTAGAGGTGGGAGTGCTGTCTTTGGGAGATGAGAGTGGCTGGGAAGTCATAGCTGGCAGGTTGCTCTGTGGGTCTGCACCTCCTCCTTTGCCTCCTCTTCTCACCATGTAGGGTGATGGTCTCGCTGGTGATGGACCCTAAAGTCTGTACGGGTTTTTTGGGCCCTGTCTGTTGGTGACTGAGCATTTTTTACTGTTCAGATTTTGTCTTCTTAGAGCTTTAAGGTCGTTGTGATGCTGTCTGTTCTGTCATTTCTCTCTTCTCTAATGATGCAACTCTGCATTTAAGGAATGTCCCTCCTTGAACTGCAGAAAATGTGTAAATATGTGAATCTATATTTACGCAAACTTTCTGAATACTGAAAAGCAAATTTATCATCTCTGAAAAGTATATTATCTTGTGTTACTCTCTTTCAGTCTCTACATTTTAGTAAAGTTTGATATGTGGTAACAGTTTTCCTTTGTGTAATGTCTCCGGAGGCTTTAAATAGCAATGAATTAATAACCTTTTTGATCACATAAAAACAACCCGATTTCTGTCAGATCCACAAGCACATACTTGAGCACAAGATGTTCTCATTGCAAAACTAGAGGAGCCCCGTTTCTGACAGAAGCCACCAATTTAACACATTTAAGGATCACAGTATAGCTGCTGCATCACTGACACAAATGAGCGCGGTGATCCATTTGATCACTCCGTTAGAAACGCAAAAAATGTTGAAAAAAGAGATGAGAAGAGAAGAAATGATGACAAAATCCAGGAACTGTTGGCTGCTCGTAGCTAGGACAACATTTCTCTGTAGTTTAACTGTTGTCAACAAAAAAGTTCCTGAAACCGTCAGTGAAAGAGCCATCCTCGGTGGTCATCATCACCAGTACCGCTGGGTAACAGAGCTCCTCTGGGGCAACTACCATTGGACAAGTCCCTCAGAGCCGTAGAAGGAGCTGCTGGACCCGCAGGCCCGGTACCACAGGAGTGGGTCAGTCTGTCAGTGCTGCTGACTCTAGCAGGTGGTTCCACCGGGGGGTTCTCTCTGCCTCTCTGTATTCTGAATCAGGATAGCAGTCGGCTAAAGAACTGGGCATATCTGTATACGTGAAGTTCCTGATGGACCAACAAAAGTCCAGCATGTTGTGAAATTCTTGTCAGCAGCTCCAATAAACAGTCAGGAGGTGAAAGGAGCAGCCAGCTGGCACACAGTGAAGAAGAGGACAGAGGTTCGGAAGTGTCCCGTGTAGTACAAAGTGGGTCTGACTGTTGGCGAACATTATTTTGATGGTATTTAAAGGTCTGCCTGATAAGCCGCATGTTCTCACTCCTTCTGTGTTGCAGACTATTCAATAAATGGGTTTTGTTCAAGACACCCTTTCTGAAGCATCTGTCTTACTTAAATTTGGTTATCTAACTATTGTTTTTATGTGAGCATTCTTTTTTAGTCTCTTGTGAACCCCACGTGTTGATTTATGCTGAATCTTTGGCATAATCTTTTATTGTTTAAACTACTTGAAATATTCAAAGAAAAGCGATGTAAAATCAACATCCATCTAGGATCCTAACCCTAACCTAACACTGTCTGCATGACAGCTGGGTTGTGGTTATATGATGAATTGCAATTTTTCAAGAATATGCTGTATGTAATCAGCTGATGTAATCTAGGCCCTGAACCAGCTCCCCAACCCCCCCCCCCGGGTATACTGATCCGACCATGATTCTTGTATATCACAGTTTTTTATCTTCTTTTTATTAATATTATTTCCCTCCAAAGCTGTATTAGCTTGCTTTTCCTTACACCGTGGGAACTCCAGATCGACTGTACTGACAGACTGACTGTTCATGCTGGACAGAGCAGTGACACAGGAAGGAGTTTAGTGAGAGGCAGCAGAAAATATGAAACCATTCACATTGTTGTTTTCAGTCAAGCCAAAGGGGCTTCAACTGTAGATCATCACTCTTTTAATTTTATCAGCACTGTCTAGATCAGCTGAGACTTTCCCTCATTTTCTCTTGTGAATTGACCCAGAGGAAGAGCTCACGGCATGTAATTACCCATGTTCTTCAGTTTAGTAACGATACTACATCAAAGGCTTTTAAAGCCACCGAGCAGATGTGAGGCAAAGAAGTTAACTACCATATCATTAAAGCGTCCTCTGTGGCTGTTGACAGACTCCAAGCCCATTGAGATGCAACTTCAACAGAATCCGCTCTCCGCGCATGTGCATGTGAATTGTGCACACTTACACAATGTCCCATCCATGCTGTGGTCAGCAGCTGTAATTCGTACAGTTGGGATTTGCTTCTGTCATGACAAGGGCCAGTACCGTGTCTTCAGTTGGTGTTCTGTGGTAAAGGTCCACAGGGATTGAGGGTGGGAGAAGTGGGACTGGGGGTCATGCAGGAGCCAGTAGCACATTGCAGTTTCCATCCTAAGCTCAGGATCAACAAATTTGTGATCTTTTTTGGATGTGGGCCACGTATTATATCATGCTTCCCAGTTCCCCTTGCAACACTCGGGTGAGGAATACATCATCAAGCACTAGCTTGATGATGTATTCAGAATAATTACAAGTGGAATTATTGAAACAACTTTGGTTTAACCTTTGTTTAACTTGGGAGAAGGCAGCCAGGCAGGAGAGCGAGGTGCTGCTGGGCTCAGAGGCGTTGCTCCTCCACTGCAGCAGGGTTGGCAACTTGGTGAAGTATACTCACACACAAAGTCTAATGAGCAGGGGCTAAACGGTCTATGGGAAGGGTTTGGTGTCAGACTGGCGGCACTAAGAGAGAACAGACCTAATGCAGATAAAGGCCATTTAGTAACGGGTGTAAGTCTGCCAGAGGGCTTGTGACTGGTGTGGTCAAGCTCAACCACCTGCTCCCTTTTAAAAGTCTACACACTTTAGATTCTGTCTGTTTGGTGATACTTTCTCTTCTATTCTGCCGTTATAAAGCAAACAAAAGAAAAAAAGACAGAAATGATTAAAGCTGATTAGCAGCAGGATAGGTTTTGCATCTGCATACTTGTTACAAACACACACACACACGCACTTACAGATGCTCAGATTCCAAGTGTTCATACAAATACAGCTATTATTGGAAAGAAAAAATTGTCAGAGTGGAAAAAAACCAGCTCAGTCATGTAAGTGCCAAACTGCATTAACACCAAATAAGCACAGACTCAGAACAGCACCCAGATGTGAAGGTGTTAATAACTGCTCATTTAAAGCACTATGTAAATGAGCAAAATATACTGGATGTATATTTTTGTATTTGAAAGCTTTTTGGATCTGGATTTCAAAATGTAACACTTGCAGCTACTGATTTTTTAAGTGTTTTTGTGCAAGTCTCTGTAACGACTAAATTGTTGTGAAGTTTATGAATTTGACATGCATCAAATTTCTCCCTGTGAGGGATTTAGAGAAAGATTGTACTACGCATGCGATGTCCATAAACCTATTACCTTGAAATTAGAGTTTCATGGGGAAAAAAAAGATCCTTAATTGTTTCTAGCTGCGATATTCCTTCTTCATTCATTAATTGCCTTATTCATCTCGCAGTTTCCATCTTCCTCTGCCTGTGTTCATCCAATACAAATATGTGTTTGCAGGGAGCCCCCGTGCTTCAGCCTCGGCTCTGCACTTCCCGTCCCCCTCCATTATCCAGCAGTCTAGCCCCTACTTCACCCACCCAACCATCCGCTACCACCACCACCCTGGACAGGATCCCTTGAAGGAATTTGTGCAGTTTGTCTGTGCTGACGGCTCGGGACAGGCCGCTGGACAGGTAAGGCAGCGAGGAAGGAAACGCCCACCTTCATGAGTTGAATGCAGAGGAGCATGCAGACGTGTTTCACCTCGCAACCGTTTTACATTTGCCTTGAAGAATAATGTGTGAATCATTTAAAAGCTCTAATGGACTAATCATCCAAAAGATAGAAAATGCTGAATATTCATGGGAAAATATGAGCATAGACAAAAAAGTGCAACAACTAGCATTATTGCAAACGACTGCATACTTAATAATGAAATTTAACCACTATTGTATATGTAACATTAACATTAAAAATACAATTCATAGCAAAAACAGTGTGTGACCTCTTGAGATATATATATATATATATATATAAAAAAGAATATTCTGAAAAAATAAATCGCTAAGAAATGAACTCCAGCTCATAATTTATACATTTGATTTTCTAGGGTATTTAAATTTTAACATCAAGTAGTCAGTAGTGGTCAAATTTCCCATTTTATTATAATCTTTGATTTACTCCGCTTGCCACCAATTTTAGAAATATATGAAGGCAAATCGGTACTGAATAAGTTACGCATCATACAGTATGTTATTGTTCTAAGTAGATACGGTGTGCCAAAGCCTCTTTCATGTCCACCTACATCATTCAGGCTAGCATCTGCAATGACAACTACCTCACATAAGACGTCTGTTTAGTCAGCTGGTCCAGATATCTTTGTATTGTCTTGTCGATGTCATTTTGCTGTTTCGTTTCAGACCCCAGCGTTCCCACTCCTTCTCTCTTTACTTTTCTTTTGCTCCACCCAACCCCTCAGAAGTTACCACCATCAGCATAAGAGCGATTCAGTCACAGCACACTTCAGTCAAGCACATCCGCTGTTGTGTCATCGTGTTTCTGTTTTCATCTCTAGCTGTTCCAGTTTTAGTTGGAGTTTGGCTGTTTGGTGCTGGTATTGTTGGTGGTGTTGTGATTGTGTAGATGAGTCTTCTCCCATGGTTTTGATTTCTTGCCATCTGCTGGATGAACCCAGTCCAATAATTCGCTCACTATCCCCCTCCACACTTCCTTCACCCGGCACGGACCACCCCTGTGGAACCTCCAGCACCGGGTCCCACTCCCAATCAATCCTTGTGGTGATTATTTCTTACACCTCCATGACAGATACCGCCCACATACATCATTTCTTCAGTTGTTGTTTCCCATCCCCACCACTATTTCCTTCCGCCATTGCTCCCGTCTTCTCCCTCTGTCATGGATATTTATTTTGGACCCGGCCTGTCGAGCTGCGTCCTGTTTCCATTCCCTGTCTGCGGATTGTCACATGTCGCCCTCCTGACCCTATTTGTGTTGTCTGCAGCCAAACGGGAGTGGCCAGAGCAAAATGCCAGGCTCCTTCTTGCTGCCTCCACCTCCCCCAGTGGCCCGCCCAGTGCCCCTCCCCATGCCCGACTCTAAACCCAACAGCACGCCCCCTGACGGCGGACTCTCCTCGCCCGCATCTCCGTGTAAGTGACCCCGCAGAGACCATTCTCAAAATAAAACCAACATCAAAAAAAAAAGAAAAAAAAAAAAGAAAACCTCACCCCTTTCCAGTGAAAAGACCCTTGTCATTACTCCTCCTCCGACTTTGTGCAATCATTCTGTCTCCAGCATCACACCTCCCTTTCCCCGGAAAGGCTGCTGAAGCCAGCATGTGGACTTATGAGCACGTTGAAGTAGATCAAGGGCCCCAAAGGTTTGCTGATCTGTCATTATGGATCCCTGTGGGTCTCAACATGGTTCCTTATTTGGCCCCGTGGGTTTATGTCGCGAGCCACTGTCTTGTGCTGTGGAGATGGCATCACTACTCCGTGTCCTTCTACAGCCATGCCTTCCTCCCCCACTGGACGCATCGCCTGATCTTGGGAGGCTTTGAATATTAATTGACGCTGACTTGGGAGGGCCACAAATTTAGGGCAGTTAATTGAAATGGACTCCGAAGCAGAAACTGGGGCATTGCTGGATTTTTTATTATTATTCTTTTTATTCTTTTTTTTTGGCTGATTCGAACCGTTTAGTTGGATATTTTTGGTGGGTGACTGTAAGAGAGGAAGAATAGGGTGTGTGTTTATGGTAAGCAAATGATGGCAGGGATACATTTGTCTTCCTCACTTCTGATAAGAGGGGCACTGGATGGAGCACTTCTTTATTTTCTGTTTGTTTTTAGCTTTCCTTCGGAGTTAGTGTTTTCATTTTGTTCCCCAGTCAGCGTCTGAAAGTCTTTATGTCTTTTGTATGTTATTCCGATTCTTAGAAACACCTGGATGTATACTGTATCTTCGTCCTTTCTCTCTCATTCCTGTCCTTCCTACTTTTCCTCGAAACAAACAGACCCACATTTCCACAAACCTGCTTCCTGCTTCCCTCATCGAGATTCAAACTCTGGAGTCCGTGGGGTACCTCAAACTGCCCTAAATTTGTCAGAGATGTTGACGTGTCCCTGACTGACCCTCAGTGTCACGATTCTGATGTGCTCAGTCAAATCCAGCAGAGTTCATCAGCTGGATTTAATCACAGAGAAATTTCAGTTGACGTACTAATCTGCATGACTTCAGTGATGTTTTTCACATTACAACAGGACCTTCACGAGCAGGTCCTGTTGTAATGGTATTTCTGTATGGAAGTCTTTTTTTTAATTGATTCTACTCTTTTGTCTGCGTGAAAATGATGTAGTAATTTGTACAGTCAGCCTTGTACAAATTACAGAGAGATTTAGCATAGAAGTGAGTACTTGTTATATTTTTTGTTATAGTGTAGGCTTCTATTTACCATTAGGCTACTTTAAAATCGAGCATTGACACAAACTTTTTCTCAGTGGATTTTCAGTACAAATAAGATTCATTTTGCACTAAAATTTACAGTCTGTTGTGTTAAATTTAATTTACACAAATTGCTTTAATTGTAAAACTGTCACAACAGTTGAATTGTTTGGGGTTTTTTTTACATTGTGGGTTAATTTGTGTAAGTGTTCATCTTTTTAAATCCGTATGGAAGACTTGGCTCTTGTAACACAAGACGAGTATGTGCACGCCCATTTTTGATTTAAATAAAAATAACCCCAAATTTCCATGAAGTCTAACTGTCAGATAAAAAGGAGTAAAGGGTTAAAACTGCAAACCAGAGAGCGTGCATCGGTATTTGTATAGTATTTGTATAGTATAGTAGCTGAAATTTTCAAGTAGGAAAATGACAAGGTTGCCTTGCATTGTTGTTTTCTTCTTTAGCCTTAAATCTAAATCTGTTTATATTCAGAAACCTGTGTCAAGCATCCACAATTTTAGGGTCATGGGTGCAGGAAGAGAATCATTTTAGAAATAGGATGCAAATGCTTTTAAATTTTCATTTCTGCACATATTAGCATGACTAGGAGCAAATTTAATTGAAATGTTATGACATTTTAGAAGTGCTGGAACAATGAGTTCATTTATGCTTTCTCGTGAGTTTTGTGCTCTTTGTTTACGCTGTGCTAAGATAACAGGATGCATGAGTGTTTTATTTGCTGTGCAGACATGAGAGTAGTATCAGGCTTCTCATATGACTGTCATCAAGTAAGTGTGCCAGCTTGAAGCAAAACCTCAAGCATTTCCTTTAAGATTCCACGAGAAGTGACAGTGAGTGTTGCCCGAGTGGTCGCTGACGCCGTGTGTCATTCTTGCTCTGTTTCTGCAGCATACTCCGCGCCAGGCGCCACAGCTTCCAACAGGTTTGTCGGCATCGGATCACGGGACAACAACTTTCTGAACATCCCGCAGCAGACGCAGGTGAGGATGGAGACACACCGTGTATGTCTGTGTACAAGGAAGCTTGTGTAACTTATTGACGGTGTGGGTGTAAGTAATGTAAGTATTCTCTCGCCCTTCAAACCCACTGCTGGGTTTTCTCCACTCACCCACCAACCCACAGTGCACCATCAGTGTGTGCGTTTGTACATCTGTATTTCACTGTACGTCTGTGGTTTAGCATATGCGCTCAACTGTTTATTTGGCACGTATGGAACCCACCCTGAAGGTTTGGAGGCCCTCTCCCCTCGCTGATTTTTCCCTCTCTTCTTTCTACCTTTCCTCTCCTCGCTCCACCCATTCCCCTGCTTTTCTACTTCACCATCTATTTAACTTAGCTTAACTTCCCCCTCTTTTCCTTTCCTCGTTCCTCCCCTTCGCCACTCTGTGACTCGTTCACGGGTCTCCTCCATTACCACTAGTACTTTTCTCATTAGTGTCCAACCACACCCGCCTGGATCCAGCTCAGCACCATTCCTCCACACATGGAAACCATCTGAAACGTCTCTGAAGATCCCCTCCCTCGTTTCTCTTCCCTCCATTCCCTTGCTTTGTCTCCCTTTCTCTGTGTGCTCCTTCATTTGTTTTACGCCACTCTCAGCTAACCTTTTTGTCTTTATCTTTTCAGTCTTCTCTCTCACACATTGTGCCTTCGCTTGTCAGTTCTTTATTCTTATATTAACAGAGATACAATGCATGTCTGGAAGTATTTTGGCAAACCAAAATACACTGCGAAGATACTCAGTACTATTGTAGTGTTTTTTTTTCTACAAAAAATATCTCTGATATTCTGTCAAATAGTTGGTTTTACTTTAAGGCAAAACCAAAACACACATTTATCTCTACAGTGACAAAAAGCAGGGTCTGGGTGGTAAGTAGAGGTCAGCGTGGAGAGCTTTAGTTTGCCACTAGTGGGCTTCTTGTGCCCTCTAGTGGCAAATGTTGAGAGCCACAGCCAAGATAGAGAAGAAACAGGATACCAGTGGTGCAGGCAAAGAGGAGAAACAGAGTTTTGGCCCATGTAGAAGTCATGTCCAGGACTGTCTCGTTACCCCCAGCAACCAGACATGATGTCATAGCCAGTTGATCTTGAATTTGAGACAGGGTTGCTCAAGAGGGGGCCAGGAAAGAAAAGAGGGTGGTCACTGTCTGCTGCCAAGGATTTAGTGGGAGTGCACATGGGAGATAGATGGATTGTGTGTGTTTGTAGGAGCATACACAGAAAGAGAGGCAGAGTAACTAAGAAGGGAGAAGTTACAATGCCCAAGGCCTGCTGGGACGGTGCCCAGGGGAGTGGGTTAGCTGAGAAGGGCAGGAAGCAAGAGGAGGGGGAGGGGAGGTATTCATCTGACCTGTTAGAACCAAACTAAACAAAAGGCTGCTTCCCTGGAGGCACAGAGTAGTTTCCAAGGCTTGACTTCTACAATGTTGGCGCGCCAGCCTGCAGGGCCAGATTCTGCAGGCCAAAGAGGGCAGCCAACATCAGCGGCGATGGCCCATTTCTGCTCCCTGTCCATGCTGAGTAGGAGGCACCTGACATGGAGATAGCGTCAGCAGCAGGGAGTGCCAGACTGCTATTCACCTGCTGCTCCATGATCCTTACGAGCCATTTACTGGCTCGTAAGGAGTCAAGGCACGCTGTACTTCTGTCATGAAATGGACAGAATTCAAGAGTTTAAGACTAGCAAAAGCTTCTAAGAGTCAGAACCAAGATCAGATGTGTTTTGTGGTTTTCCACCCTTTCTTCTTAATTGTCCTGGTCCTCGTGCCCGACAGGTGGCAAACGGTTAGTCAATCCATCATTTTAAACTATCAAAACACTTCTTTATTTATGTCATAGATGTCACAGGGACTCAAGGTTTCTGGTAAGAGGAACTAGTATGACAGCAAAAAAACAACATTTGTCTTGAGAAAATTCCATTTGGGTGCCACGGTTAACTTCTCTTTGTACAGTCATTTGCACAGGCTGGTAATTCTGACTTATCAGAGATTAAACACTCTCACTTTGGACCAACAATTCAGCCATAACTCTTGTGTATCTAAACCAAGCTACAGTTGGAAGATACTTTGCATTTAAAACCACAGAGCTGAAATCTGGCTGGTTGATGACTTGAGATGGTTTTATTACAGATTAGTCCGTTTTGTCTCAGGCACATATTTCAATGGTTTTGACACTAACATAATCCCTCTTCATCTCTTTTTCTTTTTCAGTCTTGGTTCCTCTGACAAGATCTGTGTGCAAACCAGCAACTAGAATTCTTTCTTTACGACCCAAAATGAAAAAAGGAAAAAAAAAAAAAAAGCAGAGAAACAACCTGCGGGATTCTAATTGTCCTCCAAACAGCTCACCGACCGGCCCTGACAGTACACCTCACCTGATGCAAAATAAAAGCAAGCAACACAGGAAATTACAGCACCATGACGCTTTCAGTGGAGCTCCAGACTTATCCACAGAGAGGAGGACCCAATTTGAGCAAAGATGGATGGATGGAAAAATGAATGGATGGACAAGAGGATGCTAGGATGAGGAATGGGGGTGAAAGGAACAGCAGCGAGCAGGCCTCCTCAGACCGCCGAGCCAGCACAGCACAGCGCAGCAGCGAAAAGAGAAACAAAAGGATGTTAAAGCGGTCAGATTCTCTTTCTTTGTAAGGATCTATTGTGCAAGAAATGGCTAAGAAAATCAGCTGTCCAGCAAATCCAGATTCAACCACGAAAAGCATAACCCAAAATGAATCAAACAATCAGTTTCAAGTGTAAAATGAAGTCGAATCGTCTCTGATGTCTGTCATCACTCAAAAACAAAACGAAACAAAATTGGCATTGGCATTTTCAAAGCCTATTGATAATGAGAGAGCGACCATGCCAAATTCTATCTATATTATATAAAGTTTTGCACTACACGCTGAATCAGTTAACACTAATCTTAACAATGTGCACTATTTATCTTCAAGGCATGGATTAGTACTCTTCTCTATTAAATGCCCTAAAGAGGAAATAAACCGAGGTGCAAGAAACCTTCAGATCTCCTCCAGCCCCATTGTTCATTTTAGCCCATCACTGACTTCCACTCATCCTCACATTTCCCCTCGCTCATAATAGCAACACAAACTGACTTCAGTATGTACAAAAAAGGCGCATTCAAACATTCGCAGTCTCACTATTGACATTGTAGTATTTATAGGTGGTGATGTTGCATTACTATGTTTTTGTTTTCTACACAGTAAGCCCAGTGAAGTCCCTCTGCCTTGGTTAGATATCCAAACGTCACACACAATCACAGAATCGCTGTAAGATAACTGACACTTTTCACCCGTATAGGCAGCAACTATCGGTCCCCCATTTGCGCTCTCATACCATAGATGAAATATGGGAGATTTTCCCTTGTGTGTTCTCTTATTTGAATTTACTCTTTTTGGATTTGTACTATTTTATAATTATTTGTATTGAATGACAGCACCTTAACGAGAAACACAGTAAGGAGCAGCATGTGTAGACGGACTGGTTGGCTAATCTGGATAAAGTAGTGCTTGCAAAAATGTAGAACTGTGCATATTTGCTTTTTTGAGATGTGGAGATTGATATCACCCATGAAGCTACAATGAACGTGTGGTTAGTTTTTAGCTAGGAAAACACGTGTTTTATATTTTGAATGTGAATGCCAGAAAAAAGAAAAAAGAAACTGAGTTGTAAGAACCATTTAGGGGACTGGAACCTAGCAGCTGGTCACTTTTTGAATTTTTGTGGGCGTTCATACTTTCAAACATCCTTATATTGTTATCATAGAACAAAAGGTTGCATTAGTGACTTGTATTGATAAAATTCAGTGTGAGGTAACAAACATTAATACAAGGAAAAGATTTGACAACTTTGGGTAAAGAAAATATGGCTTTTACATTACAAGAATATGTACATGCACGTATGTGATTGGAGCCACGCTGGTTGAGGTTGTATTCAAAAAAAAGGTCATCATGGTCATTTCTTGGGCTATCTTGCAAGTTTTAGTCATAATTATCTGTGAGTGGTTAAAAGCTGTAGACAAGAGGTGGAAGTGGTTACCACCAAATAACCCTCTGGTTTGTGAACTCCCATTTTAAACCTTAGGCCTTTTTTTCAGCCACAGATGACACAGCTGGGAGTTACTTAGAACCTAATCTGGAAAAAAAATCTTAATTTCTATTTGTCCAGAGAAAGATTTTCATTGTTTTCAAGTTTATCAAAAGCACCCTTATAAAAATGAATTTGCTTAATGACATCGTAATAATATATTATAAGAGAAAAGTCTGCTTTTTGATTGGCAGCCCACTGTGGCCAGAGAGGTTTAAGGAGGTAGCACCTTCCACACCTAGTGATGACACCTACATCTTATAAACACTTTATCGCTACCACCTTGACTGCATCATCAGTTTGATTCACATACTTAGAAAATGGCTTTTTGATTGATTCCCTGATTCAGAGCTGAATGTTAAAGTAATCTAACTGGCTGCCAGCTACCGCTTCATATTAACACGAACTTGTTAGGTGATAGTCTTTTACAAACATCAGGCAAAAGACCAAGCATATTTTCCTAAATTGAACTATACATTGTCATGGTTAACTTGTTCGCAGTGTGAGAAAAGATTTTGACAATCAGAGGAAGCTTGTTTTTCTAGTGACAGACATATTAAAACCACATAAGTCAAGGAAAGGCTAATAACAATCATTTCAATTAGTATCTACTTTTTATCCAGGTCTAGCCAAAGGCTGTTGGTTATGGTGTTATATGAATGATGGCAAAACAAGGCGGGAAGGTTGCTGAAGATGGGACCCAGAGTAAAAAAAAAAAAGGAAAGCAGCTCTTCTTTCTGTCTCCCATAAGTTTACCGTGTTGTTTACACTCCCAGATGGGCTACTGCTCCAAGAGCTGAGGTGGCCACACTGAGGAGCAAAATTAATATGTGACATATCCAGCTGTTTTTGGAGAAGGGACGAGGGCCTCCGAGGCCAACAGTCAAAGCATCACATGTATGCCCCGTTTTTTTACTGGTGCACATGATGCAGTAAAAAGGTATTGCTTGTCACTGTAATCCCCCAACACGTACATGCACCAGCACTCCCCCAACGTATTGTGAATAGAAAATCCCTTGTAGATAAAACAACTGCACTAATACAATCATACCAGCCAACCTTATGAATCTATTTTTTTTTCTCGAAGCATGACACTAGATTGGCCACCTTATTAGTATTTCAAATTACTGGATATCCTAATGGGATGAAAACATCATTTTAGAGCACAGATTGTGACTTTTTAAAACAGACATGTGAAGACCACTCAGTATTAATGCAAATGCATCCCATATACACGATAAAGCAAAGTCTTAAAAAAAAAAAAGACAATCTGAGGAGGCCTTTATGCTTTCTAGAAATAGTCCACACACATTCAGCGCGATCTCCCATTATTGACTCCGATCATCCATTCAACCTCACAAAATAACTGGACTGCCTGGCCACGTTCTTTGCTGCAGGGAAACGCAACATAGCCGATCGAGTGGAGACCATCTTATCAGTTTCATAGAGAGAAGTAGATCTGCTGACCAAGACGTCAAAAATGGCTAAGGTGATTTATTTTCTAATCTATGGAAGTGCCTCTGTATTCCCATTATGCAATTTGTCAGACATGAATTCAGGTTCTTTTCCTCATATATAAGCTATAGTGAATGGTGAAAAATTTATGTCAGAAGGGGTGGGGAGATGTTGACAGCTCACTAGAAAATCACAAGCATCTCTATATATAATATACATACATATATATATATATATATATTTAGATATATATATATATATACTTTTTTTTAATTTGC
This sequence comes from Zenarchopterus dispar, assembly GCA_028564865.1. Lineage (NCBI taxonomy): Eukaryota > Metazoa > Chordata > Actinopteri > Beloniformes > Zenarchopteridae > Zenarchopterus > Zenarchopterus dispar. The sequence continues at coordinate 14,669,004 of JAOWBL010000023.1, forward strand.
AAAATAAGCTCTGTGGCAGTCTAGTTATTTTTTGAAGCATGGCTTACATCACACAGTCATAGGATCCATCTCGAAAATGTTGATTTGTGCGCAAGTGAGAGCGTCTAATCTCATAGTTGCATTAAAGGACGGCAAAGAAAGTAAATCCATCGCAAACACACACAATAGAGACATACACAATGAGTAAAGACAAATTAGTTGTGGATTTTGAAATAAAAAGGCAGATTAGATTTTGTTGTTTTCTTTATTGTTTTAATGGGAAGTATTGTTCTTGAAACTAAATGATGTATGTTGATTGAGCCATGTGCAATGCCTTGGTAGAGGAATTGTTTTTGCTAGAGATTGAGGGTGTCGTGCGATAAGAGGGGAATGCCTCTTCATATTTTTTTTTTTTTTCTTTGTTTGTTTGTCTGTTTCCAAGTCCACATGCTCCGGGACTCTAAATACAAGGGCGGCGAAAAAAAAAAAAAACAAAAAAAAAAAAAAAGGAAAAAAAAAAGTTTGGGGGACATTGTGCTGAATTACCTTTTTTCTCTTTTATCACTTTTTTTTAAGAAAAAATATCATTTCTATCAATTTATTTTCAAAAATGTGGGAGGGCTGAAGGAACAATTTTGCAACTCAAAAGATATATTTAACCATGAAAACTGGTGCTTTCATGAAGAGTAAAGTACATTCAGTCTCTATTATACATAAATAATAATAAGGAAAACATGCATTAATCTTTTTCTCTTGTTGTATTTACGGGAGGGGGGAGGGGAGGGGGGTAAACAAAGGTTGTTTTTAGGTTGTAACAAAAGGATAAGGTTGTAACAAAAGGCATTTTTCTTCCCCCTAAATTTGAAATCCAGTTAAATGCGCATGTTGATTTTATCGCGTTGTATCCCACGTGTGCGATCCGAACGTGGGACAAAGACAAATTCTTCCCCAGTTTTGGGAGATGCACAAGTATGGATTCCAGTTCCTACAGGAAAGCAGCTACAAGTAAATAAATAATCAAATAAAAAAAAAAAAAAAAACAAAACAAAACTTAAAAAAAGGGGGAAAAAAGTACTCATAAACACATTATAGTGTGGCGGGATTTTGTGTTATTTGAAATTGGGTGCAAAAGTTGACTCTTCTCATTAGCAGCCTCTGGTCTGGTCCGAGGTGTTCTGTCAACTCAGTAACTGATGAACCCCACCCCTACTCGCATACACACCCACCCCCAAGCCCTGAAACCCTCACATACACCAGCTGTAAATTATTATAAATATTTGTTTGGTGACGTAGTGTTATAGACCCAGAGCATCTTTAAAGGTTGTCCCTAAAAAGTGCCTTTTGTTCACAGATTCCATCTTGTAATCCTGAGTGCCCATGTCAAAAGAGAAAAACTCCCCTCCTTCATGCCTCTATATCTTTCTCTTCCTGTTCGAGCTTTTTGAAGCAGTATACATAGTACTAAAGGAAATTGGTGTGATTAAGTTCCTCCTTTTATTGTTGAATAATTATGAAAATCTGAAAAAAAGAAAAAAAAGTCTTGTTTTTCTTCCTCTGTATCATGTCGTCTGTCTATCTTGGACACTGGAGTAGTATGTAGCCACATAAACTTCTCCCTCTTCCCCCCTCCCCTCTTTTTCTCCCTTTCTCTGAATGGCGGGGTTTTAAAAAAAAGATTTTTTTTTCTTCTTTTTCTTTTCTTTTTCTTTTTTTTTCGGTCTGAGCAGAATGCAGTTAGCTCACATGTTATTCTTGTCTGTATGCTTCACATTGTATTACCATACCCATCTTCTCCAGCTTCTCCATTCAACAGCTAATGTAAGTGAACAAGTTACACCACAGGGCTCTGGGCTGGGCTGAGAACAGGGGCCAGTGGGAAGGCCAGTTTCACCCTCTGGAAGCAGGCGGGGGCACAAATCGACCCTGGTTGAGAGATGAAAATCACTAATGGGAACGTATGGTGACAGCAATGACCAGCAGGACTCCACGTGTTAGCGGATTGTTTTAGTTATTTATTTTTCATCATTTCATTTGGATTTTGACTGCACGTCTTTGGTGGCAGTGACATCTCTGCATGGAGATCATCAGTTATGCATCCTTCTAGTGCATAATTGAGACCAACTATTTAAATTCTGAAAAATATGTCAGTGAAAACTGACTGTGAGCACTTTAAAACCAAAGTGGTTTTAAGACTAAAAGGCTGAGAGACTAAAAGGCTTGGATTTTACACAAACAGCACAAATATTACAGAATATTTTCACAGTGTTTGACCACCGAGTTTACGTGGTTGTAAAACCTGTGGGCCTAAATTGTTACTCCTGGGGTAAGTAGTGTGAAATTCCACCTGTAAAAGTGATTACCGAAGAACAGATTGAGGTGAAGCGTTTTACCTTTTTTTTCCCCTCATCAAGCGACTAAAGCCAGCAGTAGTATTATTAATCAAACCTCGAAAAGTGAAAGCACCGATGCTGAGAAACCATCTCAGAGATGAACACATAGCAGAGAAAAGAGAGTGTGTGTGTGCATACATGCCCACGTATGTTTTGAAGGAGGGTGTCTGCAGAATATGCCCCTGCACTGTTCATAGAGCCCAATCCCTGTGGCCCAACCACCCACGTTTTTTTTGTTTTGTTTTGTTTTCTTGCACTTTTTCCCCAGTGGCTTACCTCTCACCTCTGGCCTGTAACCCTGCCCACCCAGAGTGCCCCCACCCCCGACACCCCCTCCTCCTCCCGCCCTACAGACATGTGTCCCATCCTCAGATGCTCCTCCCAGAGCCCATGGTGAAATGCATGTTGTTATTACAGTTTCTTTTCCATAATAATGATTAAAAAACAGTTTGAAAAGAGCAATGCCTTTACTTGATTGAATAAAAGGATGTTCTTGACTGTATCCCTTCGTTGTTGCCTCTGATTATGACTGTTCATTTTTTAGTGTTTGCTAAACAGCAGTGGTGGAAAAAATACACAGTTCTTTACTCATGGAAAACAAATTAAAAACACAAAAATAGTGCCAACTGCAATGGTTATCCACTCTATTTCAGTTAACTGCTGAGTAAAAGGACTCATCTCACTATAAATTACTTTCTGCCTAGGGCTGGGCGCTCATATGATCGAGCTTCCTGATAAATTTCATGTCGACTATGGTGATCAAGTGTGAGCCTATTTACTTGATCAAACATGGCGGAAATGTACTCAACAACAGCTAATCAAAAGGTCCTTAGATAGTGGCTTTTGTTTGAGGAACATGATCATGTTGGTTGTACATTTGCGGCACTTTTACAGGGGCCCAGAAGAAGAAGAAGGGAAACTTTTGTCTAAACCAGCATCATGATTCTTATTCATTCACTCTAAATAATTTAACAGTACTGAATTGGGGAGATGGAGAAATAAGAAAACTCTGTAGGAGTTCTTGAGGAGATGAAATCAGACTCTAAATTATAAGATCAGCTAAAGAAAAGGTTGAATGAAGGCAGCTGAAACCGCATCTTTCACAGCGAGGAAAAGATGACATCACCCATCATCAGGCTAAAGAATCTGTCACAAGTACTCAGTATGACATTGACATGACAAGAAAATGATGAATGTTACATAAATATTTTCAACTGTTCCCGTTTAGCAAACATAATCATTAGCACAGGAGAGCTGTACTTCACTCCAGAAAC
>JAOWBL010000023.1:14672759-14694106 GCA_028564865.1 Zenarchopterus dispar
CAGCTGGTGAGGAAGACCCGGACACTTCCAGCTAGTTGACTGGCAATGTTTTTATTTACTGTACTAATGCTGTACATACAGCTGAATCTGTCAAGTTACACTGTTCCGACTTTTCCAGTCAACTTCTTCACATCAGTGTTCTGCACACACACACACACACACACACACACATCGTCATTCTTGTTCACGCGCCTCTCATGCACATGCACGCTTCCACAGACAGAGCTCAGCCTATTAAAAGGACTACGACGCTGTTATAACAATATGAAGAAAGCTAACAGCAACATCTTATATGCTACAATTTTTTTTGTTTTGTTTTGGGTTTTTTCTTATTTTGTTTTTTTTTGTTTGTTTGTGTTTTTAATAACCATGATTGCAATCAATGTGACACATACACACAACTTTGAATCAAATTTTGTCTCTGTAATGCTGGTTTTGTGTATGTAAGGACACACGTTTGTAGGATTTTTTTTTTGGTCTTTCTTGGGCCAGTATGTAAAGGCTTTCTTTTTTTCTTTAGTTTTCAGTGCAGATGCTTTAAAACTGGCAGTATTAAAAAAGTCACAATTAAAATCAAGATTGGATGATATGAATAAATATATCTTTTTTTTGTCATATCGCCCAGCCCTACTTCTCTGTATCATTATTAAAGACCTTGTATTATATTCAAATATACACCAAAGGGATTTATTCTTTCCAACAGAAACAGTATGAAATGTATCATAGTCACAGCATTTCTGCTTTTTTCTCTATTTTTAAATGTATTACTTTACTTAATATCACAGTTTAACATATGGCTGCCTAATGGCACTGAGCATCTTTGACCAAACAAGGCCGGGGCATTGATCCACTCACCTGTAGGTTGGAAGGTCAGTCAAAAATGATCTGTTGCGTACCACTTCAAATCAGTCTCGGTGTCCAAGGCAGCGTCAAATCAAAGGCAGGGCTGCGGGGGAGTTTCCACTGGATAGCATTTTTCTTTTTACTCTAGTTCTATCTCCATAACCCTCCTTCTCTCATCCCGTGAGACTTCTCTTCAAAAGAGTGAAAAAGAAGATCTCAACTATGAAGAAGATGGATGAAATCAAATTATTGCAACGAGCTGCTACCGCTGTTTCAAAAATAGTCAACAGAAGACAAAGGGCATAATCATTCAAGTGATTATTCAAAGACAAAGCCCTTGTGTAATACAGTAAAGCATGATGATTTAGTAGTGTTATAGCACAACCACGTCGTATTAATCAGTCCAAAAACAGCTTGAAACTAGATTTGGATGACCTAAGGTTGACCGACTGTGTCACATCAAGCGCTGCCAGAAATGTGTATTCACAAAAAAAAAAAAAAAAGAGTCTTTCCAGTACACTTTTGTGTTAAACTGGATTATCAAGATGTTTGAAAAACCACCTTGTGAAACTGTAAAAAGGTTTTTGCAATATTTGGGAATTTTTTCAAACCATAGCTGCTTCCATTGCAGGTTTTTCTTTTATGATATTTGGATTTGGCACAAATCCAAAAAGAGCTGGGAACCTGACTACAGAGACAGCCGGTAAGGTGGAGCTATCTGACTCTGGCAGCCATGTCCACTCTGAAAGGAGAAGCTGTGATTGGTGCTAACCTTGAATTGATGGAGAGACATTTAAGTGAAGCGCTAAAAGAACATTTCAAAATGAAAGAATTGAAAATATAAAAAATATTCCTACAACAGAACGTTTCTTCATTACAAATAACTGCCCTCAGTCAAACGGATGCTGCTTACTTAATGCTGACAGGAAGATTTGATCACCTTAGGGAACATCTAGCAGCCTTGTGAGAGCATCAGCAACCTCCAGGTCACAACAAACTCCATTCTGTGAGTTCAAAGACTGTTGAAGGAGCAAATATCGTTAAACCTGTGAGGTCCGTGCACCTTCATGCTCCCATCAGACCCCACATTATGTGGACCCATAACTAGATGCTCCATGAGAAGGCTATCCAGAGAAGACCTGCTACCTACCATAACTGGACCATCAAGTGTCCCGCATCAGTGAGGGGGGGGGGCTCAGGGGTCAAACCTGCCCTCTTAGCAACAATCTACTTAAGCTCTGTCTCCAGAACAATCAAATAGTTCTGTCTTTATTTCAGAGGCGTAAACTTGTCTGCAAAGAGGATGCTGCAACAGCGTGAGTCCGTGTGCAATGATACTGGAAAGAGATACTTAGATAGCTATCATGGTCATCAGGTTTATGGGAGCTGGAGGACAACCATTCAGAGGAGACAATGAACTTTTGGGCTCAAGGTGAATTGGAAACTCTTTGGAACCACTGAAACTGATGGCACAATTTGAGCATTTTTAAAGGAACACATCAAAAAGCACAGCTCACCCACACTGCTGCTCAGTTGTGTCTGAGGAGTTCATTTCACTAATGGCCGACAAAATGAAGGAAGTCGTAGCAGAGGAAATCGAGCTGGTGACATATTTCTGCATTATTATGGATTTAATGACAGATTTAGCAAATGTGGACCAGATCATATTTCTATTTAGGCCGGTACAGAAGGCAAAGTGGTAGAAAGATGTGTGTGGTTAGAGAGCATCCACGACCCACCCACTCAGGCATTAGCTTGGGAATGCTTCACAGATGTTTCAATATATTGCAAAAGGTAAGACATATGTCTGGCAAATACAACAGACTCCAGGTGAAGTTTAAAAAGAGAAAAATGAACTGATCCTTCATTAAATCCTTAATGCAATCAGTCTATAAATCCAACTTTATTGACAGACTATGATCCTAACACTTTTACGGTTGTTGTGTTAATTAAATACCTATTTAAAAAAACTGGTCATGCAAACTAGTTTCACTAGATTTGCTTTTGTTCTTTTGAGGTTGTTTAAAACCTGTTGCAAACCAACTACGTGACCATTTACACAGAAAAGAGTTTGAGTTTTTTTTAGATCACATCATAGTACAGAAACAACAGTGCTGAACGTTCCCAAAGGTCTCCTCATCCGCTCAGACTCTGGACTTGTCTCCACTCTTGCTCAGTCTCCCCTTCTGATTCTATTAAAGAGTTTTAAACAGATCATTGGGATAAAACGAACAACAATAACTTTATTGAAGTCGTTTTCATGTGAATTATATTTCACAAGGTTCTGGGCTGTTATTATTCAATCGTACCGTTATAGGGCAGCTTGCCATTACTCTTCTTGCTATGCAGGTGACAGTTTGTTATTCCTGCACAGATGAGATCAGTAAGCTAGTTGGACAACAAACATGTCTTAATGTCGTAAAGAGCTGGATGACTGCTGCTGCTATACTCAAATAAGACTGAAGTTGTTCACCTTGGATCTGAGCGTTTCAGAAGTGGACTAGTCCTTCAGTAACTCTGGGTGGAACTATTTTTGCACCTAGCCCTACCGTGAGGAAGTTATTGACCAGAATTTGTCCACAGTCACTCATACATTTATAACATAAGAAAAATGAATAAAATCCTGTCTCAGATCGCTCCAGAAAAAGTGGCCCATGCGTTTGTTGCTTCCAGACTGGATTACTGCAGCTCCTTAGTTACTAGGATGTCCTGAAATTCCTCAGAGCAGTGCCCAGCTGATCCAGAAACAGCAACATTCTCCAATCTTAATTTCCTTTCACTGGATTCTTGTTAAATCCAGGACAGAATTTTAAATTCTTTTTCTTAATTATGCAGCTCTTAGACCGTGGTCTAAGACTATTCGTCCTATCAGGATTGCATGAATTCTGAATCTGACCTCTTCGGGAAGGAATTCCAATTGCAAAGGATTTCTGGAATTACAGTGAATTCAACTGGTTCATTATCTTGCTGAGATAACAAAACAATCATTATTTATCTTCAGATCAAAGTATCCCACAGTGCTGAAAAAAACCCCCCAAAAACCTGGATTACAATCCATAGGCCAAAATCACTGAAGTTCTTACTCCACCATCTTCCTTTGTGAATACCAGTCTGTGTGGGGGAAATTCTTGCACGTTTTTGTATTTGAGTGTTTATGCATCGAGCCTCTTATTGCCACTCTGACCTTTATGAACGCATCGAGGGCAAACAAGACTTTGAGTCCAGTCCTTTAATAATATTTATCATTTAACCAGCCACAAACTTTGCTAAACCAGGCTAACAGAGGCTTTCTGAGTATCAACTGAATCCATTTATAAATAAAAAGCTTTGCAGTAATTATTTTATTTTAACCCATCCGCTGCAGCGAATAGACAACCAAGTCATTACATCCAACAATCCTTGAAAATGTTACTCTGACTGAAAAAAGATTAAATTACTGGTCTTTATCAAGCAAAAAAAGAAACAAAAAAAAACCTACAGAAAACTCTGAAACTACTGAAATTGGCTGATGATCTCTCCATCTCTTTATTTAAATCTGATAGTGGTAAATCATTTTTATAGAAGTGGTCAGAATGACCACAATTTTTAAAAGAGCATTTCCACACCTACGATGACAAAAGAGCTGAGTAGCCTTAAAAGACTATACCTCATCAGTGAGACTCCTTTAGGGAAATTAAAAAAAATAAAATTTTAAAAAGGCTTTAGTTTCCCAAGGGAGCATAAAACAGCCTCTCGAGCAAAGGAAAAAATGCCATCTGATAAGTCCATATTTACCTGCTCCAGACCAAGTTCGAGTAGTGCTTCATTTTGGTTCATGAACACTTTGTCCCCCAAATAAATCAGATCAGCTGATGATCTGAATATACTGAACGGCCAGGCTTTTTTATTTTTTTTTTGTCCATCTGTAGATGTTCTCTTCTCTGATGGCACCAGAACATTCCAAGATGACAACGCCAGGGTTCATCCAGCTCAAATCGCGAGTCCTTCAGGGAGCAGGAGACATCTTCACACGTGGGCTGACACACACCTTCCAGACTTTCATCCCTACGACCTTTGAACTCACGGTTGAACTCTCCCATCATAAATACAAAAACTTTAGAAAATGTAATCTCCCAATAATTCCACAGCAAATGCTCGTTGTCATCAAAACTAAAGGCAAATCAATAATGATTAGAATTGACTTTTTTTTTTTTTTTTGCCAGGCAGTAGAATAGTTGATGAGGTAAATATGATCATCAGTCGTACATTCACAGGGAGCCAGATTATTAAGAGGACTGAATTAAGAAACGGAGTCAGTTGCCTGAAAGACTGCTGATATTTAATGTAGCACAGCATTGTCTAAGATCATGTTGATGCTGTAGGACAACCTTCATTAAAAACTGCCGTCACAGGTACAGAATTAGGATGCTTTTTTTTTCCTTCTCTTCTTCTTCTTAACCGGTATGAAGTATTGACAGAGCCACAAAACGGACCATTGCAGTACAAATAACACTTGCCTTACAGACCTCACTTTTCCGTGGATGATTGGGTTAGACAGGCAAGAAAGCAGATCATCTGAAGTTTGTTTGTTTTGGGCTTTCCCCCCCCCCCTTCAGCCCAAGTATGATGAAGTACAAACTTCTGCGTTAATGATCCCGAATGGATTATTTTAGAATACATTCCATTTGTGAGTTTATTTTCATATACGGATATGAATTTCTTATATTCTTACAAGATTCAGGGAGTCAGCGCCTCAAATCACATTTCAGTGGGGCACAGTTCAGCTCCTTATACTTTTTTTTTTTTTTAAACATTTCTAGCAGATAACCAACTTTTGTTTCCAAACATGGTGGTGACGATAGATTGGATCAGGTCCCCTCAGGCCCATTTCTCCTCATCCTTCAGCTTTGTGTACATCTATAGCCTTGATCAATATGCTTCAGTTTGTGTATGCTGCTCTCATGACCACCACCTGAAACAATTTGCTTTGCTCAGACTGGGGTAAAGATTTTAAATAGCTTTTCATAAAAATGACGGCCAGGTTCCAGAGCAAACTTGCATCACTTTCCTATCACAAAACCAAAATAATAAAATTAAATTAAATAATTAAAAAAAAAGCCAAGTTACGAAAGGCTAAAAGCAAGAATGCCAGAAAATTAAAAACAATAATGTGGGGTAAGTTTAGCATCAGTTGATCTAAGCTTTATTAGCCTTCAAACATATTAGTGATTTATATTTATTAACTACGATTTGCCCGAGATCAGGGAGACGACAGGCTGTCAAAAGGACACTGGAGACTTCTTTCCCATATTCTCACTTGTTTTCTGGGAGCTTATGGAAGAACGGTGCAAGTGTTTATAAAAAAAAAAGCTTTTCTAGACACTTCCAACATGTGTAAAATGTACGATTTGGTAGCCATATAAATGTTTCTATGGCACACAACCACATATTTTTCTCACTTATGATTAGAGGCAACAGAATGCCTTCATTTTCCTCTCTCACTCACATCCATATCTTCCTCAGCTGTTTTACTGCTCTTCCATGATTTGTAATGCAAATGCATCCGAGTACTCTACTTGGTCAATTTAGCTTCCTCTAAATTTAGAGCGCACCTTTGTTACAATCAGAAATATGCTAAAAGGTTTCCCTCTAAGCGCTTGAAGCAAAGAAGGCCATAAAGGAGATATCCGACAGTTATTTGGGTTTGTTGCTACATTTTTCATTAGGTGCCTTTTTTGAAATAAAAATTGCTAAAAAATCCCAAAATATATAACCTGTGCATGATCGTGTGTGCATTAACAGAGGATTGGCTGCTACTATCATGTGACAGAAAAAAAGGGTTGAGGGCCAAAAAAAGAAGAAAAAAAAGAAAATTGTTGCATGCATGAAGTTCCACCATTATGAATAATTAAAAAAATATTTAAGTGGTTTTCCAAGTATTTGTGTGAGGACTGCCTAAGTATTAACACTTTGTGGAAACTAGGGTACTAGTGAAATTAATAATACGGAATCATAAGCCTGTACAGTAGGCATAGTGTTAATTAGCACCAGAAGCTATCAATGGAGACAAAAATAGACAAAATTTGAATAACCAAAATGGGCATGCATGGACGATCAGCTGCCATCTGTGCAGCCAGAACAGATGAGAGCTGTACAAATTGGAAAACTGAATAACAAGATACTGATTTGTCAGTTTAGTTCCAAATTTGACAAACAGACCCAGTAACATAATGTCAGACATACAAAAGGGCGGCGCGGTCCAGTCCATCTCTTCCAATTTCAGCTCTGGGCATATGTACGTGAGGCTTACAGAGGTACACACAAGCAGTTGCACACAGTGTTGATGCTGTCCAAGAGCAGTGGGAGAATGTGTTTCCATACAATCGCACTACAGCATTAACAAACTTAGAGAACGCAAAATTGATTACTTTTTCAGCTTAACTGTATCGTATCCATCTGCACAGGCATACACAGATATGTACTCGGACACGAGCACACAACTCATGTCACACCCACTCGTCCCAACCCACTTGCCCCTCCACTGGTTGCTCCATCCCTAAATGTTCACGAAGCGCATCTAAAATCAAATTATAGATCTCCCCTAAACGAACCCCACACATTCCATTGGAATTCACGTGGATTTCATTATTCTTCCACACTTTTTCAACCTCACCTCTGATAATCCCAGTCTGACCTTACTGCACACAACATCCCAAGTTTGTGTACGCTGAAATTCCTCCAAGACCTATATCCACCGACCCTCCCACCCCCCACCCTTACCCCTTCCTCCCTCTTTCCCACCTTCCTCCCTCCCCCCCTCCCACTGTGTTGAGCTGAGGTTGGTAGCTGTACAGTAAAATTTGGGGGTGCAGTCTTTATGCTGAGCTGAAAAAGAGGGAAGGGTGGGAGGGAGTTGCAGGGAGGCAGCGCTCTGCTCCTGTTCAGTCATCTTCCAGTCCCTGGTTGAGAAGAAAGTTGGCTGCCAGGTTCTCATTCTTCTCGCAGGCGAAGTAGGCCTGGATTACCAGGGCTTCAGGAAAGCCCAATGCTTTTAACTGTTCAGGTGCAACAGATAAAGAGACAAAGAAGGGAGATGGTAAAGACAGGCTTATAAACCATAAAATACAAAGGTTTCATCTCAAATAGCATCTATTCACTTCAAGCTCACCCTTTCTATGGCTTCCTTCTCCTGAGGTGTAACCTGGATATAGTTAACAGGTGCTCCTTCTTCCCCTGCTGCCCCCATCTCACCAACCTCTGGTGCATCTCCTCCCTCTCCAACTGGTTCATTCAACATCTGGATGAACAACTCCTGATGCTGGCTGATTTGCTGTGTGAACAAAACACAAAACGTTATCCTTTGGGGGGAAAAAGTATTATATTGTCTGGTGGTGGCAACACCACCACCAGAGGATGGAGGAACCATTTCTTTTTTTAATTGTAGTTAGGTCAAAAAGTAATTGGAAAATGACTAATAAAAGTGTATTATTTCAGCTTTAGGTTTCACAGCAATATGGAATTTGCTATTTATATGAGGGGAGAAGAGAAGCATGGATAAGGGGAAAAAAAACAAAAAAAAAAACAAAAAAAACAACTCAGTTACCACATCATGTGTCATCATGTGTCATGTGTCACATCAGGGTGCTACTCCTGACTGATTACTACTCAGGAAATTGATTATTTTTCGACGGCTAAGTCAATCACATAGCAGATCATTCTTTCTGTTACTAAAGACAAACCTGAGAGCAGAAAGGTACAAAAACAAGCAGCAACTGAAGGTGGTTGCAGTGAAGGCCTGGAAAAGCATCTGAAGCAACTCAGAATTTGTCCACGAGTTCCAGGTTCCAGGCAGTCAGACTGCAAAGACTTCTCATGCAAGTATTAAAAAGTAGAGTTATATTTCTAATTATGCTGGTTGGTGTCAGTACCCAGCATTTACTCCATTCCTTTTATCTGCTTCCAGGGTTCAGATGCTTTTTCCTTCCTTCAAACACTTTCAATGACCATTTTCAAATTTTCAAGGACTTAACTAGAGCTGCTATAATACATACGCACATGCATGAAATCAACTCAAAAATTTAACTATGACAATAAAAAGTACTGGTCGCTAGCTGCATGCAACAACTATCGCCTGTGTCCTACACCAGTCTGGTCTGTGTGGTAGGATGACAGGAAGGAAGAACAGCTTCAGACCCATCCGAATTCTGCCAAAAGAAATTCAGTCACTTTGACCAAACCATGTGAGAAAATGTGTTTTGGTCTGACGAAACAAAGATGAACATTCCAACATGACAATGACCCAACGGACGTATTAAAATTGAGCAATGATTCAAGAAAAGGAAAATCAAAGTCTTGGAGTGGCCCAGTCAGAGCCCAAACCTCAATCCCATCCAAACACCCACAGGATGACCTAAAATGGGATGTACACAGGAGATCCTGTTGAAGAAACCTAAACTTCTTCACATAGAGGAGTCAGATAAAAGTCCAAAGTCTAGACGTGTAAAGCTAATAGAGACGTATTTGCAAAGACACGATGCTGTTATAAAGACAAAAGGTGTTCCCATAAAGTATTAGTTGGAATGAGGGTTTAAATGTATGCCATGAAGGTGTGGCCGTTTTTATCTAAATTGTTCCAAATAAATATTGTTTTTCTCTGGATTTCACTTTGTTGGAATATTGCATTAAAGATGTAACAAGTCTGACATTTCTGTCATTTCTGTCTGTTTTAAAAAGTGTACTTTCAGTTTTATGTTCTCATGCGTTTGTTACTTCAACATTGGACTAATGCAAGACTTTGTTAGCAACATGTCCTGAAATTACTCTGAACTGCTGACAGATGGTCCAAAGCGCTGTAGCAAGCATTAGAGATCACATTAAACCAATCTTAGCTTCCTGTTAAATTCAGGCTAGAATTTAAAATTCTTTCCTGACATATAAAGGTCTTAAGGACTGAGCTCCCTCTTATCTTAAGAAACTTGTAGATCTGTATTTTTCTAAGAGACTTTGCCCTCAAAACAGCAGGGAAATTTCCAAAAGTAGAACAGGAGGCAGAGCCTCTGGTGAAACTAGCTCCCAGTTTGTGCTGGGAAAGCAGACACCCTCTTTACCTTTAAGAGTACACTTTAAACTTTTCTTTTTGATGAGATACCCTCATTCATGACAAGTGTCTGATTCCAGCCCTCAAGGATCGTTGTCCTACATGTTCTAGATGTTTCTTCAACACACCTGAGTCCAATGAAGGCATTATCAACAGGTTGTCAACAAGGTCTGAACAAGTCTGTAAATGACAGTCATGTTAATCAGGTGTGTTAAAGCAGGAAAACATCCAACATGGAGGACAGCAGCTGTCAGACAGGAATCGAACACCTCTGATCTATGACATGCATATTCTTCTGGTACGCATATATCATTGTCTCTCATTCCTGTGATTGCTCAGGATGAAAGACTGTTGGATTCCTTACCTGTTTTTTTTTGTTTGTTTGTTGTTTTTTTTAAATAGAATTGGAATTAAATTACTAAGAATATAATTTGGATTTAACTGGATTATACTTAACTTCGTAAACTTTCAATGCTTTTCTGTACCTTCAGATGATTTTGTTGTGAATTTCAATTATGGATTTTGTGCATTTAGAAGACATCAATAGGAATGATGGAAGACACGAATCCCTCCAGACCTGTAGAAGTTGAGGATTCTCACGGCCTAGTTGCTGGAGAAGAGCTGGTAGCAGAGCAGGATTCTGCTGGATGGCCTGTCTCATGTGCAGGAACTGGGGCTGGGTACGCAGGAATGCAAGTGGGTTCTCTCCTAGCGATACATACAATTATTAACCATTAGCAACAGAGCAAACCACAACCGTTTTATGGTTCTTCATTCTGAAACTTAAATGTTTGTTTTAAGCTCCTTTTAGCATGCTTGGATGTCAGTGTTTTCACAGACAACATATTTCAACCAAAATAAAATAAAACACCATAACACTACTTTTTCATTCAAACTTTACAAACCTAGAAAGATCAGTTCAAGTAAACAGGATATCTGCTACATTATTACTTGATCTGTGCTTTTTCAGGACAGGGGGTTGTATCGATGAAAAGTCTTGATGCCACATATTAGCTTCTTTAAGCATTTTTGAAAAACAACCTTTGATTTAATCAGAATCACTTGGAATGAGTTGGATTGAATTGTTAAAGTGCTTTAAGATAACATTTGTCATGGTTGTTTGACTAAATTATTAAATCACATCTTCTTACCCAATCATTTCAAAACCTCAAAATTAGAACCTTCTACATTGTCTGAATTCTGTATATTTAACATCAATGGGAAATGGAAATATTACATTTTAGGGAAATTACTAGCACAAGTTTAGCCACTAATACAGATGCCATGGACAAGAATTTGTCAGTGATGAAAATTTAGGTTTGATGGTGTCAGATTTAACAAATGCAGAAAAGGCAGGGACAGAGAAGCTCTCAGCTCCAGCTGAGGCATGTCACTGTCTGCCAGTGAAGCTGTTGTCCACGACTGTTTTAACTGTCTGTGGTGGTGGGGTGTGGTTTTGGCTCAGCTGTGGGGGGAGCTGTGTGGCAGGAGTAATACACTAATAAACCTGCATATCACTGGACTTATGTGTTGCGGAAATGCTCTTTAGTAGCTGAATTCTGCTACACTCCCCATTCCAGCAATCAAATTTAAATGATGTAGAGCAGTTGTGACAGCTATTTCTTCCCCTTCATTTATCTTCCTACAAACAGAGAAAGTTATTAATCCAGTCAATGTAGACAGTCTTTTCTGTACTTGAGTTAAATGGGACTGATGTGTTGTCTACAGCACCGTTTTCAACTTTTTTTTTTTTTTTTTTTTTTTAAAGCATGGGACATTTTTGAGAATTAAAAAACATTGAGCAGCACATCACCACCCAAAAATACACCTCTTCCACAAATCTTAATGCATGATTCAACAACTTAGTAAAGTCATTAGGGTGCTACTGACTACCAGCAACAAACATTGAAAGGTATTTATTCAACTAGTGGCTACACCACCAAATCTATTTGCAGTAACTAATTTTTTCGATTAAAGTGAAACTAGATTTCACAAGGGCTCACCTGATGATTTCCTACAAACCAGGTTAAAATGAGATCACCGATTTTCAAACACAGGTGGCCTAACTTATTTTTTTATTGTATTGTTAATTGAGACCATGCTTCATTTATGTTTAGATTTTTCTATTCAAACTGATAATATGGTTGAAGTTAAAATGAACAGATTACCAATACTCACTGATCCAATTTATTATGAGACAAGAAATGAATGACATAACAGCTGACATACGTTTGTTTCTTGGCATAGCATAAGAGGCGAGACACATGTACAGAGTTATGCCCAACCTTCTGCTAGAGATGGAGACTCCGTGGGTCCAGATGCTGGGGCCTGCGCTGGTGGATTACTCTCTTGAACCGGGCTGTTGGGGATGCCCTGATAACAACAATGGAAAAGTCAATTGTACACACAACCATCTATTGAATGCCACCTTAAAACACAGATGGAGTCAAAAAAAAAAAAAGTATTGGAGCCATGGAGGTTAAGGCTCAAAATCACATACACTTAGTTTACCAACTCAGAAAAACTGTTGATTGTAATTCATTATCATTCTGGAGGTTATAATTTTCTTTCACCAGAGAGCAAAAACACCAAACAAAAATATTGACTGCATAAACAGTCAAGTAGGACTTTAGGGGCAAAAAATAAAATACACATGTATGGATGATTACATAGGACATATCTGAATACCTTCACATTTCAGGAACTTCTATGCCTAGATGGAGAGAATGTTCACAGATGTATGTTATAAGAATAATAAGAATAAGAAATCCTTTATTTGTCCCGGAGTGGGGAAATTGCATGCAATTGTTATGGTAATGTTACCTTCCTACACTGGACCTGAAGAACATCCACCCAAAGGCAACAAGGTTTTTCACCTGACTTTTTTTTTTTTTTTTTTAAATGAAGGGTGTGAAAGAGTGCCAAATGTTGCAACACAAATGCTTGGCTAGAAACTGTAAGTAATTGAGCCTCTCTTTCATGCATGACTATGTATTGATTCAGTGCATCTGTGATTAAGAGGTAAAGGGCTGATTTGACATGAGAGTGTCTGTGATAAAGAGGTAGAATCAATGCAGTTCTGCACTAAATCCTCAAATATACACGAGAAACACATCCAAGTGTTGATGTATTGGGAAAGAAACACTAAAAACATTAAAAAATAATTAAAAAAAAAAAAAAAAAGGCATTCCAAGACTTAATATCTGTGGCTTCACTATATTGTAAAGAATCCACAATCTATAAATACGCAAAACTGTTTAAATTGAAAAAAGATTTAACCTCTGAATACAAACCCAAATACATGTAAATCCAACCTCTATGCACATGTGATTAAGGCTTTATGTTTTTACACACTTGAGTGCACGTCATTTGTTGAATTACTAGTGTCATCCAAATTATTTATGAGCGTCAAGAACATTCAAAATCCATCAAAAGAACAGGAAAAGTTTTCCAACAATGGTCACTTTGTCTATGTCCATCAGTGAGAGACGTACAGTTAGGAGGTACTCCACAGCTCTGTGGGGATTGTTGAAACTGGCTCGCAGCGCTGCCACCACTCGCTCCCTTTCATAGCCCATAGACATGATCTCTGTCAGCATGGCCTCGTACTCAGCTCCAGTCACTGAAAACACCGTTGCAAACAGATGGTGACTAACTGAACCGTTAAATACACGCGATACGTCTTCAGACATACGATATGTCAACAGGAAACTGCTTTAAACTTTTCTTCATGGTAAAACTATCTGATTGTACCAAAATATTTTTACAACAACCAGAACTTTTTTTTTTTTTTGATAGTATTACTTTTTTAATCTTTCTTGCTTTGGGTGGGTTTTTTGAATATTTATTAACAAGATTATAATCTGGGTCCAAATATTTGAATCTTACCATTGATGTTTAAGTTTATGAGAATGTGTTACAATAGATTTTAAATTAGAATAGCACAGTATTTTGTTTCACCAAAGAAATTGCCAGGATTAATAATTATATTGTAGAATCAAGCATCAAATCATACCTATAACATAATTTTAAATAGCAGAATTACATATTTCCCCTTCCTTCTCAGGGCTGGTATGTCAAACTATGAACAGACCAAATGGGAATCCCCATCACTGTGACACCACAATAAGGAAGGGCTTGCTTTTGTCAGAACCTTAATATAGAAAGGGTATGAGTTACACTGTAGCTTGTAAAGTCCCAAACTGACAACAGTAACAACTGCCAGAAGAACATAAGGAACTTGCTTATGCGTAACAATGTCTACTGTGCAATTATATAAGGTTAAAGACTGAAAATATACATAATCTGCAACAGGCACTTGAGGCTTCTCTACATCATACGACAATCTGCTGACATGTATGACCTACCAAGTGCCGAGGAGGCATCCAGGCCCTGATTTCCACCACTAGAGCTATAAAACAACGAGAAGAAAAATCAAGTCAGAAAAACAAAAGCTTGGCTATGTTGAACTAGGGCGTAAGACATGCAACACAGAAAAGACAGACATCACATTTAGGAAGAAAATACAATGTTTGCTATATTTGATTGAAAAGTAAACATTTACCATCAAAGTGATCTTAATTAATGTGCCATCTTGTAATTTATCTAGTTAGTTATCCAGATCTACAGTAACAAGTTAGACGGAACCAAATCAAAGTTTAATTAAACTCAGCTGTTAAAGTGAAGAAAAGTTTATGACAAAAGTCCTGTGCCTTCAAAGAAGAAAATGAATAAAACGTTAGTTACACTTCATGCTCTTTCACTTACCAAACTAGTGATTAGTTTAGACAGGTCGGTGTGTAAGGCTGTACCTGGCTGTTTGTTGTGGTTCTGTAACTGGGGCACTTGGCTCTTGTTTGGCCTCCTCAGGAGGAATGGGGACATCTGCCGGAGCTGGAGTGGGGTTTGAAGCTGGGTTTGAAGCTGGGGTGGCTGTCGATGTTGAGCCAGAGTCTTGTACTGGGGGTTTGGGTGTATCTGGTACTGGTGATGAGGCTGCAGCTGCTGGCTTAGCCTTTGGTGTGGTCAAAAAAACAAAACAAACAAAAAAAAAAAAAAAAAAAGAAAAAGAAAAAAAAAGGACCTTATGAGAAAAGTAGCATCCTAGCGATGGTTTTCATTCCAGCTACCCTTAAAACCTGTATGCTGTACTAATGGTGATTCATCCAGAAAATCCGAGTTTAAGCAAAATCCCATTAATGTCATTTATTAGCATTACCATAGGCTCTCATCTCACCTTGGACACCATAACTACAACAAAATTCTTCTCATCAATTTTGTAGTCCTTAATTGGCGTGTCATCTTGCAAGATTTTCCCAGCATATATCAGCTTCTGCCCAGAGACAGGAAAGTTGTCTTTTCCTCGTTCGGCTTCTATCTTCTCTTTCAAGGCCTTTACCTGATAAAGAAAGGAAGCATCATCCATGAACACCACACTTGCGCAACTCCATAAATGAAGATTTTTAGCATTCTGAAATTTAGCAAGTTCTGTCAACTTTACCAAGGAGAGAACCATCTTAGCTGATTTTGTTTTTAAGACAGTTGTGTTAGATCTGTGTGCAAGGACATAGAATTAGTGTGGACTGTGGAAACATGTCCGCACTAATATCCTGTGATTATTAATATATTGACTCCATCCGTTGCAAAAAATAAAAATAAAAGCTATGTCAACGTGTTTTTAATATAGATTTACACAAAGGGTTAAATCGGGTTATCTACTAGACGGCCAGGTGTCTGAGTAGGCACCACTATTACTACCATAATATTTCAGCATAAAGCTGCTTTGCAGCTTTCTGAATCCGTTAGAATTACATTGATAAAGTAAACAGTCTAATAGTGACGGTATTTAAAAGAATGTGTGTTATTCTATGTTGCTGGCGACAGCATTTAAGTGAAACTATTATGAATTAATAAAACCACAGAAAATGTTGTATTTCTGCTTAAGTGAGCAGACTGTTCAAAATTCCTGCAGGAAGAGAAAAAACTAATTCCTCCCTACTCAAAGGAGTTAAGAGGAGAATGAGAAAACTATAACAAAAGTTTAAAATAATATGATTTTTTTTTCATTTGCTTCTTTATTTTGAAATGAAAATATTTCATGAATTTATTTAATTAGAAATTTTCTCTTGGGGACATGCAATGAAGCAACTCTTGCCACTGAGTAATTGTTACTCATTTAACAAAAGCATGCACTTTAGTTTGCTTTGCGTCTCATGTATTAGGACTGTTCTATAAAGCCCGTTTTCTGAGACGTGAAGTTCATTCTTTTCTTTTACTTTATCAGTGCTGCAGGTGGTTTCAGCTTATGTAAAACGAAATTTGACAGATTTCAAAGAGCACTTTTATTTTCTAATTGTTTCTGCTGTTCAGTTTTGCCAAACATATGTTATCTCTAAGAATGTACAAGATTAAGAAAAATGTTTTTAAGGAACTAGAAGTGAATGTTTTGAAAGAACATGTTATAACATTTATAAAACACCAGTTTAAAAAAAAAAAAACAGCACCAAAATACTAAATAAAAAAATTGAAGTCGCCAATGTAGTTTTTCCATGAGTCATATCTTTGTGTAACATCCAGTTGTTAAGGACCCCACATCAGGGCAGAGTTGAGGAATTGGACCCTTCTGAGACCCTTTATCATGTTTTAGGGGATTCATACATGTCCCCAACAATGACAAAAGCAAATATACGCCCTTGTTTGTGTGTGTATGAACACCGTCTTGGACACAGTTTAAGCACTGACCTGAATTATATTATTGTAGAACAAGTATAATGTCTGGGGGGAAATTTAAATAACACAAAGCACGGTCAATTAGGTTAGGCTTTAAGAAAGAAAAAAAAAATACAGAAAATGAGTAAGAAACCTAATCGTAAGTGGCATGGTCCTGAGCGTTAGCACTCCTTTCAGACATAATGAACAGGTAAGGTTCATAAAAGAAACTGTAAAAATTCTCAATTAGTTTCAGTTCGATACAAATAAAGAAAAGAGACTACTAGATACCAGTGGCACAAATCTGAAACTATGACAAACTGGTTTACAGCTCGCCGCAATGACTTTGGTGATTTTCTCCCAGCTAACGTTAGCAACGACAGAGTGCTAACGTTAGCACATAAAACAAGTGTAACTATTCATTTGTCTTCTGGGAGCTGTTGGTTTGCGGTAATTTGGCACATTTGTGCTTGGCTTGTTTTTTCTAAATGCACAGGCGCTGTCAGGAGAAGGGTTTCATAAGTAAATTTAAAACCCAAGTCCCGCAGCGAGGCTAGCACGAGTCAGCTAACAGCACTCACCGTTTGTTCGGGGTCTATCTCGATCTGAATCGTCTGCTGCTGCAGCGTTTTAAGCGTGATCTGCATGGTTGCGTCAGGTTAGCTTCTAACGGAGAAATAGGCGCTCGCTTGGCAGTTGGTCTGCTTTCAAAGTCGGCGGTTTTGGTAAGATAACAGCTAGCCGAGAAATATGTGTATCCATGAGCACTCAGCAAATCGCCATCTTTGGTGACAAGTTGGTGGTGCAGCGAGAGAAGCTGAAGAAGCTGGAGGTGCGAGATCTCGCGAAACTACGCGAGACTGAGCTCATAAACGACCGGAGGATTTGAACCACATAAACCTTAACAAGAGACAGAAAAGACTGAACTATTACATTTCACAATGAAAGGTACACAGTTCATTATACGACAGTTTTCACGTTTTTTGAAGTATGATGTAAAAAGAAGCAAAGTAGGTGACTTATAAAGAATACGTTTGCAGAAATATATAGACAAAATGTCGGAAAATAAACAACAAAATTAGTACACCCCCCCATATTAATCTCACATAAAAGGCATATAGACAAGCACAACTGGCCAAACACGTCTAACTAAATAAATACATCAACTTGAATTTTGCACTTGCATTATTTTATTTTTATATTTATTTTGGTAATGTGAAGTTATTTTCAGGACATGCAAAATATAAAATTGAGACAAAGGTACTGAAATCATGATTAGAGAACGAAATATTAAAAGATATTTCGGAAAGTTGCCACATACATTAAAACAAAACCCATAAATAAACATCAGACTGATCACTTACACAAAAAGAAAAGACCAGGTAACTTTACACCATTATATAATATACTTTAATTTGTCATGAATACTACTATTAATAAAACATGAATGCAAGACAAGTATGCAGGTACATGAAGACAGACTGGCTGTGCTAAGGTAATGACAGACTGAAGCACAGAGAAAAAGCAAACTCAACTAAGAGAGACATCAGCAGAGTTTCAAACAGGGACCCTTCTTCAGTCTTGTCCTCAGTGCAATCCCATCCTAAGCAAGTACAGGCCAAGAGAAAAATCCTCAAGCGGAACCGAACTGAAGTTGGTCAACCATCTGCTCTGACCAGTTTGGGGTCTGTGCAGATGGTCACCCCTAACTATAAGCTTCATCAAAAAGGAATGTTTTGATCCTAATCTTAAAAGCTTTGAGGACACAGGTACCATGGCTTTCAGAAGAGAGAAGCACGATTAGAGACTCTGCCTCAACATTCTGCTTTTGGGAACTCTAGGAACCCCAGTTAAGCCTGAAGACTGAAAGCAAAGTGCTCCATTGGTATAACATGGAACTATTAGTTCTTTAATGAAAGATGGCGCTACCATCTTCAGGGCTTTATGTGGAAGAAGAAGAATTTTGAATTATGTCCTGGATTTAACAGGAAGTTAGTGAAGTGAATATAGGACTAAAGAAATCTAATCAATCATGCTAATCCTTAAAAGATACTGTTGCTGCAGCATTTTGGAACAGCCGGAGGCTGTTAAGAGTAATTTTAGGATATCTTACAAACAAGTAATGGCAATAGCCCAATAAGGCAGAAACAAATTACAAATTTTTCTGGATCATTCTGAGATGGCGGAGGAAGGCAAAAAAACTTGTTTTTTGAGCATTCGTTTATGTGTGATTTAGGAAAATTCTGATCAAAAATAAGTCCAAGATTTCTTAACATAGTACTACATGCAAAAGTAATGCCATCTAGAATTACTCGAGTATTTTTATTTTTGAATGTATTTTTGAAAGTCCTCAGATCTAAAGACACCAGCCTCAAATTTGTCTGATTTTATTACCAGGGGGGAAAAAATCCAGCTCTTTATCTCATAATTACTAGTAACTGTGTCTAATGGAATTATAAATAAAGTGAAACGTAATGACCCAAATACAGCACTCTATGGGACACCATCACCAATGTGAATAAAAACATGTAAAAAGACTTGTCATTTATAGGAACAAAGTGAAACCTATAAATAAATCTGACCTTCACTAAATTAATGTTGTTCTTCTATTCCCAATAATATGCTCAATTCCCTGTAGCAGACAAGTCCAGACAGAAGCCCAGTCCTCACCATGAGAAGATCATTAGTAGCTATCACCAGTGTTGTTTCTGCACAATGTTGTAATCTAAATCTTGACACAAACTCTTCAGACAAAGAATTTCTGTGCAACTGATTAATACGTTGATTTGAAATTAGTTTTTAAGAACTTTAGAAATAAAAGGGAGCTTGGATATAGGTCTGCAATAAGCTAGCCAGCCTGGATCAAGACCAGCATTTTTTAAGTAGCAAAGCAGCCCTAAAAGTCAGAGACACAAAACCTGTTGATGAAGATAGATTGATGGCATCCAGCATGGAAATAGTAATTAAGGGGAAAGCCTCCTTGAGCAGTCTACTTGGGGCAAAGTCAAAGAGAAAACATTTAGTTTAGATGAAGTTATTATTAGTGCAGCGATTTAAACAGGACAGATTCAGTCCAAATACAATCATGTTCAACAGTCCCTCTGAACAGAGGCAGACAGGTCCAATGAATTTTCTTTCTAATGGAGACAATCTTATTTGTGAAAAAAATCTCATTAAGTCATCACAACCAAGAATTAAAAGTACACATAGCGCAATAGAGCTAGGAGTCTTAGTCAGCCTGGCAACAGTGCTCAAAAGGAAACCTGGGGTTGTACTTATTATCCTCAAATAATGTTGATTAATAAGCAATTCTATCTTTGCAAAGAGCTCCCTTCTAGGTTAAAAAGGCTCCCTTTCTCTAAAACCATCCTTCTTCTTTGTTTATGTTTACAATCATGTCCACAAACTAGTGTCCCATCTCCTTGAGATGTAGGCTGAACACTGCAGAGTTTCACCTTGAATCAGTTTTAGAGATTCAGCTGTTGTTGCTTTTCAAATGGGCTGGGATTGGCTCCAGCAGACCCCCGTGACCCAGTAGTTGGATTCAAAAATGGATGGATGGGTGGATTTCTAAGAGACACTGCCCTAAAAAAAAAGAAAATGCATGCCTGAAAACTGCATATTTCTTATTTTTTTAAAAATCAGAAACACATGTGTTATCACTTTGAAACATCTCGGGTGTTATTAAATCTTGGTGTGACCTTATTTTTTTAATTCATTTTTTTCTTTGTCGGTGAATGGGGATCTATGAATATCCTGATCTGGTACCATCTGCCCACCAGAGGACGCTGTTACGCCCCTCCCCCCTTTTTTTTTGTTGCTACCACAACACTGCAGGGCACTGTAGATTAGGTTCAACTTTATTGTCACTACACATGTCTCAAGTACAAGGCAGTGAAATTCAGTTAGCCTTTAAATAGACGTGCAAAAGAGTCGTAAAGAATATATGTACAAACCAAACTTCAGCTATACTTATGAATTTTAATAAGTGTTATAAACAGACAATATCCTCTCTCACACTAATCAAATTACTAATTTCTCCCTCTCTCTCTCTCTCTCTCTCTCTCTCTCTCACACACACACACACACAAATACACACACACACACATATATATAAAGGTAAATTTATTTATAAATGGAAGCAAATTGAAAGAATTAAACCTTTCTCATCGCTGCATAATTTATTGTATTCATAACATACTGGTGTCTACCAGAGTTCATTTGCTAGTACAAGTATACAGTTCACAATTGATAGTACTTAAGATAAAAATTTAAAGAATTAGAAAGTCACACACTAAGCCAAATAACGAAAGAGAAACTGGGCTTAACCAACTCACAAGTTCATAGAAGAAATTGTGCGGCGTAAATGCCTGGCTGTTCCTATGAACTGAAAAGGTTGTTAAACTATATTAACTATGGAAAAGATTCCCGAAGAAAGCTTCTTCCCACTACAGACAGTAAGTAAAGTCTGTAATTCTCATAGGTGTTCCTGGGTTGATACTTGGGTTAACGAAGGTCAAAAGTCCCCACTGCTACTGCCCCAGGCTCCAACTCCAACTTGTGGCCCCTTGATGTAGGTCATCTCCTTTTCTGTCTGCCCTCTCTCCTCTCCCTCTCTTCACTGAAATAGTTACCACTTGTGCTCTAAATGAGTTAATAAATACAAAGAAGATGGGTGGCTCTGATATTCATTATAAGTGCCATTTTGCAATCCAGTCAG
>JAOWBL010000023.1:14701808-14731219 GCA_028564865.1 Zenarchopterus dispar
TATATATATATATATATATATATATATATATATATATATATATATATATATATATATATATATATAAAAGATCATTGCTGTTACTTATAGATTTTTTGACAGTCTTGCCATGTTACTTTAGCATATATAAAGAAGAATATTAATTCTTCTTTAAAACACTTCATACTGTCATTTCAGCTCATTTTTTGCTGCTTCTCCTGATGAGAGCTAAATTAATGGCGCCATCTTCTGGGAAAAAGATGGAGTCAGGAAACAACATCCATCCATCCATCCGTCCATCCATCCATGGGGTCTACTGGAGTCTATCCTAGCTCATTAAGGTAAATAATTTTTTATTTTTGTCAAAGAGTAGGCACACTATAGATTTAGACAGAGCAGCAAACCCATAACTCAGAGCACAGGATAGCAACAGGTTTATATTTTAAAACCCTGTAAGCTTGTATATATATATATATATATATATATATATATATGTTTAAAGCCAACTCCACAATTCACCATCAAGTATAGCAAGGAGATGCTGTGTCCCCCCTGTTACTCTGCATAGGCCTGAACCCTCTCAGCCAGATCATCAGAAGTACTGGCTGTGGTTACCAATTCAGAAGTGAAGCAATGATCAGCACGTCTTCTACGTGGATGATGTCAAGTTGTATGCCAAGACTGAGTAAGACATCAACTCACTGATCCACCTCACGAGGGTATAGAGCTGAGACATCAGAATGTCATTCAGGTGAATAAATGTGCTCAAATGGTATCCAAGAGGGGCAAGATGATCACTACTGAGGGGTTGAGCTACAAGAGGGCAACATATTGGATGTGTAGGACAGCTACAAAAACCTGGCACCCCACGGGCATACTATGCCAGGTGGGGTGCCAGGCTCTGTTCTGGGGACTTGGAGCCTTTGGAGATGATTTTGCAAAGGACAATACTTCATAAAATGAAGAAAATCAAGGGCAACCCTGAGCATCTTCTTCACAACACGCTGATTCAGCAGTGGACTGTCTACAGACAGATGCTTCTTCAGATCTGCTGCAACACAGACGCTACAGGAGGTCCTTGCTGCCCACAGCGATAAAGCTCTACAGGGAATGTTTGATGAGACTTAAATCATGTCCACTGCAATAATTCATTTCCCTTTAGGGATTATTACAATATTTTGAATTGAGCTGAACTGAAAAAAGTTGTTGAGTCAAAAAGACAGTGCAAAGCTTGGCCTCCTTCAGTGGACTTTCATCGCAATAGCAGGAAATAGTGAAAAAAAGAAACACAAGAATTTTGAGGTTCAGTGGGAGGACAGACTTTTTTTCTCTTGAAGATGTTGATGCATCTGAAAAACCTATTTCTGAGGACTGCCAGCTGGAAAGTTTAGCAATACAACTGATTTATTAGGGAAATCATCTGGAATAAAGAAAAGAAATCATATCTACAAACTTGATCCAGTGCTGTAGAACGGACTTTTGAAATTGGAAAGACAGTCCAATAAAACACAGTAGCACAAAACATTCAATCATCCTTGCTGAAGATCAGCACGTTTCTGGATTTATTTTATGTCCTATTCATGAACGACTAGGACATCGTGGCAGAAATCACCTGATTCCTTCACTTCATTCACGGTGTAAATGCTGCTGTCAGAAAACGTCCACATTAGTGGATGTGATTGGGAGAAAAGATTAGTCAGCAAAATGGCAGATCTTCCTAATGGAATTACATCCTGACCTTCCATCACTTACAAACTTAAGAGTGAACTACTTTGGCCCTTTGGAGGTGAAGGCAGGACATAGCTTTATTAAACAATATCAAGTCATTTTAACATGCATGTATGTCGGGTTTTGCATCTAGAAATGTTATCTTCATTGAAGGCTAGTTCCTGTATTAATGCACTGTGCAGATTAATTTACAGAAGAGAACAAGTATCATATATCAGGTCAGATAATGGAAGTAACTTTGTGAGCTGAGAGAAGCACTATCTCCCTTAAACTATAAAAAGATTAAAGATTCCTTACTTCAGGTTGGGGTTAGATGGAGCTTTGTGATGCTTCTGTACAACAGCAATTCTGAAGTTTGTCTTCTGCACAAAGCCAAGGTAACAAACTCTGATTTCCTTGCTTTCTAGCCAGACCTAAGAGGATACCAAACCTAACCATTAAAAGGTCAAGGAGCAATGTTTGATCAGCTACAAGGAGCTAGAAAATCTGTCTTTGGATGCTTTCCTACATGATGAGTGTAGTTCAGAAACTGTGTCCCAAAAATGATGATACAGTCTTTTATTTTTCTTAATTAAAATGTACAAATTTAAATCAATATCAAATATTACCTATATTGAAATGTAACCATTACTATTAACTATTATTAACTATTAACTATTATTAACTATAACTATTATTTTTTTCTGACTCCATTAAATGCTGGGCAAATCCAGTGTACTGTTCACAAGGATCAAAGAATTGTAAGATAAATGTTACTGTGACAGCTTGACTGTTTCCAGTTCAGATGTGCCAGGTATTAAATTAACATATCTTTTTTCATCCTCTGCTTTTCCATCAGTGAAACATCTTCCCCTGGAACGTCTCAATTATATTAAAAGGCCCTTACATCCAACACAGTCATGAAACTGGCCCCCCTCTTGCATGGCTCAAAATGGCAATTGGTTGCTTACAGGCTCCTGTAGTTTTATTAATTCTTGTAACCTGGAACTAAGAGTTTATAACTTTCTCATCTTTTCACAGGCCATCACACTTCTTTGTACAGCAGAATGCAATATGTTGGATAAAAGTAAAAAGAATGATAATACTGTTACGGTACTTTATCGGTACTGTTGTCAATAAAATCCTAATAATTCAAATCCCTATTTGTCCCTTATTTTTGAATAGGACCCAAGTAGGTGATACTGAAACATAAATAAATGTTGGAAAGATGGCAGCTTTTGTTAGAAGCTGCTGTTACAAACAAACAAAAGAAAAATCTCCGAAGCATAAAGCAATAGTTGTTCGATATCGCTACACAATACCGATGATAACTACACTGAATATCTGTGGTATCAGTCTTTGAATGAAATTTACATGCGATATCACTCACACAGTTGGATAATTACTTAGACCTAATGCTTTGCAGTATTCCTTACATACGATGTTAAATAAACAGCGTAACTACAAGCCGCTGTTACACCATTAGTCATATGTATGGGAGTAAATACACACACAAATAATAACTTTACTTTTTAATTTACTTATTGGTTAAAAGTCAGGTTGTTGTGTCTTGTAACCCAAGACACAACCTGTCATGTTCACTTGTATATGGAAAGGGACAGATGATGAGATCTGAAGTTATTTTAAATTTGGTGTATTGATCTTAGCTCCGTATGTGAGCATTTTTAAGCAAATCAAACTAGGAAAATTCTCTTCTTACTTACCTCTACCTTTTTCCATCCCTCTTGTTCCAAGGGCACTTGTGGCTATTTTGTGGGTCAGGGTGGGAACGGGAAATGGCTCAGAGGGGGAGGAATGTGTGAAATAGGTTTTTAGTAAGCTGAATTATTAGCAATATTTAAGAAGGATTTACAGTAAATAATGTGTGTATGTGTGTGTTGTTATTTTCCTTATTATTGTAATTTTCTGTAAATGTAGATGTCACAGATGTATTGTTTGAAAATAAATGTGTTGACTCCCACTAATGGTATCACCCAATTGCAGTGGCAGGTGTATAGGTAAAGGTATGAAGTCATTTGAGTATGGTATTGGTTTGTGACTTTTATTTGTATGAAGACTCAATAAAATGAATTGAAACGGAAGGATAACCACCAGGTCCTTTTTTCATATGTTGCTGCCGTGGTATATTTTGTCTCCACGACTGCCTGACGAATAGTTTTTTACTTTGAAGAGTAGGCACAACAACTGCCATATTCATCAAGATGTAAGGAGTAGAAAAGTATTAAAATAACTCACGTAAACCCACGTGGCACGACACACTTATAGCAGAACGGTCTACACATCCTTATATAGCAATTATCTTATTTTCTTTGAGTATATTATTAGCCTTTCCGTATTACATTTGATAGCTTACCATCTTTACTGGTTATCGCCACAGACAGAATTAGAACCGCTTAAGATTACACTAACAAGCACATGCGATCGCAGTGCAAAGTAATGGAGACTATCGCGTGATGGTTGGGCCTTTTGAAGAAAAAACAATAACAACATGGAACCGGGGAAACAACATATTTAGAAAGGGTACGATTTGTAGTTTGTTTTTTTAGAATTTATCAACACCTCCGAGTCCAATGGGAGTTCCTCAAAGCAAGTTCTGGGTAATGTAGTCCAATGGTGCAACAAAGATTACTAATGAGACTATGGCTACAGGCATGTTACTACATATCCCAGAATGCACTGTGGCAGTTTAGCCATGTATCTGTATGCGTGAGGAAGATTTTCGAATGCGTCTGCAGACTTGGAGTTACGCTGGTCAAAAAGAAATATAATGGCAAGTTTTCGGGATTTTTTCTTAACGACGTTTTAGAATACTTATTTATCTGACTACGAAATAGCGTTAACAGTACGGTTGCGAGTAGTAGAGCTTGCCAACGACCGTCAGCCACAGTGATTGCTAATAAAAATGGAAAATTAGCTAACTTTAGCTAGCAGATATTTTTGACTCCGTGCTCTAACTGTTTTAATCGTTGTTAACACGATGACGGTCGATAAAAAACGATTTAGGCTGTTCTTCGATATTGCTATGATGCCCCGAAGTGCTATTGCTTTTGACGTCTTGAAAACTCCCCGTGAACATTTAATCACGAACTTTCGTCGTGTACATTGCGAGAGTGTTCCGCCCCCCTTTTCTGCTCCGAGGCTCTTTACGGGAATCTCCTAAACATGGAGACGCTGCTTGGAGCACAAAGTCCTGCCTAGTTTCACTCGCACACTCTGTCATCTTTTACCACCTGAGCTGGCATACCTTTCCTTTTACATCTCGAATTCCGGGTCACTTCTCCCTTTTCATCTTGTATTTGCTTTCTTTGGCCCTCGACTCTTGTATTTGCAGATGTCAGCCACTATTCAATATTTACTCATGATAAGGCTTTTGGCAGCATCCATAGCTGTGTGGATGACCCAGAAACATGCCTCGTTTAAATAATGGAGTAAAAATAATATGCTCATCACTATATTTTGCACTCGCTCTACGTTTTATAGAAGATCACAAACCACTTGTGATTATATTTTTAAGATAAAAATCAGTAATTTGTACATTATGAAGCTATACTATTCAGTGCTGTGATGTTTTCGCTGTACATTACTCATACAGACTTTTTACAAACAGGAAATTAGGTTATTCGTGTTAATAGGTAAGTTGTTGTATTGAGCTAAACTAGAAAATGTAAATGGTTATTTTGAAAAAGAAAGGATTATATGTGATTGTAATGTTATACCTGAGGCCATATCACAAAATAGGTCATTCATCCTGTTACTAACAGTAAATTTGTTGTTTGCAGTTCATGATGCATTTCTTTTTTCTCTTCCTTGCCTCTCAAGTAGTTTTATGTTATTTTATATCTGCTGATTGTCACTGACAATATTTGAGCCAAGGGTATTTGTGTGTAGAAGGTAGAGATGATGTTTTTGAATGTTTGGATAAAATTTATAAAATAAAAAGAGCATTGTCTTGATATGCAGGTAATCCTAAACGCTTAATTAAAAGGCACCTGGACTTCCTTTTTTGCAGACATTTCATCTCTCACTGACTGGTGGGACGTTTAAGGTTTATAAGCTCTTGTTTTGACTTTCATTCTTTGTGAATTGTTAAAGTTGCATGTGAGCCACTGATCCACTAGTCCTTCCTGTGGATTGTCTTATTGTCGACTGCAAGCTGTTTACCTGCCTGGCCAGAAAGAGGTGTTTTAGTCATGTGGATCAAAGTGCAAATAGTTGTGAAATTGTTTGGAGAGGAAAGTCAAGGCTGCATTGCAAAAGTCTAGATGATGATCAAGACAACTTCTTCTCCTCAAGGGTTTCCCTGTGTAAGATAAGTGGCTTCTTTAAATCTTCTCTGGATTTGTCTGTATTCTCTGAGCATGGACTTTACAGTCCTCAAAAGTGAGTCTTGCTTGTGTGATATAGGTGGACAGCAGAGTCTAGACGTTTTCTCATGCTTTTATTGAGTAGTTGTTTATTCGTATGAAGTAGACCAGTTGTAAAACTAGGAAAAATTTCTAATTGCAATTTTTCAGAGTAACATTGCAACTGTTATTCAACATGCAATTACAAGATCAGATTCAGTATTCTGTCTATATTAGCATCCTAACATGTACTTAAGCACTATGACATTGACCTGTTGGGTAAACAAGAAAGTATGATGTTTGCAGGCAGTGATTCTTCAACTAAGTAAATGTCAGATTCCACAGATTATGCTTGTGGCACTTTTTTTAACATAGTAAAAGCAACATAACTATTTAATTTTCCTCTTCTTCACTCACATTCACATCCTTGGAATTGTGGTTAGATATTCAGCAGCATCAATTCTTTTTCAGTACCTCAAATGGATTATAATAACTGCTTTTTTATCTAACCATATTTGTGAATTTTATTATCCTTTTTATTTATAATATTTGCTTTGGACTGTGTTTTCATGTACCTCCAAGGTATCAGTTAATCCTTTAATGACACAATTTTCAAAATTTTTTTCTGCTTTTTCCAGGCCTAGCAGTCGGATGAGCTGCTGGTGAGTCCATCTGGATGTGTGTCTGTGATTTTGGTTATGAGCAGCAGTCAAACGTCTCGCTACAACCGATACTCCGGAGGAGCAGCAGCAGCCAGCGCCACATCATCCATACCCAGCAGTCCTTCCACCCCTCCAGCAGACTCTGGCAGTGGGGTGAGATAAAATGAGCAATTTTAATCTAAATAAACAACATTATTCTTCCCTTCAATCCCCGTTGTAGTAAATCTTTTAGTTTAAAATGAATCAATACCATGATTGTGTACTTTTTCACTAATCCATCCACTGTCCTCTCCTCCAAATCACAGAACAGGATGGAGGCGTCATTTGGCACCGCCTTCTCAGCAGTGGGCTCTGGAGCAAAAGGTTATTAGTTATCTTTTCCTATTCTGAATTTTCTTGCATTTTTCTTTATTGTGGTCACCAAGGATCACCACTACTCAGGCATAATCCCTTCTGAATTCTGACTTTTATGCTTTCAGCAGAAGGATCAAGCACCTACAAACAGCACAGAAGAACTCCCTCCTCATCAAGCACTCTAACATACTCCCCGCGTGATGATGATGACGGAATGGTAACGGGAACGCACGTGATCTTGTAGATTTAGTTTAAAAGCCATGACTAATAGTCCCCATTATATCTGATAATTTATCAAGTTAAAAAAAAGCCTCTATATTTACACAGAGCTTTTTGTACTGTGCTTTTGTCCAATTCAGCCTCCCATTGGTACTCCTCGGAGGTCTGATTCAGCTATCTCAGTCCGATCTCTTCACTCCGAATCCAACATGTCTCTGCGTTCCACCTTCTCTTTGCATGAGGAGGAGGAGGACACGGTATGACATGGAGACAAACACATGCATGGGC
This sequence comes from Zenarchopterus dispar, assembly GCA_028564865.1. Lineage (NCBI taxonomy): Eukaryota > Metazoa > Chordata > Actinopteri > Beloniformes > Zenarchopteridae > Zenarchopterus > Zenarchopterus dispar. The sequence continues at coordinate 14,709,382 of JAOWBL010000023.1, forward strand.
ATTGCAAATGCTCTGCAGTCACATTCGAATTAGCATTTGTATACACACACATGCAAATTAAGATTTAAAATTGATAAATGAGGTGTTTTTTGGGGGGGTGGGGGGAGCAGGAACCCCAGGTGTTTGCTGAACAGCCCTCAGTAAAACTGTGCTGCCAGCTGTGCTGCAATGTCTTCAAGGACCCAGTCATCACCACATGTGGGGTGAGTTTACAATTCCAATCATTTTTTTCTCGTTAGGTCTCTCTGCCACTTTGTCTCTGCTTCACGCTTTAATAATCTGTACATGAATGTGCTTAGGGAGTTTCATTGTCTGGTTCTTTGTGTCTACATTTGTTTGAAGTTATAGATGCTATTACTTTGATTTAAAAAATGTAGCTGTTCAATTAAAAAAAAGAGTGCAAAATCAAAACTTGTATAACACTGAATTTAAATGTTTTTAAACCATAATGACAAAGCTAAAAACATGTAAAATCTCACTTTTTTTTTTTCCATTTACGTCCCCCTTCAGCACACTTTCTGCAGACGCTGTGCCTTGACTTCTGGTGAGTCTTTACACACACTGATAACTGAAGTTCTGATCCTTTAGTCATGTTGACCATTTCCAAAGTGGGTTAACGTTGTTTGTACACTTCACAGACAAGTGCCCAGTGGATGCAGCCAAGCTAACGGTTGTTGTAAATAATATTGCGGTGGCCGAACAGATTGGAGAGCTGTTCATCCACTGTAAATATGGCTGCAGAGCCACATCTAGTGGTGCAGGTGGAGCTGCAGCTTCCGCAGCTACGGTGGCAGGGAAATCTGGAGCGTATGAAGTGGACCCATTGGGCTGCCCTTTCACCATCAAACTATCCACACGCAAGTATGGACCTAGGATTTGCAAAGATGTTTGGCAGAATGTGAAAGGAAATCCTCTGTTATAATGTTGTCACTGACTGTTTCTCTCTTTCCTGCAAATCCCACTTCTGCTCTCGTCATCAGAGAACATGAGGCCAGTTGTGACTACAGGCCAGTGCGTTGCCCCAACAATCCTTCTTGCCCTCCGCTGCTCACCATGAACCTGGAGGCTCACCTCAAAGAATGTGAGCACATCAAATGTCCACACTCCAAATATGGGTGAGTCTTTCAAATGTTGCTGTAGTCTAAAGCGAATTCACAAGCAGTGTGTCTAAAAACCAAAACACCAGTTGTTTACATTTCCTTTCATTAGCACTTTTGACCAACTCTGCTTCTTTTCTCACAAACCTTTTACTAATCAGCCTGACCACTTCTTTCCAACAGCTGTACGTTCATAGGAAACCAGGACACGTATGAAACACACCTGGAGGTGTGCAAGTTTGAGGGCCTGAAGGAGTTTTTACAGCAGACGGATGACAGGTGAGCTAAAGATCTTCTTCAAATGTACTAAAACTTGTCAAACAATACTTTAACACTTGGTTTACTTATTGCACATGTTGCTGTATTAAGGTTTCATGAAATGCAGCTGACTCTGGCCCAGAAGGACCAAGATATTGCTTTCCTGCGCTCCATGTTGGGTAAACTATCCGAGAAGTTGGATCAGCTCGAGAAAAACCTGGAACTTAAATTTGGTAAGAAAGGATTTTCTATTAAAGAATATTAGATATCTTTTCAAAAAATGTTTTTCAAATTCAAAATACTGTATTAATCTTTAATTCTTTAAGAAGTCATTTGGATGTTTATTCAGTCAAAACAATTCCTTATCCAGGAACACTGAATAATTTGAGAAAAGTCAACTTCTACTGTGTCTTTAATTTTTTTTTCTCCATGTTTTATTTATTTCAGTTCAAAATAGCTCATTGACGTAGTCATCCACACCCACATTGTTAGTTTCACAATCTTGAGTGAGTACGTCCTCACACTTCACACCAAAACAAGAGATGGTGAATAAAGAAATAGACAATTTGTGAACATGACCTTTAGAGAGTCTGATTGGATCTGTGTATGTGCAGTCAGGGAGTGGGAGGTCAAACACAGTGGTAAAAGATTAGATGGAGGTCAGTGACAGGAGACCAGAACTGTAGTATTATTTGTGTGTGTGTGTGTTTCTGTGTGTTTAGATATGTTGGACGAGAACCAGAGTAAACTCAGTGAGGACCTGATGGAATTCCGTCGAGACGCTTCCATGCTCAATGTAAGTGTGTGCACAAACCTTTTTACCACATGGTTTCGATAGAATGAAAATAATACGGCTGTAAACTTATTTATTTGAAAGTATACCAGCATGTAACATTCTTCATTATACAAAGTTGAAACTGTCTCTCCACAGGATGAATTATCACACATCAACGCCAGGCTCAATATGGGAATTCTGGGTTGTAAGTATATGCTTACCTGCTGCTTTTCTTGCAGCCTTAACCTTGCTTAAGAAATGTTGTTTTACATCTTTACTGACATTTGAATTACAGAATCATTTAGGTTCTGCTGATGTAAAATAAAAATTACAAAACCTTTTATCATCCACACACGTTTGGTTAATTCAGCAGTATTTTCATAACTGTATTATTTGTATTATGATTTTTTTTTTTTTTGGTTTATTTTGTGTATAACCACTCTGTCATGGTTCTCTCTCTGTGTGTGTGTATGTGCAGCATATGACCCACAGCAGATCTTCAAATGTAAGGGAACATTTGTGGGTCACCAGGGTCCTGTTTGGTGTCTCTGTGTCTACTCCACCGGTGACCTGCTCTTCTCTGGCTCTTCTGATAAGACAATTAAGGTAGCACCAGTCACTCAATGTTCTCACAGACGGTTTCATTTTCTTTTCGTAGTTATATGTATTCATTTTTGGACTCATTTGGACCCATTTTTTTCCTACCCACCTTCAAATACGTTTATCTAACTTCTGCCTACAACTTTGTTTTTGTATGAAAAGAATCCAACTTGATCTTACAGCCCGAAGACACACACCGACATAAACGGCAAAATATCAAGTGATGCATATAAATCATGCAAGTAACTGCCCTCTAACAATATTTGTGCGCCTTTTGTGATTCTCTCAGGTGTGGGATACCTGCACTACCTACAAGTGTCAGAAAACGCTTGAGGGTCATGATGGCATTGTACTGGCTCTGTGTATCCAGGGGTAATGTAGTCCACGTATCAACATTTCTTCTGACCCAAAGATTCATGTCAACTGACATAAACCCTAACACTTGCTGTGTTTTTGTGCCCACAGAAACAGGCTGTATAGCGGCTCTGCAGATTGCACCATCATTGTGAGTAGCCTTCACCTCTGCCTGTCCTCTGTTTAAAGCCACTTTTATATATGAAAGATGTGTTTGTGTATTTGACTTGTGTGCACCTGTTCTAGGTGTGGGACATTCAGACCCTTCAGAAAGTCAATACTATCCGTGCCCATGACAACCCTGTGTGCACGCTGGTCTCTTCCCACAATATGCTATTCAGCGGCTCCCTCAAGGCCATTAAGGTACACTAGGATATAAGAAATAATCAGCTTGTTGTGATGCTGTTTTGCTTTTAAACCTTCTTTTTGTGAAATGTGTAAGGCAAATGTAGCTACTACATGTGGTAAAATAAGACTGAGGTGGTCTCTAGAAGGCAGCTTATGTATGTATTCATAGCAATTATGAACCCATGGGTCAACATTGTAAAGTTCTAGCTCTGTTCTGAAGCTCTTTATCTAAATACTTAAAACCTTTGTCACTGCAGTGGTAATTGGTGCCCAAATCATACTTTTTTTTTTTTTAAAAGCATGTTTTGCGATGTGATTCCAACGTAGTACTGCACTAGTTGTGTTGGATAATCAAAGTATTTGGATACATCGTTACAAGTAATGAAATTCTTGGACTCGGAGCCCCTAAAATATTGCGTATTAAACTAAATTTTTAGAAAAAGGGCACGTTAAGTGCAAAATTAAGACAAAATGTAGCAGTAAACATTAAATATATGGCTGGGATCAGAGAGGATCTGCTGGGCCTTGTTCTTACAAAGCTGTGTGTAGAGGTCCTGGATGGCTGACACTTTGGTCCTGGTGATCAGTGGTGCAGATATGACCACCCTCTGTAGAGCTTGGTGGTCCAGAGCATTACAACGGTGAAAGCTAATGAGTGTACTGGAGTCCATGTTGGACCTTCTCAGCTGCTGTAGAAAGAAGAGCCTCTGTCTTGCTGCTTTTGTGATCACATCTACATGTGACCAACTCAGATCCCCACTGATGTAAACCCCCGGATCATGAAGCAGGTGATTCAGTGATGTGCCCTCTTCCCTGCTGTCTACTGTAGTCCACAATGAGCTTTAGGGTTTTGCTGACGTTGATCAGCAGGTTGTTGTCCAGACATCATGACGTCAAGGCTGTCACCTCTGCTCTGTAGGCAGACTCGTGTCCATATAAAAACATTGGCAGATTTGATGATAGTGTTTGAGCTGTACAGTTGTTGGGGAACAGGGTGCATAGCTGACCATACATCCTTGGAGGGTACTGGTACTGGTGCTGAGTGTCAGTGTGGATGACGTGAAGCTTCATACCACCTCTGTTTTACCTGTCAGGAAGTCTGGGATCCAGTTGCATATGGAGGATCCTGGAGCTTCATGATCAGTTTCGATGTGATGATGGTGCTGAGCTTCTGCACATGGGGTTCCTGTCAACCAGTTGAGCTACCCACCACCCCCCCATTGCTTTTTAACAAAAGATTGTTGCCATGTTATTGTGAAGGAGGACCTCTGCACCCCAGATATATTTCTTTTTGCTGTAAATGTCCATGTACACAAACTCCTGAGAGTTCACTGGTGTTATTTTGAAAGCAGTGAATATTTCAGCATGAGCGACTGTCAGCACTGTATGTGACATCATCCGCTCAGTTGTTGCCAGGCTACAAAAACAACCCCCTAATGCACCCCTGGTAATCTCTGAATATTTCAACCACGCCTCCATCTCTGCTTTCCAAAAGTTTATCAACTGTTCCACCAGAGAAAATAAAATACTGGATTTATTCTGTACAAATGTTAAAGATGTACACAGCACTTCTGCACGTCCTCCACTGGCCAAAGTATGATCTGATACTTCTCATTTCCACCCACACATCCACTTTGCAGTGACAATGTGTCACCAGAAGAACTATGAGGAAGTGGTCACGGAAAGCTGAAGAAATTCTGTTGGTGTGTCTTGATCCCATAGAGTGGGAGGCACTTTGTGAGATACAAGAAGATGACATCATTTATCTGAGTAAATGTGTAACAAACTATATTATCTTTTGGTTGTCTTGTTCCAGTACCTTATTCAAAAACATCCCACCTTATAAAAGTCCCAGAGAGACAATTATGGAGACACTTAAGTAAACACCTTTCAGTACCCACTGCAGTTAACCCACTGTCATGGGGTTGGAGCTGAAAATACTATCATGTTTCAGAATCCCCACTTTCATCAGGACAAAGCAGGTTGCAGTGTGAGGATCATTTGATTTCTTAGGTTTTTTTTTCAATATGGTTCAACCTATTCTGTTATGTTAGAAGGTCTAAAACAAAGATAAAAGGCTCTACAATGGCCTGGATTATTGATGACCCAGCAAACAGACTACAGTTTAAAAGTAAAAGCTTGTGTGCCTGAGTGGGTAGTCTGCAACACAAGGGATTGTGCTCTCAACATTTCTCTTCATTATGTACACCAGCAGACTAGGGGGTGAGTTTGGACACACCCTTAGACTGCTTACAATACTGAATAGAGCTGTCAGCACTGCTTGAGGGAAGCAGATTAAGTCCTTCAATGTTTGCATCAAGATTTTGTCACTTTTAAGCTTGTGGAGAGTGCCGTTTCATCTCCAGATATCTGTCGGGGCAGTAGCATCAGACATAGTGACTCAAAAAAGATAAAGAAGTCAGGCTCTCTGCTGGGGCTTGCTTTGGAGTCCTGTGAGCTGATTGTGTAAAAAATGTTACATGAGTTGGAAAACATAATAGGTGGCATTGCACACCCTCTATATGACTGATAAAATGATCGGCGCCTGTCTGTATTGCAACATGCAATCATTCCCTCACGGACCTAGAGCATCTTACAATAACTCTCCACAGTGACTTTATAATATTGCCTCATTCTTTACTATTATTTATTTTCCTGTTGAGATGAATAAAATATTATTAAAGTGAATTTAATCATTAAAAAGACAAAACTGCTGCTGCAAGCTGGGTATTAACAAAGTATGTGAGTTTAACAACACCTTTGTGTTTGCTGCCATGGTTACAAGCAGGAGAGATGAGAAGAAGTTAATTTTGATACTTTGTGTGTGAATGAAGTCGGAGCTATTACACAGGGACTTTCCTTTCTGACACAACCTCTCTCTGCTTCCTCCTCCAATCAGCAGGTTTCCTCTCTGCTTTACTTGCACTTAGTACCCAACTTGCACATGTCATTGTGCAATAATTACTTCTGCATGTTGCCTCTGGCTGTAGTTTTCTAGGTTTATGGTGATGACTAAGTTCTTACTGCTTCATGAAGGATCTTTTTCTACAGAACAAGGAGGGAATGCTTTGGGTTTTTTTTTTTTTTTTTTTGATCTCCTTTGAATTGCATTTTAATTGAATCTTATTTCTGTGCTTTTGAAGGTGTGGGACATTGTGGGCACAGAACTGAAGCTAAAGAAGGAACTGACCGGCCTGAACCACTGGGTTAGAGCGCTAGTGGCCTCCCAGAACCACCTGTACAGTGGCTCATATCAGACCATTAAGGTATGTGATGTGGAGAGGTAATAGTCAAAACCTTCACAAGGACTATTCACTCATTTCTCCAGAATATGACAAGTGATATACAATATGCAAAGGACAAAGATATTTAGGTCAGCAACACACTTGTGTTAGTGGTGAGAGGACGAAAAGAAAAAAAATATCCTCAAAAACAAGAAGTTAAAGTAACACCCTGCAGTTAAAACAACCCTAGCTCTAATATTAGGTGGTAAAGACTGTAAACATTCATTAAGGACCAAAATGATGTAAATCCAAACATTTTTGAGTTGGAACAGAATATGTTTTAGTAAAATGACAGTTAAACATTGGCGCAGAGGGCAAGAGTCAAAAATGTTATTCTACTTACATTATAGTCTGGGTGAAAGCCCGTTTTAGTTTCCACACACAACCATTTGGCTACATGATTTGCTCATTTCTTATCTTTGACACATAGGATCCATCAGCATCAATTTTTGTCCCCAAAGTCAATAAAAGCTAAAACTCATTTCACTAAAGAACATGTCCACTGTCTGTCTGTTTGTCCATCTGAGATGAGCTCAGTCCTGGAGACCTTGGCCATAAAACGTCCTTGGTTGTTCCAGTAACGTTGTATTTCAGAAAGCAGCAGTGGGCTGTGCTCACTGACATTTATTTTCCAGGTCATTTGTTTATATTAATTACAACGGCATGACAGTTTCCCATGAAGTGAAGATGACGCATGTTGGATAACGATTTCCAGATTTGGCATACTGAGATTTGAGCCCATCCTTTCTTGGTAGCATTAAGTACTTGTTGGTTCTGCTTTTTTGCTGAATCCTGACACTCTCACCTGTTAATATTAATTTACCAATACAGGAACTTCCAAAATGGTCTGCAGCTGGAATCTTATTCAAGATTTGTTTATTTATCCTAAAAACAATAAAGTTGGTCTAGGGCCAAGACACTGAAACATTTGTGAAGCCACATTCATTTGATATTTACTTTGCTCTTTGGGCAGACCCTTTAAACTGTAGATTAACTCTGATGAAACACCATATTTGCCTCCTATTCTATTAAATAAAGGTGCAGTAGCCACTTTTTACATTAACAGTAACTGTCACCTGCTCTTTTTCTCCCCTTTATGTTAGATTTGGGATATCCGTTCTCTGGAGTGTGTTCATGTCCTGCAGACCAGTGGCGGCAGTGTCTACTCCATCGCTGTCACCAACCATCACATCGTCTGCGGCACTTATGAAAACCTCATCCACGTAAGACATGATACACCAGTGTTCCCACGCAGACAAATGCAGGCATGACTGTGGCTTCAGCAGCCAACCTCTCCATGTGGGCAAGATGCTGAACTGCACATTGACCTTGATGAAATGGGCGCGGTGGGGTTTTACTGTATTTAACTGGGGGGCAATGTTTAAAAAAAATACTTGACTTTTATTTCTTAAGACAGTATGAACCTAGGATATTCCACCTTTTTTATTTTATTATTTATGAAAAACAAAATAAACCAACATTTTTTATGTTATCTGCACACATATAAAAGTCAAAGTGAATCTAAGAATCGATTTTTGCAGTTTCCATGTAGTTCCAGTATTGTCTGATTTGAGCTTGATTTAAAAGCAAAAAACAAATCTGTATAAGTCCTTGTGTGAATGGATGAATGAGAAACCCATTGTAAAACACTTTGTAGAACCTGTATATGGTTTAAAGGTATAAATAAGTGGATGCTACTGAAATGTTTTCTTTTACAACCAAACTTACAAAGCTCCAAATTCATAATTACTCAAGTTAAATTGTGTATTTCTACTCCCCTCCACATAAACACAGATATAGGGCAAAAGAGTATCCCATATATTTACACATTCAGCTCACTCGAGCCAAGTTGTGGCATGCTACACCCTTACACAGCTTGTGTTAACCCAGACACAGGTAACTACCTAAAGATTTATACGTGGTTATTTAAGGTGCTGAAAAGCAGTGGAGACGCATACTTCTGTGGTACAGGTACTACGGGGGTGTTTGTTTCCTCTCCAGGTATGGGACATCGAGTCCAAAGAGCAGGTGAGAACCTTGACGGGCCATGTGGGAACTGTGTACGCTTTGGCAGTCATCTCCACCCCAGACCAGACGAAAGTGTTCAGCGCTTCCTATGACCGCTCCCTCAGGGTGAGAACAAATGTGTTTTTATGGGTGTGTGGGTTAGGACAGAAGCAGTGAAACAAAGAAAGTGAATGGTTCACGACTATTATTTACACAACAGTAAATAATACTGCAGTGCTATACCACGCTTCATCGGGTCACCATCTATCAGACTGAATTTGGGGAAAAAAGAGGCAGGGAATTGAAACGACAACAAAATGAAGCAACTGCTAGCTGCTTGTGATGAGAACAAAACATCTCTGCAGATGAGTAAATGTACAGGATGCAGTTGTCTCTGAAAGAGACATCTACAGCAGCAAACTGCAGATGAATAAACTTAAATGACTTTGAGAGAAAGAACAAAGATTTATGCTGCCACAGTTATGTTTGATGAAGTAGAAGTGGCTGGGAGGGTTGGATGAGGGTTGGACGTGTCAACATGAGGTTAAATTCCTCGTGGCTTCCACAGGTTCATGTCATGTCAAAGTCGGAGCTTCCTCTTGATGCTTTACTTTGAAAATTTACCAGACGCCTTTATTCATGTCTGGCTTCCTGTCTGCTCGATTGTGTAAATTGACATGGCTTTGCTACTGCTACACGTTTGTAGTTCAGAAATGTCTTAATTCAGAATTTATTTAAGCTTTATTCATTAAATAATTACAGTTGGTCACAGTGATGTATAAATTTCACTGATTTATGTTGAACAGCTAACCAAAGATACCTATGTTACTGATGTGTCAAACGGTGTTACACTCCTAAAATACAAGGACAGGTTTATTGATGATCCTAACGGCCAGTTTTATGTTTGAGTCCTTACACACACACACACACACACACACACACACACACACACACACACACATCAGATATGATCAGACCAGCTCTTAAGATATCCTTTATTTTGATATTTTTGCAACACTCACTTACTGGCTCTTCTTCCAGGTGTGGAGCATGGACAATATGATCTGCACCCAGACGCTGCTGAGACATCAGGGCAGTGTCACGGCACTGGCAGTTTCCAGAGGGCGCCTTTTCTCTGGAGCTGTGGACAGCACCGTCAAGGTAAGATAAGTTGTCTGTGTCTTCAGTTTTTATTATGATGCTTTTTCCTTCAGGTTCACAACCCCCCAGAGATAGTTAGGTTATTCACTAATTTCATCTTTCTTATCCCTCCATTACCCCACATGACATTTTTCTATTCTGTGCATGTTGTCAGAAATATCAGCACATAGATCATGTTGTCTTTGTTATCCATGCCAAATCTCTGTCCATCCGTACTAGCATCATATGGAGATTCAATGAAGTTGCAAAGTTCTGATATAGTATGTCTTTCTGTGTCTCTCTCTGTCCGTCTCAGGTGTGGACGTGTTAAACCGCTGACTCGGCAGGTGTCTGGCTGACTTCATGATATAGAAGCTTTTACTCTTCATTTCCTCCTCTGAATCTCTTTGATTGTTACTCGATTACTCCCTAGTGGCCTCGTCACCAGTTCATTTCAGGACTCAACAAGACAAGCTGCCTTAAAGGTGCACAAACTCGGACTGAGTGAACGCTGTTCTCATGTAATCCATGTGACATCAGAGGGGATTAGTTTTGTCTGCCTCCTTCTGACACTCCCTGTCATTTAAGAACTGTACTGATGATGCTTGATGCTGTTCAAACACAGCGTTGCACCCCACACACTCCACATATGCTCTTCTGCGGCTCTGTGAAAGCCGCTTATCTACCAAGAGAAATCTGTATTTTTATTTACTGTAAACTTTAGGATCGATTGCTGGAGGCACAAACCTGAACATCATTATCCAGATCTGTGACTGGTTTCTATAAACTATATTTTAGTTCTGAATTCATTATAGTTCTCACACAGTTAAGATTTGTGAAAGCAGCTTTTATAAAACACCTTATATTAACTGAAGCCTTTAATAGAAGGACATATCTAAATATTTAGTTTTATTAGTGCCACGATGGGGCTGTATTCAGAGTTGCTCAACGGTTGTATAGTTGTGTAAAATAACATCTGGTCTGCGTGCATGCACGTGCCTGTTAAAATTTATATATGAACATGTTTCAGCGAGTGCCATATATGTGATGAAAAGTACTGAATGGCTGTAATAAGTCTTTGTTTTATCCTTCCCCCACTCTGACCATGATGAACTAAAGATGATCACAGATCAAGCAGCTGACTGTGTTGGGGTTAACCCGGACCCAAATACAAAGAAAGAGCCACTAAAGTCCTGCTTTACTAAATGAAGTTTGAGGACCCATATTGGGTTGAAAATATGAACAAACTGTAAATATACCCGAGGAGTACAGTTGATGAGATCATGGACAGTCGGTTTATATGCTGACCGAACTAGATTTTTACAGCTTTATTCATTTCAGTGCAGATGTCGTGGTAACATTGTGTACTAAGACAGGAAGGGCAAAGAGGAAGTGTCTTTTACTGGTCACGGTTTCAGTGATTTCTTGTATACTTGTAATCATGTAAGCTTGAGTTGGTCATTGATCAATAAAACTGTTGTACACTCCAAGAACTGCTTATAAGACTTTTTTAAAAGTGATTTTATCTAACGGCCAGAAATGATCCCTACCTAGAGTCTTAGGAGGTCTGTCTGTCTGTAGACATATATAGATAGATAGATATGTGTTTATAATCTATCTATCAATATAGATATATATAGATAGAAAGATATCTATCATATATATGTATGTATGTATGTGTGTATATATATATATATATATATATATATATACATACAGATATATATGATAGATATATATGTACAAAAGGATATCTTTCAATGATCTCAAACGAGTTAGAAAAACTGTCCAATTAAAACACTGAAGATGAAAAGACTTGTGTGCCCTCTGTGCCCTCTATATATAGATATATATGATAGATATTGATATATATCTATCATATATATCTATATATAGATATATATGATAGATATTGATATATATCTATCATATATATATCTCTATAGATATATATATAGATATACATATATATATATGATATATGTATATATATATATATATATATATATATATCATATATATGTGTGTGTGTATGTATATATTTATGTATGTGTGTATGTTATATCTAGATACGAATAAACTAATCAATTGCAAAAACAGGGGCCAGCAAGTAAACATTTAATTGCAGTTCTCTGTGCTGCCTTTTTAAACCTTGCCTCAGTTCTGAATGCTCCTTGTGCAGTGTGGGCTTGGCAGGATGATGGTGGGGAGATGATCTTCATCAGGAGGACCTACAACATTGTTGAGTCAGAAACACATCGGTCAACCTCAACATAAAAAGAAAAAACTACACAATGTTCCAAACAAAATGACTATAAGCTAAAGTCTGTACGTAGTGTGACTTCTGTCAGAACAAACTCAACTCTTTTAAAAGAGTCTGTCATACAAATGTTTGAAATGATATTAATTCAGCTTCCAAATAACAGCTGTATTTCACATATGAAGTACTTATATTAAGTCTATATTTCTAGGGTTAATTAAAAAGAAGAAAATAGAAATAGTAATAATTCGTGTGTGTGTATATTTAATATCTATATTTAAAATCTGTGTGTATTTATATATATATATATATATATATATATATATATATATATATATATATGAATAAAAAAGAACAAGGGGAGGCCATGAAGTTTGTATAGAACATTTATTGAGAGCAGATGGCCACAAGATGCTGTTGCTGCGAGCACACCACTGTCCACTCACTACAAAAGTCACACATGCTCACAGACACACGTACATGTTCATACAGTGAATAGCTGAGCAACACATGACACGCTTGGCCTCTCTCAAGCACTCGCATACAGTCACTTCAGAGCAGAGACACCAGACAGGTGTCAGTTCAGGTAAGCATAAAAGGGAAAATCAAATAGAAAAAAACAAAAAAATAGCTTGGCTTCATGTTTTTTCAGTTCTCTTTTTTTTCTTTTTGAAAGAACAGACGAACCATACCTCAGGCTCTCAACATACTTCACTGTCTACTTCACTTTTGTTGCATGACCTCAGGGCTGACCACCTAAACACTGCACAACACCTCAACACAATTCAACCTGAGAGATGACCAAAATGAGACCGACGGAACCGGGAGGACATGACCGTTCCAAGATTTGATGATAATAAAGTGGGAGTACAGGCCACCCTCTACAGTCAGAGAATATACCAGAAATATACAGAAAATATCCTTGCTAATTTATACCAGTGAAACAGTTTTGTGTGAGTATAAATTGGGAAAGATAAAAACGTACAGGTATGTTTCCAGATGTGGCGACCTACTGCCTACACTTTCTTTTGAAGAGGAAGATTGATCCCACCTTCATGTCTGAACACCAGATGTGACTCTAGCCCCATCAGCTGGATATCTCAGCTTTGCTGATGGTTTTTACACGCTGGAGGGACTGTAGCTGTCGCTCAGAGTCCAACATTATAAATTAAGGAAAAAAACACACTTAAATTAAGGTTGTTTTTTTCAAAACAGCCTGCCACTTTGTTCCCAGTACTTTCATGCGCTAAATGCGGACATCATTTTAACCCATTTTTATTATTATTATAATTTGGATTTTGAATTGCACCAGTGTTTGAGGGGCACTTTGTAAAATGAAGTGAGTTTTTATGAACATTAATGTCCAGGTTTTGACCGTATTGAAATGTGGTTATTTGAGATGATGTAAACATAATCTAGAAATCTGATTGTGCGTGTGTAGTTTATTGTCCTATCATCAACTAAGCTTACTGCCAGCAGAGAACCAGGGGGCATCTAAGGCGAAGCCTCTACGTACCTATACCAACCCTGCATACCTGCACACGAAACCACAATCAGGATCCAGAGATGCATGCAGCGACTGGGTCAGAACTTTGGGTTTGGACTGCTGAACTACGAAACATGGCATACCCTGCTTTATTATGTATTATACTGTAAATGGAACAAAAGTTTACATTCATCATGTTGCAGTAAAAAAACCTGAAACTAGAGAAAGAAATGATAGTTATAAAGTCATCCATTCTTCTTTATGTACGCGTTTAGCTTTGCAAATGCATTTTATGCTCTGTTTTGTGTTTGAAGTTGAGTTGAATGTATTTTAAGATCCGTCGCAGGCATCACAATCAGCTTCGGCTGCAAATGTGCTCATGTAAATACACAAATAAACAAAATAAAAATGTAGACGGCCTGATTGTTTTTTCTGAATTGTAGGAAACAATTATCCCGATGTTGTTGGAAGGTAAATCCAGTGTTTATGCAGAAATCAAACACTAGCTCTGTTTTTCTTTCTAGTTTGATATAGTCACCCTCTTACAAATAATGGCCAAAGTCATATTTTTCTCATTTTTTTCAGAAAACAGAAAAACTCCTGAAAAACTTAGGTCATTATTTTCATATCTCACTCTTAGCAGGAGCATTTCTCCAATTCCTAAAATGTTCTGACAAACAGTTCCTAATATGGTCGTGGAAGTGGGCAAGCATGTGAAGTGTAGCTGTTTTACTGGAATAAAGACGCCTTCACAGGTTGGTTTTAATCGTCTAATGAGACGGAGAGCTTGTTCAAGTCTCATGAGTTAACTGTGTGCTGTTAGAGTGGAGGGGGGTTGTGGTGGGGGTCACGGAGGTGGCAGAATTATCAACACATCGAATAAGATCGCAAAAAGGAAAGAAAGCGACCCCCTAATTTGGTACATACCCATCTACTGTATTTAAGTCAGACCAAAATCACAAAGCAAGGCACGTTAAAAAAAAAACAACAAAGACAAATAATAATTAGAACAATAAAAAATATGATAAATGTGACAGACAAGAATTGCTTTTATAAACACATTGCCACACCTGGACACATGTCGGCAGAGAAAACAATAAATATAATCATAACGATAATAATAAAACAGAACATTTCCAAGAACATCCTAGCATGGTATCCTACAATGATTCATTAGTTGGACCTCTGAAACATGGAGAAGCAAACTGATTCAATACTCAGGTCTGTTTACTTTGAAAAATACTCTTCAGGATGACACAAATTATAAATACACTTCTTTTTTCCCGAAATATCCATAGACATATTTATCTTTATATATTTATAAATTTTCTTTATCATCAGAATTTTAATACCAAAGCTATCATCTGAATTATTAATTCATATATTTATGAGTTTCGCTGCGATGAGATCACAAAATCCTTATTTTCTTAATGGGCTTAAGCGCAAATAAAACACTCAATTACACTAACTTCTGATCAGTGACTGAAAAAGACCCACCAGGCTTCACAGATGTCCATCACTGCTCACTATCTAAAAGCACCTTTTAGTTTTTATTTTTTTGTTAATCCCCTGCACACAAAATCGAAGACTCGCGATGTGGATTGTCATGGCATAATGGGGTGAGTGGATGTGGAAAGAGATTTAACCAGATTTGCTTCTTCTCCAGATATGACTCATTTGGGTGAAGTGGAGAGATTCCCTATTTTTAGTTTTGGAAGTGTTTCTGCTTTCTCCCAAAGTTCCTTTTTTCAAAACCCAGAGTGAAAAGAGCTTTAAAGAGGCTTTGACAGGACAGACCTAATTTACTACCAGCATGGCCTGTTAATGCAAGTCACAGCACCCACGTGTGATCTACAGATCAGCTGCTGCTGTAAAAAAACTCCTCAATAAGGACATGATTGAAAAGCACGGATGGAGATGAGAACATTTACTGAAGCTGTGAAGCTCGGCCGAGAATAAGAAATGTGCGTAATATTACCCAGACGTGAAATTGGATTTTAGAGAAACTAAACAAGTTGTTCCTCTAGTTCCAGATTTGTGTGAGAGCCACAAAGACAAAGAAAGCCTTTTCAGATGTTTAGTTTGTCAGAACTCCTGGAAGAGCCTGAAAGCTATGAATGGAGGACAACAGTACTTTGTTATTAGGGGTCTTCATCTTGTCGAATCATCTCCTGAATTTTATCTGTGCAAACAGATTCAGAAATTGAGGGCTGCTGAAACACTCAAGTTGGGTTCCAAACTCTCCAAAGCATTTTTGAAACCTGGAGGTAACGGATAAGCGTGTGTGTTCAGAAAGGAATATATATATATGACCACTTGGTGAAATGTCCTTGAAAGGAATGTGTACGAGAACACACACAGAAATCTTCAATGGTGAAGGGAGAAGGCTCGGAGGAGAGCTCACCTTATTGGTGCACAGCTTCAAGAAAACCACCAATCAATGAGTCTTGGGGGAGGAGAGGGGCTCCGGCTTTCATGAAAGTTCAAGGATTGGACTGTGGGACAAGAAAGCCATGTGGTCTGATGAGTCCAAATTTACCCTGTTTTAGAGCTGTGGGTAAGCAGAGGAATGGATAAAGTGATGGATCAGTGATGTAGTGCACGTATTGTGCAGATTTGTGGCGGCAGTGTCATGATCTGAGGTTGCTCCAGCTGATCAGGTCCAGCAACATCATGAAGGTCAGGGAACTATCTGAATAAACTCAATGACCAGGTTTTCCCATCGACAGATTATTTAAATTCTCTAACGGCACAAGATGATGATGTCATCCAGCAGCCCATAATCCTGCTGAGAAGGTTCTGAGACGTGGTGGACACAGTAGTCTGGTTCTGCCATCGTCAGTACAAGAGACTAGTAACAGTTTAATGCAGTTCTGGGTGGAAATAAATGTTGTGACAGTATGTGAGGAAGTCTAACAAAATATTAAAGCATATAGTATGTGACTTTTCTTTAAGATGTTGTAAACAATTCAACCAATAAAGTACAAGAGAGAACTTTCACTTAGGCAGGAAACGGATTTTCAGAGATTCAGGAGTGATCAAAATTTAAAAAGAAAGATTAAAAGATTGCAAGTTTATTTGGTTGGCCACCGTCGATGAACATATGCAGAAGTTGGGGTTAACAAATATCACCTGACTTCCTTTTATTTTAGAACTGTCTTTTTGTCACAGATCAAAGAGAGAAGATTCAAGTGTGTAGGAGAATGATATGGAGAAGGACCTTCAGCAAGAAAACAAAAAAAAAACCCATTTCTTTTCCTGATGAAAGGCTAACACCAAAGTGTTGCAACCACAGCACGTGAGTTTTTGGACGTCTCCTGTCGATAAGAAATTCTCAGTTTCACAGTTGCAGGTGATGGGGGAAAGCCATCATACAGATGCAAATGTGTAATTACAGGAAGGGCTGCTTTATTACACTATTCAAATCTTTATGAAAGTGTAATATCATGTTGTACAGCATCTCAGACGTTGTTGTCTGCAGCAAAAGGGTTTGGGAAAACAGTAAGAGCCAGGGAGCTGAAGGGGAGGGGACTGCAGCTCAAAATGACTGGTCTCCAGGCAACGTGAACACCCGAAGTCAACATCCGGTGAGATGTGGGTGGGATGAAAGCAGCAAAATATTATAATGTTGCAGGAAAATGTGATTAAAATGTGTGGTATAAAAAGTATACGAGCCAAGGCTACACGAGAACCGATTCAAAATAACGGTGGCGATAATCTGGGAGCTCAACTGAGGTGAGAGCTTGCTTAGCAGTTTTTCTACAATATAAAACATAAAGAGCTGTACAGAGGTGACTGCTGAAAAAGATGCACTGATTGTGTGAAAGCCTTGTTTTTCAACGATCTCTATCAAAAACAGACATCAAATCTCCTCTCACTCACTCAGCACTGATATACAATAAGACGAGACCAGTAATCAGATCTGAGACCTTAGAAACGTGCGAGCAGTGGTGTTGGGCTGGATGTTTAGGTACCTCATTCATATCCGGGTTGACTGAAAACAGAACTTTAGAGAATCCTGCCGTTTGCTGCTGAAGCTTTGGTTCTGGACGCGCAGCTCTGAACGGAGAGTTTGAGAGCTTCGAGGAACCTGGTCACCTTCCCACCGGCGCCCAGAGACAGTTTGGGTCCTTTTTTCTGGGCTTCCTTGCGTGAGTCCTGCGCTCGAAGCTGCAGTCTAGCTCTTCCACTCTGACTGAACGTCTTATTTGACCAAAGCTCTTCTGGAAGTGTGCCTACGGGCATGTGGTGTGCAGATGTGATGAGGCGGGCGTGACAGTGATGGAGCCAGGGCTGGGGACTGAATTGGATCCTGATATTCTACAAACGCTCACACACACTTCTGTCATGCTGTCTCTACTCCTGTGCACGCACACACACATGCTCACAAACCCCTCAGAAGCTCAATAGTCTCATTTTGGTCACAGTTAAAAAAAATTTTTTTTCCACCAAATCATTTTACATCGTCACAACACCAGAGGTCACCAATCCACACAGAACCAAGACATCAAACCAAAGAGCTAGAGATTTATATTTATCGGAATATCATATATTACTGTGCTAATGCAGGACTTTTTCTGTAGATATAAACTCTCCATGCTTAAATGTACACATACCATACTCTGATTCATTAAATAGTTGATGCTTTAATCAGAATTAGTATTTGTTCGTTTAAAGAGTCTGATTGCAGTCTCCTCCACTTTTGTCGCATGTCTTCACCTTCTCGTGTGTTTTTTTTTCTATTTTCTCCCCTGACAAGTCATTTGGTCCTTTTCTCTCTCATCTCTCTTTTAGTGTCGCTTTCCCTTCTTCTTTATTGCTCCTTCGCTCTGCGGGCGTCTGTCCAGGCCCCTGGCGCTGCCCGATCATCGTTTTCAGCATTGAGCGACAAAAGGATGAGGGGAAGAAGAGAAGAATCAAGATTTTTCCAGAGCAGCAACAAACCGACGGACAGATGGCAGTTAAGAGCAGAGGGGCGTTGAGCGCGAGTAGAGAGGAAGAGGAAGTGAAGGAGCTGGAGGTGGGGAGACAGAGAGGCGTGCTGCCCGTTGTGCCGTCTGAGTCATTCCTGATGCAGCGTTATCACCGAGACGCGCTGATTGGTTGGTGGGGTTACTCCAACATGGCATCCAGCTGGTCGGCCAGGTCATCAAACATGCTGCCGATGTCATCAAGTATGCTCACCGTGGTTTTCTGCTCAGCCACGGAGCTGGACGCAAGCACACACACACAGAACAAAAGCAGAAGGAGGCATCAGATAGGAAATGCTGCAGATATCCTTTATAGATGTGCGACGATTGTTGCGGGGCTCCTAGAAAAGGTACGGCTTATTGACGTTTTTAAAAAAAGGCCTCAGTTTCACATGTCACGTTTTCTGCCACTGCAACTTCATAATAGCTATAAATTGGACTTCAGATGTTTTAAATGATGCCTATAACAGACTTCCTACATGTCATTTTCCCTCACGAAGCCACATCAACAGTGAGGATGTTGTCACTCGTAGGTAGAAAGCTCTGGTTGGGTTTAATGACTAGTTTTAAAGACAACACCTTAACCCGGGTTGAAACGTGTTTATTCCCTTTCAAGTCATGGAAAACATCAGGAGCCTGTTGCACACAGCACTTTTAAGCCTGGAGTTATGTGCTGTTATTCTGCTTCGCCACAGTGGCGTTTTCACTCCCACTGTGGTCTACCTGGGTCGACAGTAAAACAGGTTAAAAAGAAAAGAGTCTTTTGTACTATTTTTCTTTTGGACCCAAGCATGTGGCAGACCAAACCTCTCCTGTTTCTAAGGGAGAGTCCAGACACCCTGCGGAGGAAACTCATTTCCATCGCTCGTATCCGTGATCTCGTTCTTTCTGTCACTACCCACAGCTAGTGACCATAGGCGATGGTAGGAACGTAGCCTGAGTGGTATATCGAGGTAAAACTCCTCCACTTGGGCCAGTACCTGATCCCTAACCCAGAAAGGGCACTTCCCCTCAAATTTCATGTAAAAACCTAAGGGACCTCCAAAGCCAAACTATTAGTGTTAGTCTCATAAATATAATGTGTGGAGGGTAAGAGAATCAATTGTACTGTTAAATAAATAATATAAAACAATTTTTTTGTCTTTCAATTAACCTTTGTTTCTGTACAGTATGTAAAGTAATGGCACACCGTCCTTATTACTGCTTATTGGCACATGGGGTCAAAACCCCCCCCCAAAAGTTAAATATTGATCTAAATCTATGGAATATCATTTATTCATCATAGTTTGTTGTTGGTATAATGAGCTCTGATGTCTATGTTAACAGTTAAACTGTGTTTATTGAAGAGTGGACTGTGGAGATTTTTGGGGGTGGTGTGTCGGCAAGTGTATGTCCACGTGCGCTCCTTACTTTTCCTGGCCCAGAATCTTCTCCTCGACCGCCTGCAGAGCTGCGGCCAGTGACGCGCTTGTTTCCTCTAGCTTCTGATGCACCAAAGAATCCACGCTAAAGTCTGTTGTCATAGTGGCCGGGGGTGTGAATCCACCTCCTGAAATCCCACTGTCCACTGACACGCCCCCGATGGAGGAGCGAGGAGGCTTGATGGGCGGCGGCGGGGTGGGAGTAGCAGGCGTTTGTGGTGTCTGTGGGGTGGTGGGCGTCTGTGGCGTGTTGGGGCTTTGGGAGGAAGGACTTGTCGGCTTGGCATTTGGCGGGCTGGGAGTGTTGGATGGTGGTAAGGAGGGGGGTGAGCTGGTTTGTCGGGCCACCGTAGGGTGCTGCTTGACTGGGGCGGGAGCTGGGGTCGGGGAGGACGGGCTGGTCATGGAGTGAATGAGCTTGGCGGGTTTGGGTGCAGTGGGTGGAGGCGCTGGTTTGGGTGACACTGGTGGAGGTATCTTCTTTCCTTCCACTGTACAAAAAGACAAGAAGAAGACTTGATCACCACCTGGAAACAGACGCTACGGGTACATTAAAGGGCAAACGTTTGCTGTGAGTAATTTTCTTGTGTTTGATGACTAAATAAGCCCCCACAGTTTCATCACATAAAAAAGAATATTACTTCTTCACAGATGGTCCCTGTTCTGGATCTAAAAAAAGAAAGACTGTTAAAGTAAATCCTTAAACTACATTCAGCCACAGCCTCCATGGTGCAAACCCAAAACATTCAAGAATAAAAGATGCTATTTCTTCTTCTCAGTTTGCACGGATGTTGCAAACAGAGCTCTGATTATATGTTCTGTATCAGCTGACAGTGAAAAGGTCTATGAGCCCAACAGGTGATTCCACAGATGATAAGGAATTTAAGGGACAGGTACATCAGTTCATGAGACTACTGATGTCTCAGTTCGGATTCTTTTTTGAAGGTTTTATAACAACAGGCTTTCCACTCCACCTTTCACACAGTTATAAACACAAACACAGAATATGAGGTGAATACCTGGACTTCCAGGTGTCCCAGGGCCTGGCAGTGGGACTTTCTTATTGGGGACACTCTGTTGGCAGGTCTGAGGTCCTCCATGTCTCTTTATCTGTGCCACAACAGGTTTCGGGGAGACTGGAGGCTTTGGCTTTCTCAAAGGACTTCCTTCATTTGCAGCTGAAGCTGCTTGGTCCACGCTGTCTCTGCGAGAGGCTGCAGTGACCTGTGATTGAGGGTGATGCTGGGGATGAGGCTGCTGCTGCTCCGTCACCCCCGTGTCAGATGCTGGGCGGCGCTTCATGGTGGCTGTACCATTCTGGTCGGGGACCGGCTGCGTGGTGTTGGGCTGCCCGGTGCCCACGGGTTCTCCGTTAGCTGCAGCCAGCTCTGCAAAGCCCTCAGGCTCCTTGTCCCGGCTCTTGGGTCGTCGCTTGACCGTGGATGACTCCTGGAGGATGAAGTCGGAGCCGTTGGGGTGGTGGGGCACGGAACTGTGCGGCCGACGCTTTAGCATGGCTGTAGTTTCAACCTTGTCCTCCTGGATGTAACCACCGTCTTCTTGGGGACCTGTGCCGTCACCCTGCAGACAGACACAAAATACACACTAACGGAAAATTCATACATTCATGATAAGAGGTGATTTTTGCACAGTCAAAACATTTATATACATGAAATACACAAATAAAGTTTAACAAACACTGAATTTTAACTATGAGTTTATAAAAGATTGGGACATATTACATGAAACAGATAATGTAACTATACGATAGATAGATAGATAGATAGATAGATAGATAGATAGATAGATAGATAGATAGATAGATAGATAGATAGATA
>JAOWBL010000023.1:14739820-14751392 GCA_028564865.1 Zenarchopterus dispar
GAGAATTAATTTAAAGTCTGTTCTCTAAGATAGATAGAGTCTGTGTAAGGACCTCAGAACTGGGGTGATGTGGTCCAGTTTCTTGGTTCTAGTGAGAACTCGGGCAGCAGCGTTCTGGATCAGCTGTAGCTGTCTGTTTTGTTTTTTTTTTTTTTAGGCAGACCTGTGAAGACACTGTTGCAGTAATCAGTTTGAAGATAAATGCATGGATGAGTTTTCCTGCTGAGACATTAGTGCTTTGATCCTGGAGATTTTTCTTCAGGTGATAGAAGGTGGACTTTGTAATTGTCCTAATGTCCCTCTGAAGGTTTTGTTCCATGTATTTACTCAACACTTGTATGTGCTCATTGTCACCTGGTGCGCTTGTAATGTAAGGTTTTGTGTCATCTGCATAGTTATGGCAACTTATCTTGTTGTCTTTTATTATCTGGGCTAGCAGAAGCATGTAGATGTTAAATAGAAGGGGTCCTAGGATAGAACCTTGGGGCACGCCACATGTAATTTTTTATCATTTCTGATGTAAAGTTATCTATTGGCACAAAGTAGTCCCTGTTCTTTAAGTAAGACTGGAACCAGTCAAGTACTGTGCCAGAAAGTTTGATACAATTTTCCTGTCATTCTAGTAATATACCATGGTCAGTGGTGTCAAATGCTCTACTGAAGCCCAATAATACCAAAACTGTGATTCTTCCTCTACATAAGAAAATAAAGTAAACATATGTCTAGAGCGCAGGTCTTACCCAGTTTGGTGATGCCTATTTCCTGCAGATCTTCCCAGGTGATGTCCGTGATGAAGTCGATGTTTTCGTAACCGTTTTGCACCAACACCTGGTGGTACTGGCTTAAACCGATAGCAGACAGCCACTCTCCCAGGTTGGTCTGGAGACACAACAGAAATATAATATAAAGCAGTTAACTTCCCTCAAAGTTTTAGCGTGATAGCAGACATAGCAGGATAACGTCTTGTGTATGTGTGTGTTACTCACAGGTTTCTGCTCCGGCAGCCACTCTGTCACACTTAGTTTGTTAATCTCAGTGGTCATCTTTTTTCTGTGACCTGGTTTAGTTATTCCAATTGCTGTCAGATCCTACATATACAAGCAAACACGCACGTGAGTGAAATGTTGGATTGGATTTTTTTTTTCATAAAGTGTAGTAAAATCTTGCTGTGAGCCCAGCAGTGTTCACTTTCTCTCCCTGCCTCTCTCTCACTCTCTCTCTCACACACACACACACACACACATGTACACACAAACTTGCAACACAAGAAATAGTGTGACATCTGATGAGAAGCTTCAGCCAACAGAGGACAAAAGAGTGACAATAAAAATGTCTCCAAATCAAAGGAAATTATAAACAAAAGCAAATGTTTGCAATGATATGAAGCATCTGAAAAACAGGATTCATCTCATGAGACCAATTAAATTAATTTTTATTTTTGTACTAACATATTCATACTTTCATTCAGAGTGACGGTTTTATTTACGTCATAATTTATATACAAACATTTTCCAATATTAGTTTTGTTTCAGCCTAAGTCATTGGCAGCTGTAAGGGTCACACAACACAGAATACGAGAATATGTACACCTCACCCCACCCCCACGCGTGTGCACACACACCCACACACAAACAAACACAATTTGTTTCTTAAGTCATTATATGCAGCCATAACACGTTACATATATGAAGCCCTTTTAGCTTCGGAGCTCTCTAAACCCTTCAGCGAGCACTCACAGCACATTTACATGTAAATAATTTATAAATGCTATAAATTATTTATCTGTTAGTGATTGTGGTGTTGTTGCTCATAACAGTCAGCAGTAGCAGGTGAAAAAGGTGATCGAGGAGTCACGAGGCTGAACGGAAATATTTATCTACTGTAAACTCGACAAATGTACGTTTGTGTGTAAAGTGGAGGGAGTGGTGATTCAAACGTGAAAAAACTCGAATATCAGTCAGAACATCGAACTACCCCATTGGAAGGTATGACAATATTTTATCACATCATGCTGATTTAAAAATATGTTAAATGTTGATTTTGCAGTGTAGTAACTGGATCAACTGGTTGGTGAGAACCAGGAAAGTAGTGATATTTCTACCAGCAGACCATCTATTCATTCAGGTTCAGCTGAAACGCTCTGGTTTGAAACCAGTTTTGGGGGGAAGGAAATGCCCTGGTAGTTGTTTGTGAATGAGAATCAGCCAAGCTCAAAAGTTAATTTAAAAAAAAAATACAGTGTAGGGTGCATATTGCGGTTTGGATTTCAGTTTGTCTGTTGGTATACAGTTTTGTTGACATGATTTCATAGCTTAATATATTAGGACATTAGTTCTGAGGCAAAGACTTTATATTTTGAAACATCTGAGTAACGAGAGGCGGGTCGTTACTTGTAGGAGCTGTAAAACTTTATTTTATTTGGGGGAGTGCTACATATCTTCTTTTATTCTGTCAAACTACTTTCAATAACAGCCACCATCGACACAAAACTCTTAGAAGAGAAAATAAACTTTCTTTGAAGACAGTGAATTCAGTCATTTGTCAAATTTTTATGTTATGAACATAAAACTTTGTTTTGTGGCCTGTAGCAGCATTTCTGGGGTTGGGTGGGGACAGGACAATATCAGTGTAACGGTGTAAGGGTATTACTAAACAGGACAATACTAGCTTCACAGTGAAAAAAAAACATAAACGTTAAACCAGAATAAAAGTGTCAGTTCAGGGGTTTAAATTTGTTCACCAGACTTCGTTTTTTTTTTTAAGATAAATAATTTTCATGCATTGGAGGACAGCCCAAATCAAACTCGTGCAGACTTGTTTCCACAGTGGTCCTTGGTGGTGGGTAAAAACTCTTGGGGTTCAAGGGGTCAGGGTTCAGTTGCCTTACCTCCGGGGTCATTCGGCTAATGGTGGGCAAGTCATACCCAGCACCCAGGAAGTTTGGAGCGTAGACCTGCAGCTGAAAGTCGCTCAGCCATTGGACAACGGCCTCTGAGCTCTACAGGAGAGAAGACAGGGGGCATGTGGTCACTGGTACCGTGTCTGCTTCTTCAACGGCCACTTTTCATCAACAGGGCCAAGTAGGGTCCAACATCAGTTTAAAAAGTCAACAAAGTGACTGTTTATCATGTCTGTCCTACTTCACTGCATCGTTATGAATACAGCATTTAACCTGGCTGGGTTTTAGAGCTCGTGAATTCACCCTGACCTGCTCTGTAGTGGAAACCAGGCTAAAGTTGGGAAGAAGAAGAAACACCTGGCTGAAGCATCTTGAAGCCACAGCCAGAGCTACAGATTAGCAACACGAAGCTTTGTTTACCATTTGAAGAAACTATGTTTGAAAGCTACCGTAACCTGGATGACTGAGTCACCAGCATCCACATTACATTGATAACTGCTCCCAGCTAATAACTCTTTGGGTTTATTTAATCCACTTCTACAACTGAATAAACAAATGAATGCCCTAAAAGCGTTTGAATGGAGCTGCAATGTCTGTTTTTAGGTCAGTTTGACCCCTGAGGGACAAATGAGTTTGACACTTTAGTCTCGATTGATCGATATGATCGGTATGTTTGGTGAAACAAAAGCATAGAGTATTTCTTCTGTGAAACTAGTAAAGAAAAGATGTAAAAAAAAATGAGGGCTGTGGATTAGCTTTATTGGTGATATTAGTACAGGTGGAAGCAAGCTGAACAGATACTCTTACATTCAAATTTCAGCACGTAAATAAATACTTTTCTGTAGAGATAACCTGCAACAAAGTACCTTTGTTTCTCAAGCAAAAGATTCAAGAGTAACTGCTGAATACTCAAGCTAACATGTCTGTGGATTTTTAATATCTTGTCTGTTTTGAGTCAAGAGTATGACATATCGCCAACCTATCACCACAATTTATGACTGCACATTAACAGTATGTGGTTTAATAATTATAAAAACTGCACATAGCTTTACACTGTCAATTTCTGTAAAGGAAAGTAAACCTACAAAACCAGCACATCCAAACACAAAAAAGTCATGGTTCCTGTGTTTTCACTCTTCCAAATCCAGTGTGCTGTGATAACTGGTAGTTGTATCTTTATTTTCGTGTTTTATTTTTTTGCAGCCAGTTAAAGAGCTCAGACGGTTTCAGGATTTCATACACAAGCGCTTTGGGCAAGACTGTTGAGCTTGGCTTAAGCCTTTTGAATGTTATGTTAGTAGATATTCATTGAAGGTGTGGATGAATAATCACTAGATGAAGGTATATGACCACTATGCTTGGGTATTTTGGTCCGTTCTGAAGTTTAAGGTCAGATTATTTCTTTTTTAGTTGAGGGACAGTTCTCTCCCGCTGTCACCAGATGACACCGCTGTAAACGTGTTGTAATTGGCAGCTGCATGTCTTGTTTAGTTTTGCACTATTTGGACCACAGAATAAGATGGATTTTCTCACTCCAGTCTCCTTTCCACCTCTGTGATCTTGTCTAAAAACAGATGGCGCTTCTCTTTGCTACATGGGTATATCTTTCGCCTGCAGTGTGTTGGGATAGGCTCCAGCAGACCCCCATGACCCTGCATTAGTGTAAGTGGGTGTAGAAAATAAATGAATGAATAATTCAGCCCCTTCATATTAGGGGAAACTAGTAAACATGCTGTCACTAAAGTTGGTTAGAGATTTATAAATCCCGGGCACATATATTCTATAACAAGGGTTTTGCACAGATGGGATGTGTACTGTTCAATTTGCTGAAGCAAGACTTTTGCACAAAGGAACTTGGATTATTTTCAGCTCAGTGGGACCACTTCTGAGGTTACGTTGCCCATATTACTCTTGTTTGGTCTCTTAATCAATCAACCTCTCGCTTTCTCTTCTGCCACCACTTTCTCGTGTCCCTTAACCCGTCTCTGCCATGACGTCCACATTGGCTGCATGAGTGAGCTGTTGAGGTGTGTCGTTGTGCCGTGAAGTGATACGCAGTTGCTACAAGAGACCACGGGGATAAAATCTAAACCCAACTTTAACCATAAAGACCCATGGTTTTTTTTTTAATGTTTCTTTCTTTCTCTTTTCTTCAGGCCTCCTATTAGCCGCCTCGTCTTCCACACGTATATGATTGGTGCTCCTTCACGTCTTTCCTCCATGTCACCCTGCTGAGGGAGGTATGAAGAGGCTGAGGACTCAAGCTTCTACTACAGCTAACAGATGGCCATCAGGACATAGCTCACATCACAGCACGCACACATACTGCAGGCAAGTTAAGCACACATTCACCACAACCACCTGCCAGTTTAATATGCTCGGTTGTTTATCAACTTGTAATGATATATCATTAAAAAACAATTAAACATGAAATTAAATCCATAAACAAACATACACACTCAAACACACTCTCTCCAACAAATATCATCTTATTATACCTTGAGGGAGCTAAGACTGTACACTTTTTGTCCTAAGCTACTTCACTGAGACCGTGCACGTTTGTAGGCTCCTGCCGCCGGAGTAACAGACACACATGCACGTACGCACAGAGTCTGATGCCTGGAGTGTACTATAAATTCAGGGTATCCCAGCCAAAATAAAGTATAAAAATAAAATAAACTGCAATGGAAGAAGAGAAGCTGCAACAAAAGCAAGTGAATAATGATGAGTAGCTTTTTACAAACCCGAAGAGGACAGGATTCTCTCTCTCACACACACAAGATTTCATGCTCAAAGACTCATACAAGATGCATCACACACTCACCGTGTCATGGCTGCATCCCAACACTCGCAGCACTGATGAAGCCAGTTGTGAGAGAAACCTCTGTGACATCTTGGTGTGTGTTTGTGTGAGAGTGTGTTTGAGTGTGGTTGAGGCAACTGAGGAGCTGCATTCATGTCATGCTGCAGTTTAAGGCTGGCGGCGACTGTCTGTATGAGACTAGTGTGCATTCACGGCAGACCCAATCTGTGGGGATTTGGGACTATCCTACCTTCCCTTCGCATGGCACCTCCCCCTTCCTGGTTGCCATGGCTTCATAAGGAGGCGCTTCATGGAGTGGACAGCCTGATTGGCTTGATGTTCGCGAGGAGCTGCCAGAGCCTGTTGGGAAAAGATCATTGGCCAGTTTCAAGCTGTCAGCCTATCTTTGTATACAGCCAGAGATCAACAGATGAGTTTACTCATCAGTTATCTGAACTCTATACCATTCTCATCAAACTGATTTTTGGTCAGCCAATCAAATTCTTGCTTTTCATGATACCAAAAAAAACCATGCTGAACCAATCACACTCCTCTACACTTCCTCCTACGTCCCCTGCGTTGGCCATCTGTTTGCTAAACACGCCAAGATCTGTGTGTGTAGAAGTGATATGATGGAATTTTATTTAAAAAACTGCCAGTTATGACTTTTTTTTAATCTGAATACTCCTGCGAACCAATTATCATCATCTGTTGTTCCCTGACACGCTCACTGTGTTCATAACACATGCCAATGTGCGTCTTGTGACTCTCTTTAGAAAGAGTATTGTCTAAAACACTAAGAAAACATAGTACAACACAGATAGATTTGAAGAATCCCAACGATTTTACCGGCAGGTTGGTCCACAGACTTGGGCTGCTCCATCAGGTGCTCCTTGGCTTTGGCGGACTGGGACAACACTGTGGCTAGAAGCTGAAAATACACACAAACACATTTTTATAAGCAACACCATGTATTTGCATGAACTGCCTTAATGTAAGCATAAAATGTTAACATTCAAGCATACTTTCAGGGAAAAGTATGTCCAAAAACTGGAGTTTTTGGACATACTTTTCCCTGACCTCCCTTCATTCACACCAAGAGATATTTTAAACCGCAAGACAGCTTTGGTTAGAAGGGAAGTTGCATTTTGAATACCAGCGGTTATTGTAAAGCTGACTGTGACATGTAACACTATTCCAGATTTCTCCTTTTTCTAACCGTTTTTCCCCACTCAACCCCACACAACTGCTGCAAAGCTGACTTGGTGATTGGTGACTCAATTTTGAGACACGTGAGGTCAGCACAAGCAACCATAGTTAGGTGCATTCCAGGGGCCAGAGCGGGCAACATTAAAGCAAATTTGAAGCTTCTGGAAAAGAGTAATCATGAATTCAGTAAAGTTATCTTACATGTCGGTGCTAATAACCCCCCCTCTATGCCAGTCGGAGGTCACTAAGGTTAACACTGTCTCATCAAAACTATGTCAGTGACTGTAGCTTTCTCTGGTCCCCCTCTCAATCTGACCAGTGATATGTTTAGCTGCATGTCATTGCTGGCTGTCTCAGTGGTGTTCAGAAAACGTAGCCTTTTATTGATAACTGGAAGACGTTTTAGGGAAAGCTTGGTCTGATTGGAATAGATGGCATTCATCCCACTTGGGATGGTGCAGCTCTTATTTCTAGAAACCAGTCTTCCAGATTCCACAGATACATTCAATGATATATCTGTCTCTCCTCTCTCTGTTCTTCATCCTCTCTTTCCTCTAACTGGCAGGTCTCCAGCAGCATGATCCACGTCCTGATGAAGGTTTCTGTCCTCCTAAAAGGGCGTTTTTCCTTAACCCTGTTTAACATTAAGGTTTTCTCCCACTAGGGGAGTGTTTACCTGCCATTTTTTTATGCAATAATGACTTGGGGGTCATGTTCTGGGTCTCTGGAAAGTGCCTAGAGACAACTTATATTGTTACACTTTGTAAATAAAACTGAACTGAACTCAATTGTCTGACCTCACACTGAAGGTCATGGCCACACATTATAGCAATTGTAACTGACGTGTTCCCATGTGAATAACTTGTGCATACATTGCATTATATGAGAGCGTACACTCTTACTGCTTACTTGATTTGGGTGTGTTTTGCAGCCATTAATTTAACCATAAGTTCTTCTATGTGTTGAAATTTTCCATTGACAAATGTCGTTCGATAACCATTGTGTTACATCATCCTTCCAGATGACTGAGGATCCAAAGTGTAAAGCTTTACAACAGTGTCCATTCTTGTTGAACACGAGTTCAGCTGCTCTAAAGTCTGTGCTTGTAATTCTCCTCTTTATGATGCACAGTGCATTCTCAGTAGGAGACAAATCTGGACAGCAGACAGGCCAGTCAAGCTCACACTCTGTGTCTGTGAAGCTGTTTAAGTGATGGAGAAGTATCCTGATGGTAGCATATGTTTCTGCAAAATTCCCAAAATGGGCACCCCAGATGACAGAGGTCGTCAAGCTCAACAAGTGGGCCTACTGAACTTGGTTAGCTTGTGGGAGTCCAGAAGCAACAGACATGAACCAGCAGGGCAAATGTGCTGCAAACTCAGAGGTCACATAAGCGGAGTTCAGTGAGTACCTGGAAAGTGACTTTTGACTGGCCAAGAGAAGATTCTGGCAAACCATCAAATGGCTCATGGTGGGAAAGTGCTTCTCTATCACTGTGTATAGTGAGGGTGGGTTGGCGTGGGGCTGACCTTGAGTGAGGATGTTGTTAGACGGTAGAAAGAAAACTTTGAGGACTTCCTCGAGCTCACCACCACATCTTCCACAGAGGAAGTTGAGCCTGAAGACTCTGAGGTGGGCTTGTCCATTACTGGCGCTGTGATCACAGAGGTAGTTAAAACACTTCACGCCAGGTGGTAGAGTTGTGTGGGTAGATGAAGTCCACCTTGAGTTCTTCGAGACTCTGGTTGTTGTGGAGTTGTCTTGGTTGACATGTTTCTACACCAGTGCCTCTGGATTGGCAGACTAGGATGGTGGTTCCCCTTTTTAAGAAAGGGGACTAGAGGGTGAGTTTCAATTACAGTGGGTAGAGAGTGGGTAGAGTGTCTAGTTGATAGTCATACCTCAGTTTCAAGAGGAAGAATGTAGTTTCCTCTTGAATGGCCATGGAACACTGGACCAGCTCTAAACCCTTACTAAGACCCTAGAGGATGCACGGGAGTGTGCACAATTCCTCAAGTGAATTGTGGACATGGAGAAGACATTTAACCATGCCCCTTCAGGTTTATGGATGAAAAGATGGATGACAGATTGGATTGTCCACTTGTTCACTCACTAGCCCTCTACCTCCAGTTCAGAGGACTCAGTAGGGGATGAAGGAGACAGTTGCCGATGAATTTCAGATATTATTAAAATGCAGCGTTCTTTTCTGTGATTATGTGCCAAATATTACCCATTACATGTGTCTTAAGTCATTCTTTAAATAAAAGTTCAAAAAAGAGAATCACTAAAATCCCGTTTTCGTAAACACTCAGACTGTTCTGGAAAGGAGGTTTGTAAATGTGTGTTTGTGGTACCTTAACACCCTCGGCCTGTGCATGGAGGATGTGCGCCGCGCTGCCAGCACTCTGACCGCTGCCTGAAGACCTCACACTGGTCACACTTCCAGAACTACCCACGCTGCTGCGATCTCCACCTGCAAAACACATAAACACACACATGCGCACACGCACACACACACACACAATCACACATCCATAAAACCACCCACACGGTATATAAAGATTTTGTCCATACAAATGGACACACGCGCACATAGACAGGTACGCACACAGACACACACACGCGGAGTGGTCAAGCCAGTATCCAAAGCTAAATTGTTAGCGCTGTGACTCTCCATTGAAATGCACTGTTGAGTGTGTTGTTGAAGGGACAGGACAGAAAGACAGGTCAACAGACAAGTGAGCAACGAGCACAAAAGTGGAATAAAGACATGCCTCTCTTTCATTCCCATCACAGACACGCAATCTCTTTTCTCCCGCTCTCTCTTTGTTTTCTTCCCTTCTCCCACATGAAAGTACCCCCGTTGGAAGGTCACGCACGCACACAGACTATAGACCAATGCAAATGCCTGCAGTCTACACAGAAGTCTACACATCAGCTAAGCTTAGGATGGAGGGATAAGCAGGACATGGGAGACTGTCAGGAGCAGGTCAAAGAGTATCTGTAAGCCTTCCAACACCATCATCATTTGGGGTGGGGTCTGCTCTTGGGGACATTTGGAGTGCAGGTACTTCAAACTAGCAGTGCCCAGCAGAAAAGCTTTTCCAACAAATTTCAGATACTGTTTGGCCCCTGGTCAGACTTTAAGGAGTCAGAGGTTGAGGGCTCAGCGCACCGCGGCTTAGTTACCTGCCACAGGCTTGCGCAGAACCCA
This sequence comes from Zenarchopterus dispar, assembly GCA_028564865.1. Taxonomy (NCBI): domain Eukaryota; kingdom Metazoa; phylum Chordata; class Actinopteri; order Beloniformes; family Zenarchopteridae; genus Zenarchopterus; species Zenarchopterus dispar. The sequence goes on from JAOWBL010000023.1 coordinate 14,749,946, forward strand.
AACTTCTTCGTTGGAGCCTCCATGGGGCCCACTGGATGGGGTGGGTGAACTGTGAGGACTTGCCTCTGAGCCTCGACAACCTTCAACACAGAACACTACTGTTAACCACTAACCAACCCTAGAGAAACTGCTGCTTTGGAATCAGAAATACGCTTTTGAGATCTTTTTTTTGGCTGTTTCCACACCTGAGCAGCGGAGTAAGGCTACGCCATGAAGCACTCTGCTTGCAATGAGCCGCTTATTTGGGCGCTCGGCTGCTAAATGTCAGTGGCTGGTTGTTATTTTGCCTCCTGTGACAATAGCACATTTGTCGTGTGTGTAAAAATCAAATCAAGGGATTAAAAAAGGCTATAAAAAAACAACTGAAGTAAACTGAACTAGTTATGTATAAATCAATGAAGTTTTGTATTTTTGGTGCCCTTCCAGTAAAGAAAATATAACCCTCAATGGTCATTAAAATACCTTGAAACTGACAAAATAATGAATAATTTACTGAAAATTGACTAACGAAAACCAGAAACTCTGCTTTCGAACTCTGGTCCAACAAAATCATTTAAAAACAAGCTGGTGAAACTGGCTCGGACAAATGAGTTGTTACCCCTAGAAAAGGTGGAAAATAATTTCACCACAGTGATGTAACATCTTAGGTGTCTTTCCTTTTCAGTCAGTCAGTTTGACTATTTAAAGGGTGAAAAGTCTTCGCTCTGCTGTTTGGTATAATGGCGTTCACCACACTGAACATGGACCAGAGAAAGTAAAGAAGAGAGATGTCTGAGGAGATCAGAAGAACATTCTAGACCAGCATGTTAAAGGTAAAAGCCAGAAGACCATCTCCGAGCAGCCGGATGTTCCTGCAACTACAGTTGGAATTTTCATTCAGAAGTTTAGGCTCCACATCACTGTTGATGACCTCCGTGGACATGGCTGCCAGAGGAAAATTCATGACAATTTGAAGAGACGGATAATAGAAACCAAAGAGCTCAGAACAACTTCCAAAGAGAGTCAAGGTGAACTCCAGGAACAAGCTACATCAGTGACATCAGATCGCATCATCCATCACTGGGGAGAAGCCACAAAGGTTTTGAGGGGAAATCCTTGATGAGACAAAACTTCAGCTTTTTGGCAACTTAAATCAGCTTTATGCTCTCAGATGCTACAATTGAGCATTTGAAGAAGAAGAATTTGAAGAAGAAGAAGACTGTAGCTCCAGTGAAAGATGAAGGAGATGGTGTTTTGTTCTAGGGCTGCTCTGCTGCGTCTGGTACTGGGTGTCTTGAATCCGTGGAGGGTATAATAACAAGACCGAGCAAAATGTGGTGCTCAGTGTCACAAAGCTTGGTTGAGGGTCCTGCAGTGTGTGTTTTTTTTCATACACCCTTGTGCAAATTAATTGACTCAGTGTAATTTTCTAAGGTCATACACTTTTTTTGACCCTTCAATCACAAGA
>JAOWBL010000023.1:14776022-14800550 GCA_028564865.1 Zenarchopterus dispar
CTTACACTAGTTTCCATGAAAGAAGAGGACTCTCTACAACCCTGCAGGTCAGCGGATAATTGCTGGTTCTTATTCCACAACTTTTTCAATTCATTCAATAGTAATTCATCCTTGAATGGAAATTATGTAGAAAAAACTGATTTCAAAACGGACTTTTTCTAGCAGGCTTCAAGTTGACAGAAGCAGTGTGAAGCACCTTTTCCTGCAGGTTGTCCGTCTCCTCTTTATGTGTTGCCTGACTCTCCTCTTGTGCGCGACACTGAGCCGTCTCCTTCTTCAGGTACTCAATCTCCCTGCAAATGAAATGCACACATCCACATTTAGGTTTTTGCATCTCATGCCCCCTCTGCCCTTTGTTTCCTTCCTCTTTTCTTACTTCTGCTGGTATTCTTTAATCATTCTCTTGGCTTTGCTGTATTTCCTCTCAAGGGTTTGGTACTGAGCTTGGGTTTCCTTCAGGTGCTCGTCCACAGCCTGAAACAGATGCTCGGCGTCAATGACTGACGGGAAGGTAGTTTTAAATAACAAATACAGAAAATGATTACCGTGTATCTCCCAGCTCTAGGTTTTTTCTTCTAAACATTACCTTACAAAGGGACTGTGCCTCCATCCAGTAGCCCTCGAGTTTCTCCATCCTCTCTTTGCTGTCTCTGATGTTTTGCTCCAACTGAGCACGCTCCATCCGCCAACGCAACTTATCTTGCTCCGCATGAGCTAGCTGGAGGTAAAGGGGTCAGTGTGGGAGGAAGGAGGTGGTATGTTGGAGACAGAGCCAGAATTAAGTCATCGCTGAGAACAGTACTATCCGCAGCACAGACTTGACATGACGGTAACTTCAGTTTCTGCATGTGAAAAATAGCTGGAGACGAAGCGGCTCACCTTCCTCTTGAGCAGCTGGATCTCTGCCTGGGTCACTGCATGTTTAATCTGGAGCTGCGGAGAGAGACGCAGGTGACAAGATGAACAAAGAGTTCAACTATGACTGAGATGAATGAACAGATGAAAGCATTATGTTTAGAATGAAAATGTTCAAATCAAACACACCTCCTTGAATTTGTGGGCCAACTTCTCAGGGTCCAGCTCCACAGGAGACAGCGTGTCCTGGTTCTCCGCCAGGTCAAAAACCTCGATGGAGTTGGGAAACATAGGACTCATCTCTTCCTCCTCATCGGTTGCATATTCACCCGTCTGTTTGGAAGTAAAGAGAAATCGATATTACATTCTCTAACTGACAGATTCATCATGTGCACTTTATTACAAAGCAGTTAGCCCAACATTATTTCACGTCCACTGTGTCTTTCAAGTCTGAAAACCATGTTTTACAGCTAACAAAGTTGCATAAAAAAAAAACACACACACACACACACACATTGTACCCCACAGGGCTGAAGGACCGATCAGCTGATCATCAATCAACCAAACTGAAATCCCAGTTTTAACTGATGCAGTCAGCTAACTGCAAAAGTCAAAATTATGTATCCAGCTCCACACTGTTTATTTTGGATTATTTTCCTTCTCTTGTACTAACATCTGCCAAAGCACCACGTGTGTGGATATGCACACAAAAGGAGTGCTGATCCTGCGACTTACAACAGAGGAGCAGACTCAAGCCACAAAAACATAGTAGATCACAGAGATGGGCTGATCAGACAGTATTTAAACAAGTGCAGCAAAGACGACATTCAAGTGCAGTTTGGGAAGATAAAGGCAAGAGCACTTCATGACAGAAGGTGTTCTTGGAAGAGGACAGTCTTCAACACCTTCCACTGTGCTCTTGTCTCCACTAGTAACTTGATCCACTGAGAAAGGACGTGAGAGAAGAGTGTGGACTGAGATCTCCTTGTGTGAGGAGAAGACCAGTCTGTGCTCCTGTGTTCGTGAGGGGGTTTTAACCTTTAAGATCGAGTTCATACAGGCAGGTGTGGACCCCAAGATCACCTTGGAGGTAAGTGACAGAGACGTGTGTTTTATTGGAGCAGCCACAGGAAGCCATGAAGATCAATGACCATGAGCTTGATTAAAGACCAGACACGCTGCAGCCTTCTGGACATTTTGTAGTGGTTTGATCACATAAGCTGGAGGGCCGGCTAGGAGGACTTTGCTTTATTCGAGGATGGTTATAATCATGGCCTGTATCAGAAGTTGAGTTGTGTGCTGAGTCAGGTGCACTCTTCTTTTTTGTCTGTTGTACAGAGCAAGACAGGATGACGTGGAGACAGAGGCAACACGGTCAGAGAGAGATAGCTCCTCATCATCCAGGCTCTTTCTAACTTTTGTGACAGTAGTAGAGGTGATATTTACGATGATATTGAGGTTGAACGAATGATGGGCAGAGATAACTGGGATAAGATGAAGTTAGTGATCCTTCATCCATGCAGACAGGTCAGAGAGGCCAGCTGAGATTAGTGCAGAGACTGTGGGGACGTCTGGTGGGAATAACAGATAGAGTTGTTACCATCATGTACTGGTGCTGAGACCAGGGATTGATTCCAGGAGGCTTTAAAGAGAAAAGGAGATGAAGTGTGACCAATGTGGAGTCAGCTTTGTAGTTTCTAATGAGAACCAAGTCCAGCTTTTTACCACCTTTGTGACTTCAAGGGCAAATGAACTTCAGAGGGACAGAAACTCCTCAGCATAAGTCTTGTCTGAGTGGATGTTCATGTCCTCCAGGACGAGGAGAAACGGTCTACATCTGGGATGGGAGACAGTAGTGTATCTAACTCATCCGCAAAGTCACCCAGCAGTCCTGGTGGACGGCAGGAGCACTGGGTGGCTTTTCCGTCAGAGAGGCATTGAGAATTTGCCATGGCGACCACCTTCCTGTCAGTCACCGTGCACACCACACGGAGACCGCATATGCCGGTACAATCTCAGCTATAACACGTTAGAAAATCTGCTCAAGCTCATGACCTCCAGGAGACTTTCCGGATCCTTCTTAGCAAAGGATCATGGGAGATCCTCATGTTTTTGCTTCCTAAAGTCATAAGACACACAAAGCAGGTCTGCACAAGCAGAAGTATAATCAGAAAACCTGCACTACTACACGGGACTGTGGAGTTTGAAGGAAGCGGGTCTTTATTTGAATAAAAGACACAACTTAGGTGCACCAGAAGAAGTTCCAAATGTATTCATAGTAGAAACATGCATGTTTGAGGAGAGGGGACATTCTCCAACTGAGCTGTGCTTTTCTGATCACTTATGCCCATATAAATGTAACAGTGTAGTAGCTTCTTTTAGTCCAGTTTTATTTTCCACACCTCAGCCTGGTCTTAGTCTTTGAATTCAGATGGAATTTTTTATTCAGTTTGACCTAAAATATAAAGTGTTCAGCTCCAAAAAACAAAAAAAGTTGACTTAATTGTCACAGAAAAACATCACAATCAACAATGACGTATGTGAGTGAACACAGAATACAGAAAATGCTCCTTTTGGAAGTGTATTTCCACAAATCGTAGCATAGATATGGTCTTGGTATTGTCATCTTCATCACTAAGGAAGGAGGAATAAGGACAATTCAGCTCAGGCAACTGAGCCCATCCTAAGTGAGCAGGCGCGTGCCAGTTAATTACATTTTCAACTCTTAATTGTTCCGATTGAGTTCCTCACTCTCACCACAAGGTGGAGAAGCTACACTGAGCTGGAAACCACCAGACCTGTGCCTGAACACAGACGACATTTTGTCATGCAAAGACACATTTGACTCTCCACGGCTAAACGGACCCTCTCTCAGTAAACAGGGACGACTTTAGACCAAACTTGTTAAACAAGCACGCGACCATCTGAGGTAGTCGACTGACGAGACAACTGTGCTTTGATTTCTTTTGTTCACTTGACATTTTATAAAAGTTTCCACGCCAGCATCAAAAACTTTTTCCTATTTTTGGATGTTTCAAAAGACAACGCTGCAGCGGACAGAGGGTTCCCAGTGAATTGTCATGCTGAATGTGTGTGTGTGTGTGTGTGTGTGTGTTACAGCAGGTACCTCCTCGTCATCGTCCATGTACTGCTTGTATCTCTGCTCCATCATCTCTCGCTGCCATCTCTCCTGCTCCAGCGTCTGCTGGATCAGCTGAGCCACTTCGCTCTGCTCCCCTGGCTTCTCCCGGCCAATCACAAACCTAGAAAAGGATTTCACAAAAACATTCAAATTGTTCAGTAAACGCTCGAAAGCAATCCAGGCGCACACAAACGAAAAAAAACACAATGCATCAGAAACCTCCACGCTCGCCGCCAGAATGTGAGTAAATAAACACACACAGGAGAAGCAGAGTGTGTGAGTGTGTGTGTGAAGCAGACCTGACTGTGCCTGAAGTGTTGCGGAGGACAGAAGCAGCAAAACTCTGAGTAACACCAACCAGGCTGGTCCCATCAACCTCCACTATCAAATCATTCACCTGGATCCTGCAAACACCACGCAGGACCAACAAACGGGTTACTGAAAACCATGATTCACTGGTTTTGTGCACACGGAGACAACAGGAGGCTATTCATCCTGGCAGAGAACTCAGGTTAAAACTACTGTCAACTTTGGGGTCTACATCCCGGCAGGTACGGTAGACTCCAGACAAGGAACTTACAAGAGTTCTCATGTGAACAGTGTTTTCAAGTCTGAGGACAAGCACAGACACGTTAACAGGGTACCTGCCATCTCTCTGTGCAGCTCCACCCTCAGTGACGGTCTTCACGAAGATCCCCAGCTTCTCCAGGCCCATGTCAGCTCCTGCACCCATGCCAATGATACTGATACCCAGACCATCGCTGTCTGAGACACAGAGGGCAAAAAACAGTCTAAATTATACCGCTTCTGGGTGGTACTGTTTTGTTCTTATAATCATGCATCATGTGTTTGCGCACAGAAAAAGACAATCTGTATAAATGTTAGTACACAGTAGTCACACACAGTTTGTGCTTTCAATCCATTACCTCCAGAATTACTAACTACTAATTAGGCTAATCTGTGCTAAATTTAATCCCATCAGGGGATAACAGAGTTGCAAGCAGACAGTGTTTGTCCTCTTGCAGGACCCAGTCCGTTAAAGAGTGCATGTGTGTGTGCGTGTGTGAGGGGGTAGTTACATAAGAGACTTGACTGATTGACTCCTAACAACTGTAAATAAACTGTATGTGTGCAAACCTTTCTCCAGCTCGACGGGGAACAGGTCCAGCTTCTCAACTCTCTTCTCCAGCTCGTACTCGGCCGACGCCGCCATGGGGTCCACGTCATCGTTCCGTCGGTCGTAGTCCTCGTTGGAGTAGGTGGTGAAAACCTGCGCGGGCAGCAGCAAGCTCAAGATCAGAGCGTTTCCTAGTCAATTCCATAACAACGTCAACATGCTGATGTGTCGTGCATTTTCCTAAAAGTCCATCTCAACGTTAAAAGACTGCGGTTTGAATAAATAAATAACTCTGATTTTAACTGTGCAAGATTTTTATCTTCCACTCTTGATGCTTTTTATCCAAACATCACAAAGTCTCTGTGATGCCCCTCCCCCTCAGTCAAAGAGGTCAGCAGCATCTGTCTCCCCAGTGACCATCTCCACAATCACATGGCTCCGTTGCCGTAGCAACCACAGGCTTGCTCGGTGTGAGTTTGGCACCGGCCCGACTCGCTTCTCTCTGTCCCTGTCTGGTACATATGCTAATGTGTGTGTCTGTGATCCAGACAGGGAGACAGAGCCGTGGGCTTTTATGTGTGGGATGCTCTTTTTACAGTATTATTTACATTATCAACTGCAGAAGACCCCCCCCCCCCCCCCCCCCCCCCCCCCCCCCCCCCCACACACACACACACACACACCCAATCTCCCTCCGTTTCCCTGACACAAACAGGGTCACGGCGAAGGCCTGTTCGACTGTTTCCTGTTGTCACGTTTCCTTCCTGTTGAGAAACCTTAAAGCTGTGGAAACGTGCACGAAAGAGAGCGTGCAGCTTCGAACGTGCAGCATCGACGTTTTGAATGTGCAAGCAAAAGAAAACAGAAAAATCAGACTGGAACAACAACACCGTGTAACATGAAGTACTCTGGTTAAAATCGGGAACCCAGAAAAACTGGTTTTACTCAGTTAAATCCAGTAAAGTGCAGGTTTGTTGCTTGATTTTGCAAACATTTCAGCAGAGATGATTTCTCCAGGATGCTGCGAGCTAGAAAATGTTTCATGACTAAACAACTCAACAACGTGTTGCACATGTACATCCAATATCCCCTCTAGTGTAATGAAAAGAAAGGGGCCCAGAGGCTAAAAACGGCAACTAAATAATCTGTTTCTATCAGGTTGACAGAGTTGTATCAATTATGTAGAAGAGATCAATACAATCGATTAACAGAGTTATTAACAGAAGTCATTATTTTAGCAAAGAATCAAAAGTTAACAAGTGGCTTTTTTTTTTTTTTTTTTTTAACATTTCTCCCATTATGGTGTCACTCTGTTTCAGTCTACATATGTCTGAACACAGTTAAATGTTGACACTGTTTAAACAGTTTAAATAGTTTTTAACAGTCCCGTCTAAAGTGAACTGGACATCATGAGACAGAAGATAAAAGGTGCACTGGTTTAAAATAAATAATTTAATAATTTAATAAAATACACACGCACAAAACACATTGTTTGAAGGCCTGTTTGTCTCTAAAAGCTGAGTTAAATGGTGGCACTGATCCTGGGACGCCATGGGACGCAGATGTTTTGAGCCCGTAAGTTGTCTTAAGACGACCATGAGGATGAAGTGCATTAATGATCTTTAAAACATTTATTCTGATTTATCAAGCTGAACTCAGTTACATGCAGATTAATGTGCTGCACAAAAAGAGCACAGATGTATCTGGCTTATGGGATTCAAATCTTGCATGGTGGCCTTCTCATAAAAAACCCTTTTGACGTAAAGGTTTTTTGTGTGAAGATTTAAATGAAGATGCCTGAAAGATCAGGATAAAGAAGTGTTAAGGCACTGGTGCTCTCTTTAGTTAGAATTTGGCTTTTATAAATCCAGATTCAAGCGCAGGGATTAGATTGGAGTTAGCACGATTCATAGCTGGAGTTCAGATCTTAAGGTGAATACAGAATCTAATGGTTAAACCTAAAGTAATTGAAGAGTTTTCCTTTAAGTCTTTAAATCAAGCTGAGCACCTTTATTGGACATTTGCTTGATTCGTCGTCGAAAAAAAAAAAAATAGCCAAAAAATGTATTTAATGATACCAAATTATTTAAAAACTGAGATAAAGTTGGGTTTGTTTTTTATTTCAATATATAATAAACACTTCAAATTAAAAGTAGCATTTTTGTGTATTATTTCATATGTCAGGCTTTTAAGGGTTAAACAGAAATCCGATTGAATTAACTTCACTTCATGATGTGATCGTCTTTTAGGAAAGGCTCCTTTGTGATTTGTATATTAGCAATATTAATTTCAATAACATACACTCATATAAAACACTGCAGCTCAAAATGTGTCCAAGTTGAACGAAGGAGAGAAAAAAAAAGCAAATCCACAGACATTTATTTTACTGCCAACATGCCAAAACTCTTTCTACTCCTTTCCCTTCATGAACAGATCACCTGTAGTCATGATTGATATGTTTTTTTCACTCTATTCATCTCAGGTAGAATTAAATTTATCCTTAAATTCTGGTTTAAAAAAAATGTCTTTTTGCTTTTTTCTTTTTCAACTCACATAAAAATATTCACACCAGGTGGCTTTTCATCCAAACAAAGTTTCATTCTGTGATTCTTATCAACTTGCTCTCCCTGCATGACCCTGTGTGTGTGTGTGTGTGTGTGTGCTTTTCTCAAGGAAAACAAACACACCCAGCAACATTCCAGTTGCTTTTAACAGACTCACAAAGGTATCCTTGTGTTGAGCTCGGCCCCGATCGTTCCAGTTTGTCCATGTGTGAATTAAGCAAAATGCAGAACTGCACCAAATTCAACAGCTTTTCTGTAACTTGGGATTAATCATCAGTTACATCATCAGCTTCCAGGTGAGGACCCTGCCGTCCTGACAGCAGGGTCCTGGAGCTTTAGTTCCCATGTCCAGCTTTCTCCACCAACATCCAGCTCCGTGGAGGCAGGCTGGAGACACGAGTGGGTAACCGTCCTCCCTCGTAGACCTCATTCCCACAGTTAAACCCGACAGTGAGCCACACATTGTGTGATTTAATAAAAATATGAGCTCAGCTGATTCCAATTTTCAAAACTTCACCGTCAGATAAAGGCTCTCTTGGTTTCACAAGCTGGTACTGCAAATTTCTTGATGCTGGACTCGAAGTGTAAAACATTTGAATGTATCTTAATATAATAACGTTTTCCAGGGATTTTCCTTCTCTTCCCATCAATGAGAAGTTTGTGCTTAGTTAGCACTCTTGGTTGAACCAAATCAAGACTTGACGTCTGAGACGTGCTGATGGGGAACCGATACTGGTGTCAAGAAGGGAATGAAAGTCACGGCGTTCTGATGAACCTTTTTCTTTTCTGAAGCATTCAGGCTGACCCATCAGGCTGGTTCTCAAAGAGTGAGCTTTCTTTTTATTCACCTGAAGGATCTTTAACTTTCTGGGGGTTTTTTCCACATACATGTTGAGGTGGTGATGTATACCGACTAGTTTTAAAAGCGAGTTAAAGCACCAAACCTGCCAGTATATCCCTCAGAAGGAAAGCCGTCTCTCATGGGGCCTTCTAAACACAAGCTGTGTTTCTTCCAATTATAATATCTGGTTTTAAATTCTCACACTTGCGTGATATAACTGAAAAAAATATCAATATGTGATATTATTGTGCAAGTATTGCAACTTCAGTTCAGGTCTGTTACATTTGTGATACAGCATCTATCATGGCAAGCCTATAAGTGCTTTCTGTGTGTGTGTGTGTGTGTGTGTGATGTCAGTGCACGGCGGAGGCAGACAGAAAGCTTTTTGATGCCCACGCTGAGGTACAGTCAAGTATGCCGAGTACAGCAGCTCAACAGCTTTGCGGCTCAAGCTGCTCTGACGTTTCCCTCCTTTAGCTGAAATACTCTTCTGAGCCAAATATCAGCATTAAAATCAATATTAGCAGCATCTTTCCTGCTGCTGCTCTTGAAAACAACAACGTGAGACAGCTTGCAAGGTTTTACTCTCGAGCTTATTTCACTTTTTGTTTTTCTAAAATGAATAATGAAGAAAACATTTATGTTGTATTGCTTAACTTTGTTTTGTTCTGAAAAAAAAGTTCATCTTTTTAATTTGCATTCATTTATGAATTTTTAATTTGCATGTTATTTTTAGCTGTACCCATTTTAAATAACGTCACAGTGTTCATTTCGGTGTTTAATTCAGAAAAAAAAATCCTGAGATGGTTAAATCAGTAAGTAAAATATAAATAAAAATTATGCTCTTCAACGATGGGAAGCGTAGTTTTCTAAAGAATGGACGGAGACAGTAAAGGTGTGGTAAGAAGGAACAGCAGATGAATATATTGATGGTACTTTTTTAACCCAGCATCTAGTGAGGGGGTGCTAGAACCGCTGGGTTCAGTAAACGATGCTGAGCAGCACTTAGAGCTTCGCTGTAACAACTAAGATTCAAGGTTCAAGAAAATAAAAAACAGTCCTTTTGTGAAATGACACCAGGCATCACCAAAAAAAAAAAGAAGACATGACACAATATCGAAATAACATGCCTCGACTTGCGACACTGAACGCCAGAGCGGGTTTCACAACACACAAGTCTGAACCGGCTCACCGCTGCGACAGAAGAGGGTTTATCAGTTTATCAGCTGAGAGAGAAGAGTTTCTGTTAGAAAACATCTCCAGATCACTTCAGATCAGTAGCTTTGTTGAACATTTGCACCTCCATCAAGGTTTGTGCTCGACGTACCCTCTTTCCACTCACACAGACACAAGTGCGTGCACCTTTACTGTGGCACAACCGATGAGGAAGAAGCCCCTCGTCACAATTTCTCTTTTATTTTTATTTTTCTTTTGGCCAAACTTGTCAGCGCCTCTCGTTTGCGGTTAGGGTTACACTTAGTTTCGGGCTCATGACAGGATTGAGGGCATAATTGAGGGTATCGAGTCTTCACAACAGGAGCCTTTTTGGTTCCACACAGTTTTCTTTTTTTTAAACTTTTGTGAAAACACCAACAGAAATTTTAAAATCTGCTTCCGCTTACTAAAAAAAAAAAAGAAGAAAAGAATACAACTTCTCAGCTAGCTAGTCCCGGAGCGAGCGTCTCCTACCAACGCTGCAGCCCAGCTGCTGGTTTCGCGGTAGGAAAATCAACCCGTATCTTCTTCATCTCCTTGTTCATCTATAAATAAGCAGCACCGCTGCAGCAAATGATGCCGAGCAGTGATTAAGCATCGTCTTCACGAAGGAAGAGCACTTAGTTAGCTGCTTAAATGGTACATAGCTAGATATGGCCCTGCTGGCTCAGGCCTCACACTAAATGCATCTCACCAGGTCCAATTACACGACGTGAGGATCGGTTTGATAGAAACCTTCTCCACGACGTCTCTTCAGTCCTGAACAGATAACCAGTGAAGCCCCGTAACAGTCCAGTGTTTCTGGAAGGAGAAGCATGAATTCACGCCTTAAATGTCTCCGCAGGAAACCCCACGTCAGCGAGGACCGATGACCGTCCCGATCTCTGAGACGCAGGTTTTGTTGAGGCTCCAACCTTCAGCTGAGAAAACTACAAGTCCTATGTTTGTCCACAGCAGGTTGTGGAACAAAAGTAAAAGAACATAAAACCAAAAGCAGCCATAACTTTGGCATGTCTGGCAGTTTGTTAGGCCCGAGGTAAACTTGGGAAGCTTCGCATAGGCAGAGGAGTTTTTGTTACTTCACAAACGCAGACGGGCTTGTGTGTAGTTTATGGCGTTTAACTCGTTTCGATATTTGTCCACATAAAAACCGAGCAATGCGTGAAGAAACCCAGATCATACAAAAGCGATAAGGAAATGAAGTCTACAAGAAAAAATATGAAAATATATGCTCGGTTGAAACCGTCTGCAAATGGGAACCACAACAGATTTTATCAAGGAAGACAGAAAATAAAAACCCAGACAACACGTTCAGGGGGATATCGTCACAGAGAAAGTGTTTCTCCATCGTGACTTCTGTCTTTAACACGGCGGGAACCAGAGTTACAGCACGGACCCCAGCAGGACTTCAGATGACTCCACATCGTTCACAAGCAGGTATCTGTGTGTTTGTGTAACACCAGAACCGAGCCGTTACAGAACCATGACGCCACCCTGAAGCTCATGCTGGGAGAAAGTTTTCCAGCTCTCGCTTTCTCCGAGGTGTTCTCTGGATCCGACGAGCACACGCAGCCAGAGCCTCAGTCGCAAGACAGGAACTTAGATAAACGGACGTCATTACACCTCTTTATTTTTCCAGTCACTAGCTTTCCTGAAGTTTTAAAGTTTTAACACAAAGTGTGGGGTTACTGATGACAACCCCAGATGTTGAGAAGGTGAAGCCAGAAAATGCTCACTCACCTTTATTGGCTCAGAACTGAAACGAATTTTCCGACTTGGAGGCGCAGGCTCCTCTTCCTCGGGGAGGCCTGGGATTTCAGAGCAACTGCTCTCTGGCTGATACGCCTCGTCATCTTCTTCATCCTCCTCTTCGTCAAGCTGGCTTCCCCCAGAGTCCTCCTCCCCAAGCCCACTGTACGCACTGATATCTACTAGATCGCCCTCTGAGTAATCCTCCCTCCTTGAACCATCCTCATCCTCATCCTCCTCCTCCTCCTCTTCTTCCTTGCTCTTCCACTCAGAGTCTGCTCCTTTCTCGTCTGAGGAGGAAGAGGAAGATTGAGGCTCTTTCTCCCCATTTTCCAGTGAAGCATGAACCTCGGCTTGCACTAACCTCCCTCCTGTCTCGGAAGTCCCAGTCGAGTTGTCCAACCCTCCAGCCTGCGGATCCAACTGGGGGACCTCTGTACTCGAGCCCCTCCCTTCAGTCGTTGCTAGCGACACACATGATTCTGGTTTAGCCTCAGACGAGGAGGAGGAGGAGGAGGTGACAGTCACTGAGGACGCTGAGGAGTTGGACGAGTTGGAAAGTTGGTCACCGGGTTGTCCAAATCCGTCTTTGTCTTCACTTGTAACCACGCTCCCCTGTAGAGAACTGACTCCTTCTGGCAGATCTGAGGTCAGGGAACTGGTAACTTCTGCTGTTTTCTCCTCTTTAGCGTCCTCACCAAGAGGAAGTGCCTTTGTCTGCGAGACAGAAACAAACAAACTATGGAACCGCGTCACCAGTCCTTAGGCTTCTTCAAATCGGACTTCCTTTCTTACCTTCTTGTCAGTGGCATCAGCTCTGGCTGGAAGTTTGGGCTTCGGCGCCAAGGCGGGGGCCGATCGCTGCTGGGGGAGGTAGACGCTGTTGTGTTGTTCACCCTTCTCAAACACTGCGCTGAGTTGGCTTACAGTCGGGCTGACGGCCTCGCCGGGCCCGACTGAAGCTGCAGGCGGGACGGCGGCAGGACTGGGAGCGGGAGGATCGTCCAGTCGATCGAGAGCTTCGGTGGACCCGTTAAAGCGAGCCACAACATCCAGACGGCTGCCCTGGAAGCCCGACGCCCGCTCCTTCTTCAGCAAGATTCGATTCGTAGCAGCTTGCTTCTCCTGACAAAAACAGCCGCGCGGTCAGGGATTCTGATGGTAGTCGGTGAAACACCAAAAAAAACACACGTAAGGATGAGCGCTCACCTGTAGGGTCCTCTGTTCAAAGAGCTTCAGGGTCTCCTGAAGCTTTGACGGACCCATGGACGAGCCCCCGCTGTCTGTTTTAGAGTCGAAGCGGTTGATCCTGTCCGAGACCGTCCCCCCACGTTTCAGGTGGGTGGCATGATCCACGCTCTCATTGAGATTAGAGGCTTTATGAATAGAAAGTTTCACCACTTCCTCCTTACCTGCAAAAAAAACCAAAAAAATGCCAGAGATCAGCGAGTGGCATTTAGAGCAACATATTGGCAGAAATGAAGTGTAATATAGTGTAATAGCATAAAAAAAATGCACTTCAAATTCAAAATGTCCTGTTTTTTTCAACTTCAAAAAGGCAGTTTATATCCAAATATAATGCAGGATTCCCTCCTCAACACTTACAGTAAAATATTGGCTTTAGAGTCAAGTTTTTTTATTTTTTGCAGCCACTATAATTTCAGCTGGCAACCTCATTATTATATTGTGAGGGACTCAGACTTGCAGCTTTTAGCTTATTTTTCCCTCTTTGGACTACATGTTTTCACCAAAAAACGCAATCAGTCCAAAAAGTAAAAGTACAAAGGTGGGCAGGATATTGAAACGTGAATTAGGCTTTCTGGTTACGGTTTTATGTCATCGGGTTTGGTGGTTTGCTGGATGATGATGTGATGAACAGATGAAGAGCTGCTGAAGAAGGCTGCCCCCTCCCCAAAAATCCCACTGTGGGCAGGTCAAGCTTCGCCTGCCAGATCAGCAGCCTGATGCCCTACAAATGCTGTTTTATTCAACTATTTATAGAGTCCTCTGCAGAAAACACACTCAAAAATACACAAATACTGACTGAAGCTGTTAAAGTCACGCGTGACCATGCAAACATTATCGTCGTCACACATAAGATTTGTCCGTAACTACTAGTGAAGGCGAAGAGTCAAAAACGCTGCTTGTCTAAAGCAAACAGACAGCGTGACAGGATGGACTCACTAATGATCACGAACCAGCGGATCTTACAATAACCCGGCAATTTCCAAAAGAACCATCACATATCGGCTCGTCCAAGACTTTTTATTGGAGATATAATTAGTTTTCACTGTCACTTTTTAAATGTGTTTACAGAAATGTGTTCTGAATGAAATTTCTGAATTTTCATGGAAAAAAGGAGTCTAGAAATATATCTGAAGAGCACAGAGGCGTAAATATACGGGTTTAATTCATGCTAGAACTGAGAGTTTAAATTAGAATTAAAAGTCCCAGCTTGTGAAGAAACACATGAGGACTTTTCCATTTCACACTCAGTTGACTTAAAAAGCTGTCAGAGACAAGGTCACAAATAAAAAAAAAAAATAAAAATAATAATTGACTTTTGACTCTAAACAAAAATACATTCCAAAAACGAGTAGTGTATGTAGGAGCTTAGTCCCTCCAAGGACGAGTAAAAGAGGTAAACGCAACAACAGTCTTGGCCCTCGTGTGTCTGGTAAATTTAATGCTCAAGTCTTAGGAAACAATTTTGGATGAATTTGCTGCAGTGCAAATATCTCCATCTAGCTCCAATAAAGAGAAAAACAGAAGGCCATGTAGGCAACCTGTAAGCCTTCAAAGAACTGATGGATGTTAAATACACTTCATCTAACTTGCTGTCAGATAGCGAGAGAGAAACCCTCCCACAGCACATTTCTGGCACCAGGTAGTGGGTGTTTGTTCTGTATTTTGTGCTAATATCGTTTTTACCGATATGAAACAGCTCTCTTTGAACCTGAAAACACATCATCTAAAGGTGGCACAAACAGAACCACGGAGGGTTTTTTTTTTACCTATCACTTTGGCTCCGTCCTCCTCATCGCCGGGAGACTGCATCTGCATGAACATGTTCTTGATGCGATGGACGTTTGATCCATACCTCCGGCCCCTCCCTGTCGGGCGGGGCAGGAGAGCGGGTTTTGTAGAAGCGCCCCCGTTAGCGGCGTTGTTGAGGTGGTCTGTGGCCTTCTTGAGCGCCGCCAGCCCCGCCTCGTAGGCGTTGCGATGTGGCGAGGGACTCCGCAGATTTGAACTTCCGCTGCTCCCGGCGGAGGCCTGGTTGGCCCCCGTGGCAGACGGGGGCTCGGTCTTCATCATGTTTGGTCAGTCAAAAGCCCCCAGGAACGCTACGGGTCAGTAGGGATGAAGGCGGCTGCATCCTGGAGCTGGGTGGTATTCACCTCCTGAGGAAAACCGAGACGGATCACTTCTTTACATTTTTCCATGAATTTTCCTTTTGTGTTAAAACACTGTTTTTAATTATACTAAGCATAAAAATGTAAATTCTAGCTTTTTTGTTAAAAGCAAGCATTAGTCAGGATCTAACTATTAAAACCCACATCCAGATTCAAATATCCTATTTAAAAAAAGAAAACTTGTCAGATTTTCATATTTATTAGTTAGCGTTCAGGGTCCTCCTTTATACCTGCTGGTCAAACAAAACCAGGTGCTTCATGCAAAATATTAAAGACTTGCAAAAAAAAAAAAACTGATAACATCATGTTTGAAGAAACTGATGACACTTTCAGGTGTTTCATACTAATAATTCTTTTAAAGAGGAAAACAATGATCAAATATGTCCGTAAAGAATAAACGTATCTGTGTCAGCTATAGTAACAAACAATACGACAGTCTGAAATAATCCATCTGTTCATTCATTTGCATCTTTACTGACGTCGTTCATGGCTTTTTGAGTTATAATGTTATAATTGTTGTGTAATTGTAATTTCTAGCGAAGAGTGAATTCCTGTTGATATCAAATCTCTTTATATTTGCTAAAACATGATTGCTGACTACTGATGCCACTATCAATATGCATTTTTCTAACTAATATAAGAAACCACAAAGTCTTGTGTGGAGTGGGATTTAAATGAATACATTCCTGCTTTCATCGTCACAGCCCACTTTCACATAAAGACCTGAAATGCAACACACAAAGTGCAAAACATAAAATAAAATAAACAAGTTCAGCTTATATGAAAATATTGTCATAGTGGCGCAACACGAAACTTAAAAATTTGGGCAAATGATCCCGTTTAGCTGCCAGCAGTCACTTTGTGCTAAAAGCCAGCATGTGATAACATAATCATATAACACAGTTGGAAGAAAAATCTGGCAGTAGTTGTATTGAAATGGTCCCACAAAAAACTAAAATTCTAAAACAACATCTGACAGCGTCCACTCGTCCGAGCATTGGGGAATCATTAGTTTCGCTAAATGACATTAGTAACGTTTTGTTTCTGCAAGGCGCCTGACTGTCAGCGACTAAAGCTCATAGTTGGCTTCGTGAACGCAAGGCCGGAGCAAGGCATCAAACAGATGAACATGTTTCTGTAACGATTTCAAATATGCCTGTTTCGAGCATAACCAATCAGAGGAGAGCTCCACCCCACACCACAGGCGGTTTCCTGTGGGGGACCCACACGGTTGCCAACTCACTGCAGAATACAAGAAGATCCGACAAAGAAAGAAGCTGGTTCAATTAGAAATGTTGCCCGTGTAGGAAACGCTTCTTAATGTTAGTTTCTAAACTTTAATGAAAGAAACAGTGAGTCTGGACGAGTTTATCGCTCCTACACATATAGCATAATGTTTGACCTTATTTTTTGGGCACATGAGCTGTGTCTGGAAGAGGAATCGATACCAACTGTCCATGGCAGACAAAGGAAATGAAAGTATTTGAGACTAAAACTGTCAGAAAATCATTTTGCTTTCATGTTATGCGTGGCAGTGGGAGCTTGATTTGTTTGCTGTTTCGGGAGCTTTGATTGCACAGGTCCTTCAGTCTGTTTATCCAACTCTAAACTGCTGTCGGGGGGGTGTCACACTCAGATTTTTGATCCCTCGGTTAAGGCGCGGGACCAGATCCTCAAGATCTGCAGATACTGTAGATACAACACTGCTGGGCTGCAAACACTCAGCACTGCTCTCCTTCAAACAGGGAAAATGACGTGACAGCCAGAGTTTGACGCCATCCAAACAGCTGGGGATGGATTTGAATCTGCTTGATGAGTTGGGCATGATGAGCAGATTTGTGACCATCTTCATACAGATGTAAGAAGACATTCTGACGTGTAATAACTGACCCTTATGGCATCAAGTATAAGAAGACTAGGACAGGGCCTAATATGGATCCCTGTGGCACACCAGGAGTCAGAGGGGCTGAGGAAGAGCAAAGGACACTCCTGTTTGTTAAACAGGACCTAAACCACTGCAGCACGGCTGTAAGCCAGCAGGTTGATCCAGATGTTTCAGGAGGACTAAGTGGTCCGCTGTATGAAATGCTGCGGTGAAGTCCAGCATCTCTCGTACCACAGGTTTTTTAGTACGGAGGGACAGGAGGATGTCATTCCGGACCTCCAGCAGAGCAGGACTGTGATGGGCTCTAAATCCAGGTCGGATTTCTTCTTTTTCTAAAACTTTAGACAAAGAAAGTAAACGGGACACTGGTGTAAAGTCTGACAGAACTGTAGGATCAAGATCGGATTTCTTGATCCACAGCATCCCTTAAACCAGCTGCAGCAGGCAGAGCTGTAAAGACAAGGCTGAACAATCAGTGCTAATACTGTAATCTCATGATATTTTTCACCCAAGTGTGTCAAAGTTGTTTTATCAAAACCTCAGGGAATTCTTTAAGCTTTTAATAACAAAAGCGCCTAATACGTTTCCTTCAAAGTCTTATTGATCGGTTATCCCTAAAGGATTTCTTAGATGAGGGGTCAACAGGAGACATGTTGAGCTTCTGCTGGTTGACCAGTAGCTCCAGAAAAAAAACAAAACTTTTTAATAAAAACTACCAAAGGTGGGAATCTACTAAATATAATATGCTGTTTGTATTATGCTAATTTACCTTTGGTAGCAACTTCATACTGACCACAGTCGGAGTGTTCATCTTTTGAAAAGAAAATCTATACATGAATATGATTTTCAAAAAACTCTACACCACTTTAAAAATCTTTAACTAGTCAGATGAGAGCTAAATTACAAAAGCAAATGTATTTTCTTTTCCCAGCAGGGTCCCTGAGAATGGTGTGAAAACTTACAGCTGATCTGTGAAAATACATATATTTATATATACTGCCATTTCTGTTACATCGATACAACAGTCTCCTACTAAGCCCATCATTGCTTGATGGAAAAACACCTCGGTCAGAGAAAATATAACAACCTTTGCTTGTAATATAGTTCTTCAATGAGAAAACACAAAAGTAACCCCCCCCCCCGGGGCTCAGGACCAAAGCGTTACAGAATGAGGATGTACTAAGTTGGGATGCTTCTGTTTTCTCTTCTTCATTTCATATTTACTAGTTCACTGCCATGAGCTGCAGAGGAATAAAACAAATTAAAGCAACGTCTAAACCTGTCCAGTCACTTGAACATGCCCAGTATTCTTCTACATACACATATGATCAACAACGTCATCTGAGGAACAGGAACGAGTGTTTCCAGCGCTGCCAGGCTCCACTGCTGACGAGCACACGCATAGCAACCACAGTCTTGTGACACTTTCTTGCCAAATAACAGATTCTCACATACTGATCATGTGAAAAAAGAAAGTGAGCAAATCAAACGTAAAGCAAGTAACCTTTATATATGTCTCTAGAAAAGCCCAAACACACGCACACACACACACGTGCGTGACGATTACACAGCCCCAGGCCTTTTTCCTGTTATTGTTAAGATGAAGCTGGTGGCTCCTGCTTTAACTGATAAACACAACCTGACAGACACAAACATTCAAATGCAGAACACAGACGTTTAAAATCCCAGTCTCGTCTCCGTTAATCTCATGCATGATGTGGTACATCTCTTCAAAAGGCGGCACTGTGCCCGGATAGGAAAACACAACAAAAACCAGCCACGGCATCAGCTCTCATTTCTAAGAAAAACCTCAACTGCCTCCTGCCTACCCATAACCCCCCACGCTTGGAGGTTTCTTCCTGCCATTCAGCGTCTAGTCTCACTTCCAGCTGGGCTTTCATTTTCCTGTGGAAGGACAGAGACATTGTCATGCTTGTTTATCAGTTTTTTGTTGTTGTTGTTGTTTTAAGAGATGCATTCAGTCAAAACAGAAGTGAGCCAGCAGACAGAACTGGGAGTGACATCAAATCCCAGTTTATCCCAAAACCGTGGACACTGTCGTCATTGATCAGTCTCTGCTTCTGTCACAACACTTCCCTATAATGACTTCTTTCTGCACTGAGTGAATCATCTCATCTCAGTGAAATGTATTTACCAACACCTTCTCAAGAGGGCTCCCAGTCTCCTTCCGCAGATGCGCAAGTCGGCGCAGCCTCTCGGTCTGTCTGCACCAACCACCCAGCTCATCCCAGGAAGGCAGCACGCACCACGGGACCACTTCGTATCTGCTCCCCGCCACTCAGTGATGTGGATGTTTCTGGAGTGGCATGAGTAATGCATTCTTAAGTCCGTCATTCCTGCGCGGCATCTCCATCGCCGGACGTCTGCGTGCGTCAAGCGCACAGAAGGCGCATTATAGTAAACACAATGACTCCATCCATTCACACGACAATCCCCGCATCTGTGGAGGCGAGTCCTCGGCCTGGCCTAGTGCAAAGGTTCACTCTGCCAGACACACTGCGAAATCCTGCAATTATTGGCTCGCAGGAGAAAAGCTTCGCTGGCATGCGCAACATATGCCGCACACTCCGAACTCCCATCCAAAAGCTGTCGGTTTTCGAGGTTCCTGCTTTCTAAAAACGCGCATTTTGGCCCCTAAACGCATTTAAGAGTCGTTGCAGGGAAGACGTTAAACTCGCTCGTGAATCGTTAGTTAGTACACTGAACCTGATTTACTAAAGTGGAAAAATCCACGGCGTTAGAAGACGACGTCAACTAGGCTTGCTTTTTTCGGTTTAATTACGTTCAAATTCAGATTAAACGGTGTTTGGAACGGAATAATTCAGCCGAATTTAGAAGAAAATGTTCGGGAAGCCATGTAAATCTCACTTAGTGCTCTAAGAGGAGATTAACTGTGCTGGCACCCATGGAAACATAAAATATCGTGTTTTTGAAACGGACTTCGGCGTGACGCCGTGGAGAAAAGTGAACGTGGATCGGGCTGTTCCGGGTGTGTTTTCCTGTTTTGATCTATCACGTCCTTTAAGTCCAGATTTGTCTGACTTTAGCAGCAGACGGAGCCGGAGTTGCTGGTATTTAATCCGGGCTCGCCGGCCGGTTCTGTGGGGCAGAGACCCACGGTCGGCAGGCCCAGCTGGCTGTCTGCGGCGCCGCGCCGCGCCGCGCCGCGCCGCGCAGCTTCCTTCCTGCAGCCGCTCCTCTGCCACGGACAAACGGATCTGATAGACACGAACGCCGGTAAAAACAAGGTTAGGACCAGTACAATCTCTCCAGCCGTACCTTACATCCCCGTTTATTGCAGCAGCCCAGTGACCGTTAGAATCCGTGGAAGTGACAGTCCATTGTCCTGCTGCCGTGACCGATTCCTCCTGCGAGTTCCTGCCTCCTCTCTGCTCCTCCTCTTTTCTCTCATCATGTTTTCCTCCATCCCTTTCCCTCCTCACACCTATACTCGTCTTTCGCTTCCACCCTTCCCTCCCTATCTGTATTTTCCTCCTCTTGATCGACCTCTTTATTTTCCTCTAACGTCTCTTTTCCTTTGTTTATCATTCACTTGCCTTTTTAAAAATCTGCCCTTTCTCACGATTGTGCAGCTCTCTTTCGATCAGGTGTAATATATAGTTTGATCCCTCGTGTGATTAAACCAAGATCTTAATGGATTTTTTTCATAAATACTTACTAATTGATGAACTGAGAGAATATAATAAAAAATATCCAACTAACTGATTGTGAAACTGAACAAGCAGCAGCCAGCTTGTCTCATCTGTCAACAACTGTGCTGACTGACACTCCTGGTTGACTGTTCTGGTGGCTGCTTGACTTTTACTGCCTGTTTTGTTATAAACAACAGTTCAAGGAAAGCGAGCGCTTCTCACTACCGCCGCTGGTGTTTAAGCGACACCTGCTGGTCAAATGTGGAAGTGCAGCAACACCACTGCACCTGCGCAGTAGAGCGTAAATCACAGCTCTCCTTCTAATACAGCTATTAACTGGAGGACTGCTCCATTTTACCCAACTCTGGAACAATATAATTTTGATTTGAAGTAACTAAAATAGAATTTCACATTTTTATTTCTGGATTCAGCTAGAGTTCAAATTAAAAACAAAACAAAACAGATCAGTTCCACAAACGCTTCTTTGACACACTGAAATATTTAGGCCTGATTTTAAGATTTATGCATTTTAATTACATATCAAATTTCCATCCATTTGGAATACATATATTTACCATAAACAGGTTCATAAACCAAATGTGGTACATATTTGTCAGTTGAATGTAAATGAAACAATTAAGAATGAAATAATACCAATAAACCCGCCATGTTTTGACTGCATAAAGACAGATTTATGTGTTTATCATTCATACATCTAATTTGTTTCAAATACTTAAGAACCAGTTCATGTACTGAATACATGGTACACCGATTTTAAGTATTTGAAACAAAGTAGATTTAGTTATTATAAAAGGATGGGAAACTTATCTGCAACTGAAATACATAAATCTTGGAATTAGGTCAGAATATTTCTGTGAGTGGTGAGGATTACATTATTTTTACTTTGCATCAATGCTATTGGATTGTTTGTTATTAAAATGATGATTCTATGTAGATCAATAGTTTATAACAGCTTTAGTGAAGCTAGAAATGAATGTCTAGTTATACTGAAGTGCACATAATATTCTGCAGTGAGACGCCATCTCACCTGCCGTGAATTGTGGCATTAGACGAAACAAACACCCAGAACCTTCAACCAAGAAGTTGAAGGACTGGTGCTTTTATCAGTTTCAACTGTCCCCCACAATCAGTGATCTAAACCCAGTTCAGAGTGAAGTTGGTACACAAAGGGCAAAGAAAAACAACCTACAACATTTTTTAAATTTTCTTTTCCTAAAGCAGATTCATTTGGAATAAATGAATTCATTTTGCATGTCTGCTTCAGTCCTGATCTGCTGGCGTCGGTCCCAGCTCTCAGTGGGAGAGAAGCGTGGTACATCCTGATGGGATGTTTTTCTAATTAGATGCAAAGATAATTCATTTACAGGAAAAAATGCATTATTGGTACCCACAACAGTTAAAATATCACAGAGAGCTTGAATGTGAAGATTTTGTGGCTCTTTGAGCTGGGCTTGTTTCTGCAGGGTTCAAACAGAAATGACTGTTTCAGATTATAGCATTGTTATAATAAAAAGGTTTTTTTGTTTTAAGAAAAAATGAAGATCAGAGGAGTCTGCTACTTATTTTATAGAAATAAAGAGCAGAAACATCTATTTACATTCATGACTAAAGAAAATCAGATTCCTGCTGAAGTAGCTCAAGTTTAAATAATTTGTTATTATAATTGTATAATTGCATTTCTGGTTTAAAAAAAAAGCAACAACAGTAACTTCCTGTCTGATCTTCATTTCGACTACAGGATGCTCAGTTTAAGTGTTTAAACCTTCAGCATTTTAAATTTCAGTCTTTATTTGCAGGCTGGAATTTCTCAACATCACATTGTTATTTCATGATATAACTTTTTTAACTTTTAACTTTTCCATCAGTATTTTTAGTCCATCACTGGGAGGATCACCAGTCAACCCGACAGGCATGGTTTTGGACTGTGGGAGGAGGGTGGATCAGCTATTTAATTCCATTTTTTGCCGCCATAGTTTAAATTGTCGCCGACTACGAGCACGATGTAGTTGACACATTTGACCAGAAGAGGGCAGTATATTCACGTTTTTCCTGTAGGGTCGAGACAAATCCCCGCATGCAGGAAAAATAACTGGCCGGTATAGTCAAACTTCAGTGAACATCTTCGTGACTACAGCTGTCTTGAGAGTTCAAGTTTGTGGGAAACAAACACCAGAAAGCTGAACTCACATTAACAAAACACCTCAAATAGCAGAAACAATGTAGGGAATGCCTTAAAGCGCATCCTAACCTAAAACTGATCTACAAGATCAAGAAAATTTGAAAAAAACTCCAACACAATCTCTGTTTTTGCTTAAACTTTATAAAACAGTGTGTGTGTGTTTTTCAACATATTGAATCAAATTATTTAATCACATTTTTAAAAAATCAAGATGTTCCACTGAAAAATTCTTTATTTTATAGCAACCAAACATGAACAACACAGAATGGTATGTGTAAGCGTGGAGATGCAGGTCTGTCAGTCAGAAGAGACACATTCACTTCATGTGGAAGAACCCTCCTGCTGATGGAGCCACGTCAGCTTATTTATGATGGTAGTGTGGAACAAAAGCAAGCATTAGACGTGTCACATGCTGATAACCTTAACACAGATAATACGTAGTCTGAAGATAGGGAAGCTGAAGTACTCATTACCAAAGACATCTCTTTTGATACTGCTCAACAGCAAGAACTTTGATTAGAAACTGGCAAAATAATGAGGTTTTTGAGGAAGTCACAGACATGGGTCAAACATCGGTATCTACTAGGTGGATCTGCACGCTCAAAGGAACTGGAAATGGTGTTGTTCCCAAAGCATGCCTTGTTGCAAGAGGTTTTGAAGAGGTTAATCTTCAGGAGATCCAAAAAGATTCTCCTACTTGTGCATCAGAGTCACTGAGGCTGCCGTTAGCAGCGATCTGTCAAAACAAGTAGAAGGTTCATTCTTGGGATATGAAGTCAGTCTTTTCACTGGGTATGGACCTCTCAAAGACATTTATGCCCACCCCCACCCCACCCTAGCCTGAAGCAGCTGTGAACATTGTTTCGTGGAAACTAAAGAAATGTGTGTATGGACCTGCAGATGTTTCCCTCTGTTGGTACAACAAGGTGAAAGAACTGATGCCGAACACTGGTGGGAGAATGTCACAGGCTGATCCCGCCGTGTTTTACTGGCCAGATGAGCAGTCAGAGGTCACAGGGGTACAGAGCCACAAAAGTTAGATCATGTGACAGGCAACAAAGATGTCTATGCTTAGATATATCATTTATGGGGATTGAGTGGAAGGTGTGGACGAAAAAGAGATTTGTTTCAGGATTTTAAAGACATGATCAGTGGATTTCTCCGAGCTCTCTGGGAGGGTTTGACAGAAAAAAAAAGTCACAGTGCTACAAAAAATTTTGTTCTAGAACATGGGAATTACACTAAAAGACCTAAAACTATTTCCCCCTTCAAAGATATGCTATTTCCAATAGTTTCACAGCTTGAGTATGGAGAAACAAGACTGTTATCACAGAAATGCTCAAAATGTGTCCCAGCCCTCGCTGAGAGAAGCTCATTTTGTGGACTTTTGTCCTGGATCACAGAAATCACAAGAAAAAAAATCTAAAATTACTTTCCCTTCACAGATATTCTATTTTCAATAGTTCTAATACATAAATCTGAATAAACAACATTTTAATCACAGAAACTTTGAAAAAAAGGAGGCTCTTGCTGAGAGGAGCTCATTTTGAGGATTTTAATCCTGGACCACCGAAATCACAAGAAAACATCTAAAACTACTTTTCCCTTCATAGATGTGCTTTTCCCATTAGCTTTCATGAACAGATCTGAAAAAGCAACATGGTAATAGAAAAAGTTAAAAAAAAAAAAAAACATTGGAATTTAGTTTATTGTGTGAGTCTGACAAGCAAAAACCAGCCATCTGGAGGCCCTTGATACAAAACCTCAACAGTTTCCTCTGAACACACAGTTGGTACAGTAGTCTTTCAGTCTTTCACTGACTAGTACAACTACCCTGCTTTACAGAAACTGATAAGACTTCCCATCCTGG
>JAOWBL010000023.1:14800650-14818665 GCA_028564865.1 Zenarchopterus dispar
TGTATACACACACACACAGACACACATATACGCACACACAAAACCACTGTTCATCTCCAATATTCAGGAATCTTCTATTATGTCAAGAACATTCTTGTGTCAAAGCAACAGCTCTGGTGGATAAAGAAAATCATGAGCGGAAACACAAAAACAGTGGGTCATGTTTCACTTTAGTGAGTCAGATGTGTTGATATACTATCAACATCTGAAAACAATGGTTAAAAACAAGAGTCATAGACTAAAATAACATGGAGACACTGAAATGTAAAATCACCCTTATACACTAACAATGCCTCCAGCTCCATTCAGGCCTGCTCGGCCACCCTGGAAAGTAAAATCAGAAATCCAGAGCCAGGGCGGTCTGGACTGGCTCTTTAAAACACGGGATGTGACAACAGGAAAGCAACTTTCTTGGCTTGGCCTCAAAATACCAGGCTCACGCTTAGTAATAGGAAGTGGCTGATGGATGGAATCTATAAACCGTATGGCCAAGGATCTGTTGTGTTGAAAACACAGCAAAATAAGAACAACAGAATTTAGAGAGAAGGTCTCTACAGTCTCGAGAATCAAAGATGAGATGAAGAACTTCTCTATCATTTCTTTGAATTTTCTCTAAGAGAATAATAATTTATGATGAGTCTGTGAGTTGCTTTTTTAAACGGACTGTTTAATAAAATGTGTCTTGAAGATTCTTTACGTACTTCTCACATATTTATTTTATCAGAAATCCCATTTCCGTTCCAAATTTAGACCATACTGGTCTCTCTCTGGGGCATTACCACTGTTGATGACCTGCCCTTCCTCGATAGAGTAGGAAAAATGAGGCAGCAAGTTTCATCCTGTGAAATCATTTCGGGGGAAAGCTTTGTGAGCAATGCAACAATTTTGTGGGGTTATCCAAAAGTCTATTCATGTTAACCTTCTTTTATTTCATAACATTTTTTAAATATTTTATCTTGAAGAAAACGTATAGGATGTCTCATTGTTGTGCATAGTGAAAATGCACACTAAAATACAAAAGATAAGTAATTTAACATTTTGGAAAGTTGGACAAGTGGGTGAAATTTTTAACATCTCAAAGCACTAAACTTGCCTCTGCCGAAAGGAAAATGTTTGCCCATTAAAAAAGACAAATAAAATCAAAATGGATCCAAACGTCTGTAACAGTATACTAAAAGCCTTCACAATGGTTTAATAATGAAAATGTAAACACTGCTGTCAAATTCAGTACAAAAACAGATACGGTCTAGAGGATAACGTTTACTAAAACTGATCATCCTTTCCAAATAACTGGATTTTATGAACACTGCTATAAACAGGATTTATCCACAGTGATTTAAACAGACTTCATAAAGAAAAAGAATTATATTTCCTTCAGGTGGTAATCTCTTTGTATGATGTTTTTATATGGACAATTAATAACCATATTTTGTGTTTGTATAGAGTAGAAAACAGATCTTTACATATTTCTTATCTTTAAAAGGTTATTCGAGTGAATACAAAGGAAAATACATGAAACATTTTTTAAGGGTCAAGAGATTAGGCTTGGTGAGAAATCAAATGTCCTGTTTGCATTGTGCTAAAATGATCTCTGGACCTGCAGCAATTGTAAAATTATAACAAATTATCGCAGGCCCCCGAACAATTTCAATCCCGTGAGAATGGGCCAAATGAGTATATGAAATATAAAAGTGAAATTAAGTGAAACATGGTTTTCTTCAGTGTGAACATTAAGGTTCAAACTGCAGAAAATCTCAGAGTCCGGAGCGAGCAGAAACATGCAGCGATTTAGATGCAGGTGTTTAGACGTTACAAGTCAACGCCAGTCTTCAGACCTTTACACAGTTTATCTGCGAGTAATCTGTTGAAGAAGAGTTATTTCAGCTTCTTGCAACAAACCACAGCTGAAATTGTCCAAGGACACCGAGTCACCGGAAACATGCTACTTTTGTCAGACACAAAAAACAAGCAACCATACAAATGAAGAGATGCTTTTCTTGTTTGAACCAGAATGGCTCACGCGACAGTGCCCCTGTTTAGTAGTTTCCCCACCCCCACCTTAGCAGAAAATGACCGCCAGCAGGAGCAGGGAAATACCATCGAGTATCTGTTAACTTCAGTCTCAAACTGAAAAGCATTGACAACTTCAAAACACGTTCATTGTATGGCTTGATCACGCTACACACATTTTAACGTTATAGACCTCGAATATTTGTTCAACAAAAAAGTTGGCACAAAGCTTATAGTAAATTGTTTCTCACCGGGCCACAACAGAAAATAGCTCACGGATGAGTGTTTGAAAGCATCACTTACCTTGCTTCCCACAATTTTAGCTCTGGCAATTGTTCTTAAAAAAAAAAAACCAACAACCCAGTGTAGTTTAATTAAGCAAAATGTACTATTCCGCTACAACGTGGTAGAGCCCACAGTGATTGACGAGGAGCGAAGTAGTAAATACTCTTTCACCTCGCTTTCTCGGGAATGGGCGTGGTCGGTCTGCGATGACGTCATCGATAACGAACAACAAGTCTGTGGAAACGATGAGACTTCAAAACACGATATACCTATAAACCACACACAGCTAAGGGTTCAATGGTACGTTGTGTAAAAAATTGTACTTAAAGCCAGTAAAAGGCCAACAAACAAGAAACAAACTATAAAACAATAAAGAATTATATAATACTACCGTGTCGTTTGTGGTTATGAAGGTTTTAGACAATTTTATTTTTATACAAAGTCATACAATTTCAAACTTTAAGCAGGTGTTGCGCTGAAAACGTGTACTTCGGACTGAGAAAAAAATCGTTTATTTTTATTTTATTTGGTTTTTTAGATGTCTGTTATTTACTCCTTGGTATTGAGTGGTGAGGCGTTCAGGTGTCTTATCCGTTCATTTCCAGTCACTCCCCTCTCATGAGAATGAAAATTAATTAATTAATTAGTTAAAGAAGTTATTCCTATATTTATTTCAATTTTCATTTCTATGCAGGCTGTATAGACCCAAGATGACTGTTGTTTGTTTTGTTGAGTTTTTTTGCTAATCAGACTCAGAAAAAAAAAAAGACAGCAAAGATTTATAATATTGGCATTTTCTCACAACACTCAAAACATGCTCTGGCATTCATTTATTTCACTTATTACTTTGTCTTTTTCCACCCAAACACATCTTACAGTATCCAACAGAATAGGATTCTTTTCAGTTTATGTTTCCAGATTTTCCACATACTCCCTTAGTGAGGACCAGTCAGGACTTCAGGCACACCAGATCCAGTGCTTGTGCCCTCTTCTTCCTCAGTCATGCGTGTGTGATGTACACTGTCTTTTAGTTATGGTACTACAGCCTTATACCCTGCTCGGGGATCTTCAATGAAGCAGGCTTTTTAATTACTCCGTTATATTTTGATCTTCTTGTATTTTTATTTCATTATTATTACAATGAACAGTGTTTGCTTTGATGTCTCACAGAATGATCTCTGCATTTGTTGGTCTCTCTCTCTTCTCATTTCAGAGTCCCGACCAGTCAAAGCAGATGACAAAAGTGAAGATTCAATGCAATGTGCTGGACTCCTTAGCAAAGCTGCTTTTATGGATTGACATTATACAAACTATACAAGTCTGGACTCTATTGGAATAAATTAGACTATAACTGAATTGAATTGAATTCAGTTATAGTCAAGGTGGATGGCTGCCCCTCCCTGAGCCTGGTTCTGCTGGAGGTTTCTTCCTGTTAAAAGGGAGTTTTTTCTTCCCACCGTTGCCAAGTGCTTGCTCATAGGGGATCATTGGATTGTTAGGATTTTCCTTGTAACACTGTTTTATCTTTACCCGACAGTGTGAAGCGCATCGAGGCAACTTTTGTTGTGAACTGGCGCTGTATAAATAAAATTGAATTGAATTGAATTGAACTGTATAGGACTTGAGTTCCGTGAAAAGTGCCTGGAGAAGACTTTTGTTGTACAAAAATTGATAGAACTTCATACCATCATGCTCCATGGTTGTTGTACTTGTTACTGAAAAGAATCTGGATTGTCCACTTAATCTTTTCATCTGTCATCAGGAGTGCAACCCATTTCCTTAAAAAAAAACAACAAGCTGTAATAGTGATTTATGTGACAACTGTACACATCCCACTGTATGTGTGATAATCCATTCGACATACCTACAGCTTCTGTCCTTGTCTTTTACACACCAATATTTTTACTGATTTCTTAAATTATTTAATTGTATTATGAACAGTAGAAGAAAAATATGCAAATCTTTAATTTAGGACTATTCTTCCTCCAATGTCGGGAAAATTCTAACTCTGCACTCTAACTGTGGATTGGGGAGAAAACAAGCACAAGAGACAGATTAGTTCAGTAATTATTCGTACAGGGAGTATATGGCAGCTTAACAGCATTCTTTCCAAGTTTCCTCCTATCTACTGAAAATCTCACACATACAGAGCATAGACATGGGGTACAGACACCTCCCTTACACAGTTAAGGTGACACGCAGTTTACATAGCTTACTTTGAGTAACTTTTGACTTTGACCTGTCACCTACACAGTCCTCCTGCCAGTAACTTTCTATCTTGACCTACTTTGACCTTTCACTTTGCAGTTATTCATTCATTAATATGCCACAAAATCTCTCTCAGTACTTTTTCACCTTAATAAATACTAGATCTGACATAGACACAATCACATCTTAATATCAAAAACAGATAATACAAAACAGAGATACTTTATCTACATTTTCTCAACATCAAGTAACAAACATTTTTCTCAAAGTCTGGAAGGTTTTTCACTACTTTTTTACTCCTTTTTGTTAATAAACTGTAGATCCTAAGCTCGTCTTTGCTGCTCAAAGACTCAGGCTGCAAGGATTTTGCTAGTGAAAGAAATGTGCAAGACTTTGACAAGGATTGGTCTCAACGAATTAGCACGTTCCTGCTTTTAAATGATACAGTATTATCCTACAACTTTCACACAATAAAGGAGGAAGTGGCAAGCGAAAAGGACTGATGTCAGTGTTTCCCACGTCAAGTTGATGGAAGTTCATCTGTTATTTGTTGACATGGGTTAGGGTTAAGGTCATTTCAGCTGCTCTAGAACTGAAAATAAGTCAATCTCTGAAAATTTTAACCTCACAACAATTTCTTGTGAGCTCGTCATATTTTGACAATGATAGATTTTAACATGATTTATTTCAATATTTTAATTAATTTTGCTACTTGAGAAATTCTTTTTTCAGTTAGATATATTAATATACTGTACATCATCATTAAAACAGTATTATTAAAAATTTGTCTACATGTTGATCTTATCTGTTAAGACAATAACAAATATTATATTAACTGAAAGACAAATATCAATCTCACCACTGTTATAGTTTTTGAGGAACATTTCTGTTTCAAAGAGATCAAGTGTCCAAAATGTGTCCTTCACAACTGTCAACTAAATGGAGATTCCTCATCTTTCCTCCAGAATATCAGCTAGGCAACCAGCAGCTACATTTAAGCAAAAAAACAAAACAAAACAAAAAACAACAAAAAAAAAAACCTGCTGTACTGACTGGGAATTGAGTCAACAGAGACATAAAATGCCAAAACCTAACCAAAAACTCACAACTGAAACCATGACATGCAAAAGATCCTAAAAACCCAGCACCATGACATCCCAGAAGATCATGGTGCTGGGATAGAGTCAAGACAATGCAAAATTATTTAAAGTTTTTTTTTTTTTTAAATTTTGTATCTGCAAGCATTTCAGTTGTTGTAAATCATGGACATGGCAAGATCCCAGTGCTGTTGCTGCTACTTCTCTGTATAGCAGTTGGTAAGTTGTAGGGACATCCATATATCCATATAATCATTATATTCTTTGTTTTTCATACGGCATTTCATAGTTTTACAAATCAGGTCATTCATTCATTCATCAAACTGAAATCCAGGCTTTATTTTGAGCATTCTTTTAATCGGTTTCTCTCATGTCCTAACAAATTTACAGAAATGCAACACAGACACAAACAGTACAAACCATGGCATAATGGCAATGAAAAACAAAAGCGAAGGTATAAATTAAATTAAAAATTACAATGAAAACATCAGAACAATCTAAAATAGTCTGAAAGCAGGGGCAGACAGTCTTTATAACCAGTTAAATTAAACAAATGTATTGCATATAGAATGTCAGAAAAGCTCTTCTCTGGGCAAGTAATAAATGTTCACCATCATCATTTAATGCCCCCCAATTCTACCTCATGTATAAAATCTATTAATTGCTCCCTGGCTGAAACATCAGATTAAGTGTGTAAAATTATACTAAACTCCAACAAAATACACAAACTGAGCAACTATAATGTTGTTTTCTGACAATGTCACTCCCAGCATCTTCTGTCTAACATTTGGCACTGAAGAGGTGCTAAATTCAGACCCTGAATTTGAAAATATGGACACACTCATACACATGCATGCAGGCACGCAAGGTCCATGATGTTTGTGTTTGGGAACATTTCTGCTCGTCTCTTCAGTGAGCGGGCATAAAAATCTAATCAGGGACCCACTTAGGCATCTCGACAAATAGAAATCTCTCTAATGTCAAATTGATGGAAAAAAGGAAATTAAACAGGACAGCAGTCACTTTTTTTAAAACCTCTAAAATAAAGAGTCTCCCTTACTTTTCTTTGGATTTTATGTGGGGAACTTATAAAACCAATGCAGATACTTTTGTCTGGTGTTAAGACAGATTTTTGGACTTTCAAACAGCACTGCATTACGACTGGGTCATTTCCTCTTAGTGATTAATAAAGTATTATTCAGTTTGAATTCAGATCTAAGAGCTGAGAATGGTATTGAGTTATAGGGCAACATGGTTGTATTAAGGAACTAATACAATATCTGATAAAATTATTGCACACGCTGGAAGTGATGAGTATTAAATGTGAAAAGTGCACTTACAACCAAATAAATGATCCACGTGCATCAAATCTCCACATTCCTTATGGATCATGAGGTTTATTTTAAACTTCTAATAAATAAACTTGTCACAGGTTCAATTTCATTGGCTCTTGAATGACTATCCTACAACTTTTAACTGAATCTGGATTAATTCTATACTAAAAAAGGGACAAGCATGAATTATCTTCCAACTAGGACTACCAACAGCACATACATATGGAAATAAATGTATATATTAGCTTATAATATATAACATACAAATAGAATACATAGTCTCTGACAGTAGTTGAAAGGAAGGGAAGCAAATTAGTTTGGATTGAACTTTTAGTCTTCATACTGTTACCGATGTGTGCATTTCCTTTCACAATAAAAGTTACAGTCTGTGCTTGCCTTTGTGTCTGTGGGTCAATATTTCTGAACCAAGTCCTCTGCTGTCTGTCTCTAAAACAAGTCTGACAAGACTCGACTGTGGAGCGACTGGGTAACAGCCTACAGGTAGGGTAAATATGAGATAGTGTTTTATACAAATGTGGGCAAGTATAGGGAGTGAATGACTAGAAAAATCAGGTGGTTTTCTTAAACCACACATCTACAAATATAAATACTACATTTCAGTTTTTGATTGCGCTGCTGTGCAAGAACCCTGTATATCAATGTGTACAGATCTCTAGCTACAAACTCAAAGTCTGTGCTGATAGTGCCCGATGCGTATTGTATAAAGTAAGATTCTGATACATGAACAGTGACACACAGGTTGGACCTGGCTCCTTTGTTGCACGCAGGATGAGGGAAGCTATAGGAGATTCACTACGTTGGTTTGTACAGAGGAAGACTGGCAAGGATCAAAAACTGAGGCTCCTGAAAAGTAAAAGGTGAAAGACAAAACTTGAGACATGCATCCCTTAAAGCAAGGCAGAGAAATGCATCACTTCTGCCATCAACGTCACTCACTTCAGTGTGCCATATCACATGGTTCTGCTGTACTGTATGCCCGTCTTGGAGGCAATGTTGGACCAGGGGAGGAAAGATCGCAGCAGAGACTGGGCCTGGCGGTACAGCCTCTGAGGGATGGAGCAGGGGCTCAGGCTGGCTAAAGTTGAACCAATATGCTGGATGTAGTCAGTGGAGGAGGAGGTTAAGAAAAATATGAACCATTAACATTCGATTCATATATCTGACAGTCACTTTTTTTCACATCACAATAACCTAGGTCGCATTCACTGAGCCAAGTCATGAAAGGATATAATATTGTCCAGGGCGGATGGCCCCCATTAATGTAGAGCACATATGTGAATCCATCTTTGAGGACGCCACGTATGGAGTAGTAGTAGGGCAGATAGTGGTGCTGCCTGAAGTCCCTGTTCTCGTAGAAGTGGATGGCAGTGCTGTTGGTGGTAAGGACATGCAAGTAGATGGCTTTACAATGGTCCTGGGCTGTTGTTGAGATGTGCTCCTTCAGACTGTCCAGCAGTAGGGAGCCTGAATGGTTGAAAGAACAAGAGAAATAAAGAGAAGAAGAAAGACATTTTTGACACATAGTGTAGAAGATCATATGGAATATTTCCTCATTTCTCAGCATCTTTAAAAAGTTGACGAGGTGGCTGTGCCTCAGTGGACAGAGTCAGCAGAAGTTTTGGGCGTATTCATAATGACTTGGACATATACATAATCTGTAAATGAAGTAGTAGTAACTTAAAATAAAACATTTCGATAACGTATAGATGACTTGTACAAATGAATATGTTGCGTGTTCCTGGTGTTCACAACTTATGGCCAACAACAGTCTAAATTATTCACAACACGCAGCAGCGTACCACCAACCATCACCTATCCTAGTCTATAAAAATGCTGCCGCCGGAAGCTGCACTAGTATCTAGTAAGTCACAGTATCAGTATCAGTATGGCCGTCATCCCGAAAACATCAAAGAATGCTGCCAAGAAGTCTCCCGGCTGTGGACGTGGATGCAAGGCGTATCTATCATCACCCACACCCTCACCCACACCCTCACCCTCACCCTCAGGCTCTGATGGAGATAATGCAGGTTCCAACGCCTCTCAGGCATTGTCAGTGGCGTTGATGGATGCATCAGTGGCCTCTACCTCCTCTTAGCCAATGGAGCTCCACCTCATGGTGGAGCTGGTCAAACATGTTAAACTACCATCACCTCTGTTCGCCTCTTCTTCTCCTGGCTTTGTTGGCACACAACTGGTACAACATCAGATTGATGAGGTCATGGAGATGTTGGAGGACAGCTAGAACGTATTCTCGTCTCGGTGTTGCCAAGTTCTCCATATTAGATGGTCATCTACTCACCATGGTCTTGGAATATCGACGTGTTCCTCCTGTGAACTTTATTTTTATATACCAAACATAAAATCTGCCAATAAGCCATTACACAGTAGCTGTAAGTTCTGTGGTTGCTCAAAGCACATCAAATTCGTTTACATATGTCAATATGCATTAGAGATAAGGTCGATATAAGTTATACATAGTTTCAAACACACAACAGAAATAAGTTTTGGGTACACTTTATTATCGCAACTTATGTGACTTATGAGTAACTCACAAGTAACGTATGAATATGTGTAAACAATAATATAACTTAAGGCCCACATATGTGGGATGTATGCTGGCATACGTCAAGGAGTGTGTGTGTGTGTGTGTGATGTGTGTTAGTGGGGTGCAGTACCTATGCCATGTTTCCTGAATTCTTTGACCACTCCAAGGCTTAGGATGTAGGCTACCTGTGTGTCCACAGGAAAACTGGAGGCCAAGATGTCTCCATCCTAACAAAGATTAACATTATTAATTCAGTGAACATAAAGTTGATTATTCTGACATATTTTGACACGATATCTTAGCTTTGTAATTTAGAGTCAGTTTCAAGATGTTTTAATTTTTCTCTATGGGCCTTCTCCTTTACATGTCCTTCATGTTTGTGCAAATTACATGCAAAGAAAGGACATTTCTAAATGGAAATTCTGTCCTAAAGGGAAGTTACTGTGGAAACAGCTTAAAAACAAAACAAAACAAAAAAGCCTGCAGACCAGAATGAGGCCAGCAGATTTCAGTAAAGTAAAACAAAACTGATCTCAGGTTTTCCATTGATGGAAACCTGCAAATAATTTTAACATTACCTGTCCTAGGTTACAATTTATATGGAAAGAAAGTCAAATGTTTTGGTATTAAAAGTTGTCAGACACAATATTTGGACTGTGACATGAAAATCCTTTTTACCAAGAGAACGCCTCTGCTTTTTTTTCTTTTTCTCTACTCGCAGCTCTTCTTGATCAGTTTTCCTTCATCCCGTTTTCAAGTTGCATCCCACCACATCAGAAAATGCTGGAGCCCTCTCCACCTTCTCCTCCCACCTGTCTGACTCTAGCAGTCAGTTGAAAAGGCAGCTAGAGAGACTGAACAGGAACAAGACTGAAGGTCCAGAAGGTGTCAGCACCAAAGTCCTGAAGGCCTGTCTGAACAAACTATGTGGGATTCTGCAGCACCTCTTTAACCTCCATCTAAGTCAGGAAAAAGCTCCAGTGTTGTGGAAGACATCCTGCCTTGTTCTAGCACCTTTTAGGACCTACTGCAGATTGCTTATTGTCCAGGGGTTGGAGCTGAAGACCATCACACACCTGCTTCAACAAAGCCAAAGGTAACTGGCACTATGAGGATCATGTTCTTTGATTTCTCCAGTGCATTTAACACCATTACTATGTAAGAAACTCCAGAAGACACAGGTGGAGGCCTCCACAATCACCTGGGTTACTGACTAGCTGACAAACAGACCACAGCTGGTGAGACTAAATAGTTGTGTATCTGACCAGGTGGTCAGCAGCACAGGAACACCACAGGGGTCTGTACTCTCACCACTCCTCTTCATGCTGTACACCTCAGACTTCCAGAACAAGTCAGAGTCCTGTCATCTGCAGAAATACTCAGATTACTCTGCATCAGTGATGAACAAGAGACCTGGTACAGAGAACTGGTGGAACGATTTGTAGCATCATGTGGGAAGAATCATCTCATCTTGAATGTGAATAAGACAAAGGATATCCATCCATCTTCTATACCCGTTTTAATCCTGTACAGGGTCACAGGGGTCTGCTGGAGCCTATCCCAGCTCATTACAGGTGATACGCTGGGGTACACACTGAACAGGTCACCAATCCATTGCAGCGCCACATACAGAAAAACAACCACGCCCACCTACAGGCAATTTAGAATTATCACTTAACCTAACATACATGTTTTTGGCCACTGGCAGAAAGCCAGAGTACCTGGACAGAACCCACGCAAACACGAGGAGAACATGCAAACTCCACACAGAAAAAAACTCCTTACTCCTTGCTGTGAGGCAACAGTGATAACCACGAAGCCACTGTGCTATGGAAGACAAAGGATATGACTGTGGATTTTAGGAGAGCCAGGACTAAGCCAAACAGTTTTTCAATCACGAAAGAAGAAGTGGAGGAATAAAAATACCTCGGCGTTGAGCTGGACAACAGACTGGACTAGAGATATGACACTAATGTTGTTTATAAGAAAGGACAGAATATAATTTACTTCTTGAGAAAGATCAGATCCTTCGCCGTTAGCAGGAAGATGTTGTCTATCTTCTGTAAGTCTGCTATGCAGAGTTCAGTCATATCTGCATTCATTTGTTTGGGGAAGCATCATCAGAACCAGTGAACAAACTGAACAAACCGATAAAGAAGGCTGGCTCTGTTCTGGAGCTGATTGGAGATGATTGTGCAAAGAAAGGAGGATACTTTATAAAATGAAGATTATCTTCACAACACAGTGATTCAGCAGTGGACTGTCTTCAGTCAGAAGCTTCTTCAGATCTGCTGCAACATAGACACTACTGGAGATCCTTCAGACCACTGCAGGAGATCCTTTCTGCCCACAGCAATAAACCTCTACAATGACTCTTTGAAAAACCAAGATAATAAGGTACTACAACATCTAATTTCTCTTGGGATTAATAATGTATTATTGAATGAGATAGAGTTGATTCATATTTTAAGCTAATGATTGTGTTGAAGTTGGG
Organism: Zenarchopterus dispar; assembly: GCA_028564865.1. NCBI lineage: Eukaryota > Metazoa > Chordata > Actinopteri > Beloniformes > Zenarchopteridae > Zenarchopterus > Zenarchopterus dispar. The sequence goes on from JAOWBL010000023.1 coordinate 14,812,645, forward strand.
GGCATCTTAATTTGTCCAATTAGCATGTTGAAAATAGACCCTACTATGCCAGCGATCTACATATGGCATTTCCAGCTGGAGGTGAGACCAACACATGTCCTGACACCCACTTCAGAGAGAACAAGGTCAAAGTGGTCATTTGAGACTCGTATTTTTGTGTCAGAGACAGCAGAACTGAACTTCATACCTCTTTATGCACTTTGGTACGGCTTTTGATCTCAGCCACAATCATTCCCACGATGCCTCCTCTGAAGGTGGCAGCGAGGGAGAAGAACTTTTTGTTGGAGGTGATATCTTGATACCATGAGTCTGGGTACCTGGAGTCAAATGCCAGAAAGGACAGCACCCATGAGTTTGAACATTATTCAGACACAAAAATTTCAGAGTTATCAAATTCCTAACAGATGATATACAAAAATTAAATTCCTGGTCAACTCTGAGAACAGTACTCACTTAACCCCATTAATGCTTAGCAAGAAAATGACAAGTGTTTTCAAAGAAAAAAAATTGGCAAAGATACCAAAGAGAATTATCTTACTCAATCGGGAACCAATCGCCACAGAGCTGCTTGACACTCTCTATGTCATCGTGGCAAAGAAAACGGAGCTGGACTTCAGTGAGAGCTGTGGGCACCACGTCACTCATTCACAACTGAAAAGTCAACACAGAGTACAGATTTTATTTGCAAACACAACTCACTCAATGCTATGTTTAAAAAAATATAATCTCTGTGTGTTTAAAATAAAAAGCATTGTGTATGCATTATAATACAATCTTGCAACTTTTTTGGTCACAAAACATGTCATTCGTTTATTGGTTCAGATTTACAGGGTTGTTTGACATCTTGCATTTCATTTTGTTAATATCATTTTGAAGATTTCAGGAATATGACTCAACATTTGAGAAAGAAAAAAAAAGCATAGGCGAATATGTGTCTTTTATGTTTAAACAGTTTTTCTACTGGTCCCAAACACCTAAAATGCCCTTAAATTCAGTTTTTGGTAGTTTTGTATGAACACATGTAACAGAAAGCTGCTGTGAACCAAAGACTACTTCCCTTTACTATCCCAGTATAAATAACAGGCTCTAAAAAGCTTAACCGATGAAAACAGTGATTGTGGGGAGAAAAGTGACCATTCAACATATCAGACAGACTTTACTTAGGAAAGCTCAGGTCGTTCAGCATTTGCAGCAAGATGATGTATATCTTCTATAAGTCTGTTATGGAGAGTTCAATCACATCTGTAGTCATCTGCTGGGGAACAGCATCAGAGCCAGTTACTTAAAGAAACTGAACAAACTGATATAGAAGGCTGGATCTGACCTGGGAACCATTCTGGAACCTCTGGAGATGATTGTGTAAAGGAGGATATTTTATAAAATGAAGATCATGGACAACCCTGAGCATCATCTTCATAACACAGTGATTCAGCAGTGGAGTGTCTTCAGTCAGAGGTTTCTTCAGATCCACTATAACACACATGCTCCAGAAGATCCTTTCTGCTCACAGCAATAACCCTGTACACAATGATTCTTTGAAGACGCTTAAATGACTGCTGAAACAATTAATTTTGCTTTGGGAATAAATAAAGTATTTTTAAATTTAATTTTAAATCAGGAACCCTTACTTAGTTTCCTGAAAAGATCATACATTGTTATATAATGTAATAATATGAATTTGTAATAACTGATATAACTGTAAAATGATTGAGTTTTAGTGTCTTCAATTTTAATGCTGGCAGCAGTCAGAAAAATCTGGTCAGATAAAAAAAAATGTTTTTGTTTTTTTTCCTGGAACACTTGTCAACATCCATAATAAATGACAGTGTCTGGGAAAATTTTAGGCCAGAGCCAGGAACCCCTGTTGGATAGGTGGATCTTCCAATACCACAGGCAGCACTGCATAAGATGTCTTCATGCCAATTTAATCAAATGACCAAATCCACAGGCTATTGAGTATTTTTGAAAACCCTTCAGTCAACACGATCTCAGCTCAGATGGACAGGAAACGATGAACACGTGAAATGTGTTTAGATGAGTTCAATTTCATCTTATCAAGCTGGAAAATGAAAGCTGGACTCTAAAAGCCAAAAAAAGAAAACAATGTTCGCCTTTATCAGAAAAAGGTGCCTGATGCAGGTTCCTCACGAGGAGTTGTTCGTGTCATCTGGAGAGGTCCCGAAGCACTGTGAGAATCATGTTTTATGACTTTTCCAGTGCTTTCAACACCATTCAACCAGGACTCCTGACGGACATGCTGGACCAAGCCGGAGTGCCTCAGTATGGCTCCTGGACTTCCTGACAAACAGGCCATAGTTTGTGAGGATGAACAGCTGTGTGTCTGACACGGTGATCTGCAGCACAGGACACCCCAGGGGACCATCCTCGCACCTCTCCTCTTCACCACATACACAGCTGACTTCACATATTACACAACAAACCTGCAAAAGTTCTCAAATGACTCAGCCATTGTTGGTCTCATCAATAATGGAGACAAGGAGGAGTACCAAGAATTGAACCAGAACTTTGTGGCCTGGTGCCAACAAAACCTCCTCCAGATTAACACCGGAAAAACAAAAGAGCTGGTAGTGGAGTTTCGCTGCCGTAAGGCCACTCCTCCCTAACCGAGGAACTTCGAGGGAATAGACATTGAGATGGTGGACTCTTACAAGTACCTGACTGTTCACCAAAATAAGAATCTGGATTGGACTGACAACACTCAGCCATATATAAGAAGGGCCAAAGCAAACTCCACATGCTGCAGAGGCTAAGATCCTTTGGAGTACAAGGAGCCCTCCTGAGGATCTTTTATGGATCCATAAATCATTTTCTTTGGTGTGGTCTGTTGGAGCAGCAGCATGGCAGCACAGAGGAAAAGACTCAAAAAGCTGGTGAAGAAAGCTGGCTCTGTCCTGTGCTGCAGCTGCGATCCTGTAGAGGAGGTCGGTGACATCAATCATGGACAGTGTCTCCCACCCATTACATGAGACTATAGGGACCCTGGAGAGCTCCATTAGTGAGAGGCTTCTTCACACACGCTGTGTTACAGAGAGGTATTACAGGTTCTTCCTCCCCTCTGCTGTCAGAGTCTAGAACAAGCTCTGCTCTCAGTAGACCAAAAAACAATAAATATTAGAAAAAATTACATGTGCAATAACCTCTCTCATTCACTTTTCATATATATATATATATATATATGTGTGTGTGTGTGTGTGTGTGTGCACTGTGTGGGTTATTTTTTTTTTTCTTCTTCTATGTGTGTACTACTGCAACAATGTCAATTTCTCCATTGTGGGATAAATAAAAACACCTCATCTTATCTCATAAACCAGTGAGGGTGATATTGTGGAGGCACACCAATGCCTAAAAGCCTGACAACACTACTGATGTAGAGTAACGCCGTTTACAACAGCATGGATTTATGAACACGGACGACTTAAACTCGACTGACCTGGAGTCACTTTGAATTTAAAATATTTACATTACACTTGACAGAAATGTTATGTACATCTCAGTTACATCCATTTATCTACTAGTTTGCCTACAGATAAGTTTATCTATACTAAGATAATCCAAGTAGAACACACGAAAAAAACAGTAAAGACAGAAGTTCTGCTCATTTTAAACTAATAATCTGTTTGTTATTTAACATTTAAGTTCAGCTCCGCTAACGTTGGCTAACGCTTTGTTGCTAAACTAACTTGCCTTGTTTCAGTGATCAAACGGATGAAAGTCGATGACAATTATACTCCTTGGGTATCAAACGACGCTTCAACTATTCCGGGGACAGGATGATACACAACGTGGACTTACTGCCAACTCTCGAACCGTTTCATTACTGTATCAGTAAAACTAAACTACGCTGCTTTCACAACAGCTGAATGTTTTCTTCCTGTTTGGAGCCGCCTCATGAATGACGTCACTCAGAAGACTTCTTCTTCGCGTAATAATTAGACGTCTTGCAAGACATGTTTTGGTGCTTTACTGCCTCACATTGGTCTAATCTGTTAACGGGTGCAAACTTCTTCAACTACTACTACTGTATTAATACACAGCGAAAAGAGTACCCTTTTACTGTCCAGGTCTTAAGACGAGACATAATTTCAAATAACTGAAACACTTTAAGGAAAAAAAAAGTCCGTGTTTGGTCAGACAACAATGAAGAGCAATATATTATTAATAAAATGGAATAAACACATAATCGAAATAATAAATAGTAAAAACATAGTTAATAGAGGATTTTTATAATAACATTTGATTATTAATTTGTTTTAAAAAATTGCTAACATAAGGAATATCGAAGCAGTGACAAAATAAGAACAAAAATCTTGCCAGTAATTGTATGGATGGATAGAGGTGATTTCTTTTTTTTTTCTTTTTTTCTTCTTTGTCATTGTACAAAAAAGAAAAAGAAAAAAAAGAAAGAAAAGAAAAAATGAAGCTAAAAAAAGCTCAGAAACACTGTAAAACTAACTTTAAAAGGTTAAGATAAAAATGCTTCAAAATGGATAAATATAATTGATACATGACTGCACATTCATGCACAAATACAACCTTTACATAACTCACCTACACATGACCCACACAATGAAATAAAAATAATAAAGAAGTGGTGGTGATTAAACAGTGAATAGAATATCAATATTAAGATCAAATCAAATAAGTGGTGCTCGTAAGCGGGTGTGAGAGATCACATAAGTATGTGTGAGTACATCTGACAAAAAGAAATCACTTAATACACTTATCCTCTTTCCTTTAAGGAAACACAATGCCCCCTTTCACATCTTTCATTTTCACAAAGTTGTCTGAGGTTTTCTAGAAACAACTGCGACACCCTTTGGTCAAACTACCATAGAAATACTGTAGAACTGTTCTATTTTCAAACTGTTCTTTACATCTGTTTATAGCAGTTCATGCAGATGGGGACTGTCCTGTCTGACATGGTTGTCAGTAATGCAGGAGTGCCCCAAGGCAATGTCCTTGAGGCACTCCTGTTTCTGTTCACTCTGGAAACCTTGGATTTCCACTACAACACTGATTCATGACACCTGCAGAAGTTCTCTGAAGACTCTGCAGTGGTGGCGTATATCAGTGATGAACAGGAATCTGAGTACGGGAGATGGTGGTGGACTTTAGGAGGGTGTGGTGGTGAGTGCCATCTATTGAGTTGCAGGGGAGCAGCATTGATGCCAGGGATGCCAACAGGGTCTGTGTATGGGCTAAGCCTGGAGATATTTGAGTCAGCCCCCCATGCCACTGACATCATCATCCTCCCCAAGAAGCCACGGATCACTGGACTTAGTGACTACAGGCCTGTGGCACTGACGTCTGTAGTCATGAAGTCATTTGAGTGCCTGGTCCTCTCCCACCTCAAGTCCATCACCGCCCCCTTCCTGGACTCGCTGCAGTTCGCCTACAGAGCCAACAGGTCTGCAGATGATGCTGTCAACCTGGCCCTTCACTTCATCCTACAGCATCTGGACTCACCGGGAACCTACACCAGGATCCTGTTTGTGGACTTCAGTTCTGCGTTCAACACCATCCGGCCAGCTCTGCTCCAAGACAAGCTCTCCCAGCTCAATGTGCCCAACTTCATCAGCAGGTGGATCACCAACTTCCTGATGGATTAGAGGGAGTGCGTGAACGTCTCGGAGACTCTGAGCATCAGCACCGGCTCCCCTCAGAGCTGTGTACTTTCACCTCTGCTCTTCAGCCTGTACACCAACTGCTGCTCCTCCAGTCATCAGTCTGTGAAACTAATCAAGTTTGCAGACGACACCACCCTCATTGGGCTCATCCCAGATGGAGATGAGTCTGCCTACAGGAGGGAGGTGGATGGACTGGTGTCCTGGTGCACCTGCAACAACCTGCAGCTCAACACCCACAAGACAGTGGCGATGATCATGGACTTCAGGAAAGTCTCAGCCCCACCATCCTCCATTGCCCTCATGGATCTCCCCATCTCCATTGTGGACTCCTTCCGTTTCCTGGGTACCACCATCACACAGGACCTCAAGTGGG
>JAOWBL010000023.1:14821678-14846895 GCA_028564865.1 Zenarchopterus dispar
ATGGGAGAGAGAAAACAACAGTTAATGACATGCAGCAGGAACAAATACATGCATGGGGAGTGAAAAGAGGTGGGTGGAGTAGAAATGCCCAGCATAAGAGGCCCCCCAGCAGTCTAAACCTACTGCAGCATAAACATTGACTTCTTTTAACTCAGCAAACCCCCTGTCTGTGTATTCTGGCAGTAGTAAGAGGACTTTGTGATCAGAGCAGCAAAGTTGAGGATGTGATTTTGAGGTGTATACATCAGGAATATTGCCAGAGCACAAATCTAGCATGTCCTGTATTTTGGTGGGAAATCTATCATTTTGCTGTAAAGTAGGCAAATGTCATGTGATGTCACAGCTGTGAAGATCTCTCAGACATACTGGCTGTTCTCTAGTCAGACTGAGAGCTCACAGTAGTCAGCTCTGCACTCAGCAGCCAGACCAAACAGTCAAGCATTTGGACAATATAAGAGTTTTTAGGCTTTATGTCTTTATACGCCACCACAGTGGAGTTGAAATGAAACAATCCAGATTTGATTGAGGTGTTGACTTTCTTGTTTGATTTAGGAGGCTTTACAAAAGTGTGTCGTTTACTTTTTAAGAATTACAGACATCTTTAGTCAAACTATCTCCATTTTGGGCAGCAAGAACCAAAAATATGTGCATAAAATGACATAGTTGTGAATATAACATTGATATTTAATGCTTAGATGAAAATCAATTTCACCAAAGAAACAATTCAGTGTTCATCCACAGAATTTTTGAAAATGAGTTTTCCATGTGGGCAGCATGGTGGCTTAGTGGTTAGCACTGTTGCCTCACAGCGAGAAGGGTCCTGGTTTAACTCCCGGCAGGAGTCTTTCTGTGTGGAGTTTGCATGTTCTCCCCATGTTTGTGTGGGTTTTCTCCGGATACTCCAGCTTCCTCCCACAGTCCAAAAACATGTATGTGAGGTTGATCGGGAACTCTAAAATTGCCTGTAGGTGACCCTGCGATGGGCTGGTGACCTGTCCGGGGTGTCCCCCTGCCTCTCACCTGCAATGGACTGGGAGTGGCTCCAGCAGCCCCCTGTGACCCAGTAATTGGATTCAGTGGGTATAGAAAAGGGATGGATTGATAGTTTTCCAGGTCTTTTCAGGTGGGTGAAGGCCTTTTTCACTCGGATTGAGATCCTCTTGGACTTTATACTAATAGCTGCAAACAGCTGTTAAACATCAAGTCAACACCTGACGTCAACTCCAGACCTTTTATTTGCTTTTTTTGTCATGAAGTAACATGCAAATGGGCTATATCTGAATAATTAACTTCTATTCACACATTGCCCAAATACTTTTTAGGCCCTGGGAATGGATGTAATTTGCATAGTATTTTTGTGAAATCTCTTAAATCGAAGCTGAAGCTCTGCACTTTGATCACATCTTGACTGTAAAATTACGTCTCTGTCATTGTTGAAAAACTGGACCTAACTGTAGCTGACATATAACCATATATCATCTCATCACCTTGTCATCAAAGTCTCCATGTCTGTTTATGACCCATTATCCTAAAGCATGTGCTGGATCAGGAACATTCCTAAAAACATTCAGGTCAGAAGGTCCTGAACCGGAAAAACACTGATGTCAGTTTACAGGATGCTGAGTAAGCCATTATTCAGTGTTCAGGGGGTGTTTTGCACTTTTTAGTAAAAGTGATCCATGTCACATAAATAAAACTGTGAAGATCACTGATTTGATCATTGGATTTCACTCTCTCTGTAATTCTCTGTCTCATTAATCTTGATCGGCTCTTGAGGAGGCTTGAGCCTCTCACATTTTAATTTAGGCTTGGCATATAGCATGGACATGTCACCAGTTTTATTGATTTGATTTTATTTTAGTTTGATCCTTGCATTTATCCGATCTCAGGCCTCATCAACCCCCGTCACATATTTACTCCCAGTCGTGGGGTTACCTCTCTGCAAACAGAGACTCCTGTGTTGTCTGAAATCAGAGAGGCACACATTCCTCCATCCAAGCCTCAAATAAAGACCCCAAATCCTTTCTGAAATAATCCAGATTCCCACTGGGAGTGCAAATATCCGCTGCTCCTTGGTAGTTGCCTCCCTCAAGGTGGACAATCGGTGTCTTTGTGAAGCCAAGCCGATGCCAGCAGGCTGCTTCTGGAGCAGGTTCAAGGCGTTAGCCCCTCAGCCTGGGACTCTGAGCTGTACTACTGGTCTGACTGGTGTGGGAAGCTGTGGATTATTCTCACTAAAGAAGTTTGTAGAGACATCTAGAATGGACACAACATCCGTATCTTCCTCATTGGAATATAACATCCACATGTTTTCTTAGTGGACTGCATACAAGATATCCACCTTTTCACACTGGATTTAAAGGTCTGGGAGAAATCGCTTCCTCCTCCGGAATCTCTGGCAACACCAGCGATACTCCACCAGCTCATGGTAGGACACTCTTTTCTTCTTGTCTGACTACTCTGAGAATTCACATTTATGTGACTTATTCTATTTTAGCAGAATTTTTTGTCAACAGAGGACAGTGGGATTGCAAAAACTGGTTTATTTAATCAAGAAAAACAAGTAAAGGCAAAATGTGGGGTCATCGACCAATGTTGAGAACAGCCCAAGGAATCTTCTTCCTGTACAGTTTCCTGAGGCTCAAGTTTGGAGTTACTACAGGCAGAAAAATGTTGATTTCTGAGCAGTATTTTAATCTTGCGTCCTCACTCAGTCACTGTGCAAGTGGTTCAAATGCTATAAAGATTCAAGTCCTGGGTAGTGGCAGTCAGTGAGTTAAGTCAGGGAATTAGACAGGATTCAATTTTAAACGACTTAACATGCTTTATTTCAGCATTCAAAATAATTAAAAACATCTCAATTTATTATACATATACAAAATAGGTACAGAACCTTGTGGTGTTTTTCCCCCATTGGTGTGTCTAACTTCTCTCACAATCTCTTTGCTGATGGCTCTCTCTCTGGTTTAAAAGTTTCCAATTTTTTTTTCCTTTTTTTTTTGTTTTGTTGAGAAAATTCACCTGTTGCACATGAGAACAAGAAACAAACTCCAACAGATGTATAAATGGATAGGGGGAGGAAAGGTTCAAGACATGAAAGCAAAAACTGTGATGAAAAGATCGGCTTTTTACTTGAACTGAGGAACAGAGCTGGAGTTTGCCTGCCAACACTATCATATAGAGGAAATCTGTCTCATACTGGACACCAAGAATTAAAGATGTAATTTCATTTTAGCACCAAGAGGACTCTGCCATGCCAGGCTGACCATAACACACAACAGTATAGCCACACTAGGCAGCCAGCAGACCTCAAAGAAAGAATAGCACCTTAGGTTTTATTGTTTCTGCTTCCGTTAAGTGTCAGTAAACCTTGACTACCCCAACAATCACAGGAACTACTGCAAACTTCACTTCCAAGTCACTGGACCCTCCCTCTTATGTAGCTGGAATTTCTTTCTATCTTGAGGTAGCCATAGCATTTTTTTTTTTTCAAAAAAAAGAGGGTTAATCCTTTGTTTCTCTTTGGGTGGTTTGAGTGTGAATAAACAAGAAGGCAACCACAACAACAAACAGATCGCAACAGCTACAACATCAGCAGATGCGGTGGAGGAGGGAGATGTGAGCGCTGTCTGGGGCGCGAGGAGCAGGGAAGGGCAGAACGACAGAGACAAACGTCAGTCAGTTTCACCGTTTATTCATCAACACCTGAAACGTGGTACAAAGCAATTGGTTTCTGTCTGTTGGGACTGTCCTTTCATTCCTCAGCGCAGAGGCGTATAAAAATACAAAAGTCACCTGTGTGTTTCTGTAAACTCCAAAGAGGGCTGGATGAAGAGGGGAGGTTTTTTCTTTACACTTTACAGAGGCATATATTATTTTCTTGTTGCCAGTGAAACAAAATGTCTTCTCTACAGGATCCTTGGTGTTGGTGATGGCAAAAACAAAAACAAAAACAAAAGAAAAAAACAAGAGTCAAAAAAGTAGTGGTCCGAAACACGACGATGCAGAACGTCACCACACCGCCACCATCTTGTTCTTGTTGAAGTGCAGGTTTTAGGCAAAGTGGACCATCAGAACAACAGCCAAATGGAAACTTGTAGAATCAGAGGCCAGGGGTTGCTTTTGGTCAGGAAAATTACATTAGGAGAACGTTTTGGTGGGATTTCTTTTTGGGGAGAGATGACTGCTAGAAAATAATAAAACACACACGCACACACACAACAACAATTTCAAGTCCAGATTTCTCTTTTTACAAGAAACAGACGGGTCCAACTTCAATGCCAAACTCTTGGTCTGGAGCACCAACGTCCATAGGAGCAATATCAATGATGGGCAGGCGAGATGTTTTCGATGTCTTGTAATCGATGACTGTCTTGCCCCACGTTCCGGTGTGTGACTGGAGAGGAAGAAGAAAGAGGAATTAGTGTCAAACATTTGCTGTTGCTGATGTCCAAAACGAGCTAAATAGACAACATTCCCGACTAATGTCCAACACACAAGTCTCTGGTGTCTGACTCAAAGCCAAGGAGTGATTACAGTAAGGAGGAGTACACGCATGCTAATTTGTAACCTGTTGCACTTTTAGCTTTGCAGAATTAAAATGTTCAAGCTGGGTTGAGAGAATCCATTGGTGTTCCTCACCGTGCATCCGTCTTCCAGGACACTGTAGGTGAAACGGCTGTTGCCCTCGGCTCTGATCTCGATTTCGTTGGAGCCCTGGAGGAGAAGGGCCTTCTTGAGGTTGCCGACCTTGGCATCCATGTAGGCGATGCTGTTTTTGCAGTGGTAGGTGACATTCTGGGATGCCTCGGTGGACATGAGGCGCAGGAAGGTCATCTGGATGTTGACATCCTCTGGCAGAGAGCCCTCGCTGCCATACTCAAACTATTCAGGAAAAAGGAAACGGGCAGCATTATTGACTGGATTTGCTGGAGGAACGGCTGAATTGAAGACCAGGTTAGAAACTGAAGGCATGATTAGATGTAGAAGTGGGATGGAAGTTTAGGGAATAGGTTGGATAGAAAAAAGGGATGTCGATGCACAAGTTGAAATAAAACCTGGGGTTAGGTTGTCACTGGAACTACAAAGCATTTGGACATGGAAATAAGCTTAGGAGAGGATATTTTCAGTTTAGGAGGTTTAGCTTGTTTACCTGGAAGCCATCATTCATAGCCTCTCCGAACCAGACGTGCTTCTTCTCCTTGATGTTCTTGCTAATGTACCAGTTCTTCTTGGCAACCTCACGCTGACTTGGTGATACGCAAGTCTCTCCGGTCTCCATGTTGCAGTAGACCTTGATGGCATCCTGAGTGCAGCCCTGGTCAGGGTCAATCCAGTACTCACCTGAAAAACAGTGATATAGAGGTCAGAAGAGTGAAACCTCTCCATGGATGTCTAGCAGATAAAGATCACAGCCATTCTATCAGCAGGGACTCACCGCTCTTCCAGTCAGGGTGGCACATCTTGAGGTCCCTGCAGGTCCTGGCGGGATTCTTTCTGGTTCCATCAGGGCTGCGGATCTGCTCAATCTGCTGGCTCAGGCTCTTCAGAGTGCTGTCCACCTCCAGGTCGCGGTCACGGAGAACGTTAGCATCGTCAGCACGGTACATGCGGAAGGGATCAGGTGCCTTCTCCTGGGGCTGGGCAATGAAGCCAAGGTCGAATCCACCACCAGGTGCACCAGGTGCTCCGGGAGGTCCAGGAGGTCCAGGAGGACCCTAAGAGAAGAGAAAGGATTTGGACAAGTCATTACAGGCAAAGATGTATTTTCTTCCAGCAGACCTGCTCTATGTGCCTTTGGTTGGGAGCAGAGACATTTCTTTGCAGTTGCATACATCTAACTGTACCCACTAGGGGGCCTCCAAGCTGTAGGATCAGTCTTAATATCAGCATTTGAGGAGAAATAAAATGACCTGTCTTTATCTGAATAAGAATAGTTGAAAACTTTTTGGAGAAGCATTTAAATTATGCCACAGATATGCAGGTCAGAACATTTATGATGTGACTCAAAGTGGTTTATAGCTTGCATGTTTATAAAGTCAAAATAGTAGATTTCTCACTTGCTATATTGCAAGTGTATAAAGTCTTAGTTTTTCTTGGAATTTTGCCTCCTTTCCAATTCTTTTTTCTCATTGTTGCAATGTAAACCTGCTGCCTTATGGCATCACCACATATTGATCTAAATGGTTTGAATCCCACACATCATTCTGTCGTTTTGCAAACAGAATCTAACATAATGCCCCCATAAAGACCTGGAAATGGCCTTGGCTGTCAAAAACAAACCGAATTGATGAATAAAAGGATAGTTAGTCAGACTTACAGCAGGTCCCATCTCGCCAGAACGTCCACGAGGTCCGGGAGGTCCAGTGGGTCCAGGAAGACCAGACATACCATCCTTACCAGGAGAACCAGCAGCTCCAGCAGGGCCCTATAAATAAGCCATGACAAAACTCAGAAACTCAAACTCTGCAAATGAAGATATCAAACATGAAAAAGACTACAGTTATCAAAGGTTTTAAGTTGCGAGGTGTTAACTTACTCTAGGTCCAGCAGGTCCAGCAGCACCAGCAGGTCCCTGCTCTCCAGAAGGTCCCTATCGATTTGAACACAATACCAGGAGTTAGAGGCTGATTGTATTACTGTGACATGTGTCAAATACATGTATTTTTTTATGTTTAAGAGTTGAATAACATACAGAGGGTCCAGGAGGTCCCTGCATGCCGGTGAATCCTCTGTGTCCCTTCATGCCTCTCTCCCCAGCTTCTCCTGTCTCTCCCTTGTCACCACGAAGTCCAGGAGCTCCCTGTTAGATAAAGAAGAGAACTTGAAGTTTAGTTTGGCCTTCATAGGAATGTTGTTAGATCTGCTTTTGCCCTAGTGTTGTTACTTACAGCAGGGCCACGAGGTCCAGCAGGACCAGCAGGGCCAGCGATTCCAGCAGGTCCCTGGAACACAGAAATATCAGTTTCACCTAAATGCAAACTGCAGAAAATACTACTTTTGTTGTCAAGTAAAATGAAAACATATGAAGTATCAATATGTTGCATAGAAGTTATATTAGTGAGCAAGTTATTAAATAAGGTGACTTTGTCACTCACTGTCTCTCCACGGTCACCGCTCTTTCCAGCGGGTCCGACGGGTCCAGGGGCACCAGGGGGTCCAGGGGCACCAGGGGCTCCAGCAGCTCCACTCTCTCCACGGTCTCCCTAAAAACCAAAGAGAAAATTAGTTTACTGAATATAAAAGTTCCAGCTCAAATGTGGTTGGCTGGGATGTCACTACACAATCTGGTCAAAGATCCTTGTGGGAGCTCAGTCTGTTTCCTCTTTTGAGAATATTGGAAGAATAGTGGTTCTGTCCACATTAAGACAGTTTTTATGTGATATGGATTTCCTTTTACAAAGGTTACTGGTGGGTGTCCAGTAAAGCCTCAATGTATCCATTAGAAGCTGTGGTGTTTGCATGATTTTTGCTGAATGAACTTGGTGGCTGTTCCTTTTAATGTTGTCACCTGAAAACAAGTTGGTCAGGTACTCATGAGCTCACCTTGGGTCCAGGGGCTCCATCACGACCAGCTGCTCCCTCATTACCAGGGGTTCCCTATGGCAATAACGCAGCAGGTTAATTCACTGAAAAACACTAGAACAATAAGGAAAAGAAAAAAAATACTTGTGAGATGTTTATTCATACCTCACGTCCAGGCTCTCCAGGGGCTCCAGCCAGACCAGGGGGTCCCATAGGTCCAGGAGGTCCACGCTCACCACCAGGACCAGAAGGTCCCTGCTTTCCAACCTCTCCCTATGTGTGACATCAGTTTAATCTTTAATTATTGGTTTAACAGTATTCCTTGTTATGGTGAGGGTTTTGTTCCTACCAGAGCATCCCCTAGAAATCTTTGCACATTTCTGGAGATGCCCAGTCATGATCAAACTAAATGATCTCAGTTTAAGATGTCCTGGTTTCTAGTGTGTAGATAAAGTTCAGCTTTTAGAGTAAGAACAGGAACCTACGGCAGGTCCAGGCATGCCAGGGAATCCTCTTTCTCCTCTTTGTCCAGGCAGACCAACAATACCACGGCTTCCAGCAATACCTTGAGGTCCAGGCAGACCGGCAGGTCCCTGCAGGGGACAGCAAAGAGAAGCAGATAGAAGGTTGTGACACAAAGGAGTTGTAAGAAAGAATTAGCAGTTAAAAAATGTAAAAAAAAAACAGTCAAAAAACAAGGATGAACAGTTAAAAAAACAGTGTACTACTGGAGGTTTGTAATCATCAGACCAGGCTGTTATTTATTTACAACTACATCACAGTATTTCAGCTTGTTCTGAGAATTTTATCAGGAAGATAACTTACAGGAGCACCATCGGCACCAGGGCTACCCTTCTCTCCAGAAACGCCTGGAGGTCCAGCAGCTCCAATCTCACCAGGGCGACCAGCAGGTCCTGTCTCACCACGGTTTCCTTTAACTCCCTCCTTGCCGGATGGTCCAGGAGGTCCAGGTGGTCCAGCATTGCCCTGCACAGTAGGGGAAAATAGGTTACTTGTAATAATGCTAGAAATGGTGGAGAGAGAACTGTAAGTAATATGTGATAAAGACTTACAGCAGGGCCAGGGGGTCCAACTCTACCAGCAGCACCAGGGAAGCCGGTGGCACCCTAAGGCAGGAAGAAGTTGGAAATGGACCATATTCAGGCAGCGTAAACAAAAACAAAACAAAGATCAGAATACATGGTCTTTCATATAGTAGGTTTACAATCAATACTCATCAACTAATTATTATTTTGAAATATTTTTTCTAGTAATTTCTCACAGCTCTGTATCAGAGTTGGTATTCCACTTGTTTCCCATAAAATGTTACCATACTTAAGAAACTTTTTTCTGCTTTTTTTTCTGTTTCTGTCATGCTGACTTTTATATGTTCTTCTTTAGTGTGCTAGAGTATACTGCCCCCTGCACTTCCTGTTGTGCACTGGGGTTAGAATGAACATTTCCTTCAAAGCTGAGGTTTTTTTTTCTTTTTTTACAAACCATCAATGCGTGAATTGAGCTTCAATGAATTTTTATATTCAAAGTAGTCATTTTTGTTAAAGCCCTACAATGTAGACATATCTAAATGAAACAGTCCTCATTAATGGACTGTCTTTCAACTGTCCTCTGTGTTTTGTTTTGTTTTCAAGTACAGTCATCAGGAACTGTCTCCTCCTTCTACACCAAAAGTCAGATCTAGAGGATGAGGAGCAAGAGAGGTGACTTACGGGAGGTCCAGCAGGTCCACGGGCTCCCTTAGCACCAGTGTTTCCAGCGGGACCCTGAAAGAATACAATTTGGCCTCAGTCTACATGAGGAACCAGAAGCAGATAACGACCTCTAGGGATAAATATTTCTATGTTTCACTTTAAACAGTTGCATATCCTATACCATGATCAGGCATCGGCATATGAGTGTTCAAACCTGAGGTCCAGGAGCACCAGTTGGTCCAGCAGCACCTGGGGGGCCAGCATCTCCCTTAGCACCATTATCTCCAGCCTCTCCCTTAGCACCAGGCTGTCCATCAGCACCCTGAGGTGGAATAGTGGAAAGAAATTTAAAAGGTGTGGATAGATTTAAGTGTAAAGTGAAAGAAAGGTAATGAGGAAGAGGCTGGGACAGTCATGGAAAAAAGAATTACAGGAGGTCCAGCGAATCCAGCAGGTCCAGGTGGTCCAGACTCTCCACGCTCACCCTGTGGAAGAGGAACAAGTGTTAGCCAGGGTTTTATGGTTCAATGATTAGTTAACTTGAGTACTTAAATATTTCAGAAGACAGGAAGTTTAATTTAACTCACAGGGGCACCACGGGCTCCAGAGGGTCCAACAGGTCCAGCGGCACCAGGCTCTCCCTTGTCTCCAGGTGCTCCAGCAGGTCCGGGAAGTCCAATTGGTCCAGTCAAGCCACGGGCACCATCCTTACCAGGAGCACCGTCAGCACCCTTAAGTCCTTGGTCACCCTGGGTTATTGGACAGAGATGAACTGGTTACACAAGTTCTGATCACATAACATGACACATCAGGCGAGAGAGTGCTCATTCTGTCAGCGGTGCCACAGATGATCAATGACTTGGTCAGGAAGCATGTGTATAAGGTGGTAATGGCTATTAAAAAGGCCATTGTAGAGGTTCTGATTAGTGTCACCTCATCATGTTTGTATACTTTCATAAATAGTATTGATACCCCATCTTATACCCCATCCTATGTACTTGGAACTTTCAGAGTAATGAGGAACTGATGTGAGGACTCACTCTGTCTCCCCTCAGTCCTGGAAGACCAGCGGCACCGCGCTCACCAGGCATTCCCTGCAGTCCAGGAGGACCCTGAGCTCCGGGAGCACCGGGGGCTCCAGCATCTCCCTGAAGAACACAACAAAACATGTAAGAACGAAGTGCCATTTAATTTTCAAGTAGATCAGTGAGAGTTGCTTTAATCTCCAGCTGTGCCAGACCTACCTTAGCACCATCATTTCCAGTGGCTCCGGGGGCTCCACGGGCACCAGCAGGTCCAGTGGCGCCAGGTGCACCGCGCTCACCAGGGAATCCTCTGTCACCCTGATGGGAGAAGGTAGCAGAGGTAAGTATTTCGATTGTTGTTTAACTAAAAATCAGTGTAAAAATGGAACTCCACTTTGACATGATAAGTGGTGAATATTAGACTATTATATGACAGTTTTAGTGCAAGGACTCATGAATGTATAGCAAAATCACAGCTTTTCAAAGTGAGTTCAGGTTGTTCAAGCATCATCACTGAAAGACCAAATTCTAGTGATGCTTCCTTGATGCTCCGTTAACAGATGCTGAAGGAAGCACACTTACTCTAGAACCAGCAGGTCCTGGGGCTCCAGCTTCACCGGGCACACCCTAGACAAGAAAAAAAAAAAAAAAATTTTAAAAAAATGGAAAAAGACAGAGTAAGACTCTAATTTATTTAAGTTTGAAGGCTTAATCATATTCCTTTATTTTGTTATTATTTTCATCCAATACCACACCTGTTGCGTTTTATATTTGAATGACACATCTCATAAGTAAAAGTATATTTTGTGAAATTATTTTTATCAATATTTTCTTTTACAGTTTTAAATAAATCTGGAAGATTTTCCTTAGAAAAAAAGGATAGAACAAATAAAATAAACTGTATTTGTTTTGTTGGTTTTTAAAAATAAAATTAAAAACAAAACAAAACAAAACAAACAAGCAGTAGCAATAGACCTAGCTTAGTCATATTTTAGTCTGTACCTGCTCTCCGGACTTGCCAGATTCACCAATGGCACCCTGGGGTCCTGGAAGTCCCTGGAATCCAGGGGGACCAGCAGCTCCCTGCTCTCCTCTCTCACCAGGAGGACCCTAACAATGAGCAGAGCGACAGTGTCAGAGAGAAAAGTAGTGGACTATGTGGGTACAATCTCAGACTTAAGAGGAGGGCTGACATGAGGATGGATTTGTGTTGACTACTTACAGCTGGTCCAGAAGGACCTTGAGCACCAGCATCACCGTCCTTTCCGGGGGCTCCCTAAACACAAACATGGCAGGTTTTCAGAGATTAACTTCTGTCACTAACAAATAATTAACAGAGTAGAGTAAAATCAAAATTGAGCACGGTGTAGTCAACTTACAGCAGGGCCAGTAGGTCCCATGACTCCTCTCTCACCAGGCTTTCCAGCCTCACCCTGGACAGGAACAAATCCAAAACTCAACATGGAGAACAGGTTCTAGTATTCACTGTTAGTTAACATGAACACATACAGCGCTTAGGAGCTGAAATTGTACTCACAGCAGCTCCCTTGGGTCCGGGGAATCCCATGACTCCAGGCTGACCTCTAGCTCCAACAGGGCCAGGGGGTCCAGGGCGACCATCTTGTCCAGGTGCTCCCTAGTGAGTAGAATTTACTAATGATGAGAACTAAAATGTGAGTATTTTGATGAGAAAAACTACACTGGTCATAAACTTACTGCAGCTCCAATTTTGCCGTCAGGTCCGGGGCTGCCAGGGCTGCCAGTCATACCCTGCAGAGGAAAGTCAGAAGATCAGAGGAATGCCAATTTGGAGAATAAATCATTTTGCAACAATTAGGTGATTTACTGTAAAATATCTCACCTTAGCTCCAGGCAGACCAGGCTCACCAGTGCGACCAGGCTCACCAGTGGCACCTTTAGGTCCAACGAGACCAGGGGCACCGCGCTCACCAGGGGCACCCTACAAAAGTCAGATAGGGGAGGAAAGAGAGAAAAGACTGGTTGATTAGATTAACTGAAACTAGTTGGATAGCATGTGGCTGTCTTAAGGTGAAATGTTTTTTTTCCAGTGTGTATTGTTGTTTTTATTTACTTTGGGTCCAGCAGAGCCATCAGCACCAGGGAACCCACGACCACCAGGGGCACCCTGTTGATGAAACCAAACACAATTACTTCAGTCAAAATCCTGTCACTGATGTTGAAAGAGGACAAACGCTTAGTTGAAGCATCTCGAGGTGTTGCCTCAGGTTTATTAAATTATTGTCTTAATGTCTTGTTGCCATAAATGACTACCTAGAGCACTAATTGTTAGCTAGATGAGAAATGTCCATGAAGTGGTTGTAGCCACATGGTGGACACGTGACCACCTCCTGAGACACATATACCGGTGGTCTTAGCTCTTTTTGTTGTAACCAGTTTTAACCAGAAGAAAATGTCTTTCTTTTTATTTAAAATCGTGGCTGTAACAGCACACAACTAATCTTACCAATTTTGTATGTAACTGTGCACATGGAGACTTAAAGCTGTTTGATTTTGATGCACAGAAACACTAAAAAATCCTCTGCCCATTATACTTAATTGTAAAGAATATTAAAATAAATAACTCAGGGAAAATTTGAAGAGATACATACACGCTCTCCAGGGGCTCCACGAGCTCCTGCAGCACCAGGCTCTCCTCTGGCTCCTCTCTTGCCCTCTTCACCAGAAGGTCCAGGGGGTCCCTGAAGACCTGGAGCACCCTGTAGAGATCAAACACACCAATGGTCTCGATGACTGAATGCATCACATATGTTTATAGAACTCTAAAGACTGTTGGTGAACTTACAGCCTCTCCCTTGGCACCAGCCTCTCCCTTGGCTCCTGGAGCACCAGCCTCACCCTGAGGGGCAAAAGACAATGTGAAAACACTGAGAAAAAGAGCAGCAAACCAGCGAGCTAATAAGAACAATCTCAGGGATAAAATCATAAATAATTAAGAAAAAAAGTTGAAATTGAGATTTTACATTAATAAACTTATAGTTTTACTCACAGTGTTTCCCTTGGGTCCGGGGGCACCACCAGCACCTTGAGGTCCTGGGGGTCCGCGAGGTCCAGGGAAACCAGGGGCTCCAGCAACTCCAGCAGCACCCTGCAGGGGGCAGCAGATAACAACAACACAGCCACATCATGTTCTGTTCTAGCGTTGTCTGCCAATCCCACTTAAAGAGGCTATAAAATAGTAATCATTTCAAAAAATAAAATGCAGAAAACAACTTTGTGGCTTTGTCAGTGCCTTGCTCAAGATTTTAAACCAAAAGAATATAGGTATAGAGGAGATGTTTTACGAACGATACTTACAGGGGCTCCCTTAGCTCCGGGGGCTCCATCAGCACCAGGGTTTCCCTGAGTGGCAAAAGCAGAAAAGAGATCATTGCTTTTATTTATCAGGCTCATCTCTTATCATTTCTGACATTTGATTAAACTGGTTGAAAAAACTTACAGAAGGTCCAGCTGGGCCAGCAGGTCCAGGGTTTCCAGGCTCTCCGCGGGCTCCAGAAGGGCCCTCGGGTCCACGAGCACCCTGGGCTCCAACTTCACCCTAGGTAGCGGAGAAAACACAGCACAGTTGTAAAAGGAAGTTCTGGTCATCCGTGATGGAGGTTTGTGCAGAAATTACAAAGAGAGCAGCAAAGGTAGACATTGTGGAAATATAATAAGATGTGAGGATAACAGAAATAAACTGTTCATTTTAAAGAGAATCATGAAGCACATCTGATTTAAAGTCCTTATTGGCATATTTAGTAATACTCAATGGGTATCCTGAGTGACCCATCCAATATGGCTGACTACTTGCACACATATATCCAGTCAAATGCACTAGTTTGAGATTGCTAACCCTCTGACCTCCACTGCTAAGAGAGCAGAGGACATGAACGGAGGCTATACTTTAGGTAGGAGATGTTTAAAGATTTCAAGATAGAGCATCACTGATTTATTAATGACTAATGACTTACCTTGGCTCCAGGGCCACCAGGGAATCCAGGAGGTCCAGCTGGGCCAGTAGGTCCCTGGCAACGTACAAAATGAGAATCAGTCAAAATTTCTACATCCTTTCACTTTGTACTAACATGGTTTAAAGACTGAAATGGTTTTGATCTGCTAGATTTATCCAACAGAGAAAAATTTAAGCTTAAAAGGTCACAAGCATGGGCTATACTGACACCTAGTGGGAGTAATTACAAATTGCGACAAAGTAAACATGCTCCTACGCTCAACTTGATAAAACTTTCCTAGAACCAGTGTTTTTTTTAGTCCCTTTAGGCTTAAGGTGTGAAAAGCCTATAATTTGGTTTTCATCCAGCGTGATGAAAACCAAATGATTCTTATTTCCACAAGATTCTTCACCAGTGAAAACAGAAGTAGGAATATCATTCTAAATCCTACTCACTGAAACCTGAATGACTGACTTTTAGTAAATGTGAGGACAATTTCACTTAAACTGCATCATTAGGTTATGAAAAACTTACAGGAGGTCCAGCAGCACCAGCAGCACCATCATTACCACGGGCTCCCTGCAGCAAACAGAGGAACATTATTGGTTGATCTGTTGGTTGATCAGTGATCAATAACTCATGCTAGTTGACAGCGTGTATGTGTGGACTCACAGCAGCACCAGTAGCACCAGCGCGACCTCTCTCACCAGGCAAGCCACGAGGTCCCTGAAAACAAAACAAGGACAGAGTTAGTCACTGTGATTTTATTTGGAATCATTTTTCTAAAAAGGTCAAATCTAAGATACATTTCTGTGGTAGAGGAGGGCTGATTGATCTACTCACCATAGCACCAGGAGTTCCATTCTCACCAGGAGCTCCAGACTCTCCCTAAACACAGACATGAGGTGGTTAAATCCTATTTTGACTCTTTATGCTAGCAGCTTCTTACGATGGCTCCTTCTACTGCAAACTCAGACATGATGTGACTAAAACCAGTAGAAGTAGGAGTATTGGATGTCAATGGGTAACTCACTTTAAGTTATAAGGAGATCTACTCATCTTGACCTTTGATACTACACATTTCTAATCTTACACTACAGACTTGAGGAATAGAGTAAACAAGACACGGGCCTGAAAAACTATAGACAAAGGGAATAGGGAATGTACGAACCAAAAGCCAAAAGAAAGGCAGAAAAATTAGTAGATCTTTGTCTCCAGCCTTTTCAGGATCAGATTTTGATCTTCTGTTTAATTTTGTCTCTCCTGAGGCCTGACCAGCTTCAAGTTAGAGCAGAACAACTGCATGCACAGACTAGCAGCTACCTCTTTGATTCTGCAGCTACTGTTACCACCTATCACCTCTTCTTTTACAACTCTTTCCTCTATAGCTGCTGCTACTGTTGACAGCTATTCTACCATCAAAGGCTCTCCTGCAACATCACTGAAGTAATCCATTCAGGGATCAAAAGTGACATATTTTGAAAGCACGATGCATCAAAGAGGGGCAGTAACCTTGGGTCCGGCAGGGCCAGTGTCTCCCTTAGCACCATCCAGACCACTGAATCCCTAAAAAACAACAGAAGACACACAAAGATTCAGTCCCTGATCAAGGTAGCCTGTAGGACTCCATTTTTGGTCCAATGTGATGCCAGAACGTCTGACTTACTCTGTGTCCCTTGATGCCAGGCAGTCCAGGGGTTCCTGGGAAACCACGAGCTCCCTGAGAGAAAAATCACACATGATGACATAGTATTACCTCTGTTTTCTAAAAAAAAGATTTATTTCAAAAGGAAAGAAAATTGTTGGATGTTAAATATAGAGTAATGTACCTGTGGTCCAGAAGGTCCACGCTCACCGGGGCGACCAGGTTTGCCAGACTCACCCTGAGAGAATAAGAGGTGGAGAGAAGAGGGAGAAGAAGATTGTTCATGTGTTCTTTAATCTAAACTCAACTTTGCTTTAAATGGTGAAGATGAGCAGATTTGGTCCACTTACATCCTCTCCGTTCTTTCCAGGAGGGCCTGCAGGTCCACGTGGACCCATGGGACCCTGAAGAAAAGGACGCGTTAAGTCTGACAGGTGATGCAGGAGCAAGGGGTTAATGCAGGTGTGTATTTATTTGTGTGTTTTAATACTCACAGCAGCACCAGCCTCTCCAGGCTCACCAGGGGGGCCTGTGAATCCCTGAGGTCCCTGTAGGGGGCGACACACAGATGCATCAGCATCAGTCCAAACAGGTACAGGCTTTTCACACTTAAATGAATAGTTTTCCTCTTTTGTTGTTAATCTAACAACTTGTAAAAGGAGTCTTGTGTGTGCTGCTTCACAAATACAGAGATTGTTGAGAGATGTTCTCGCAGGTTGTGTTTGTTTTGGTCAATTAACTTCGAAAGTCAGCTCCAGCAGACCCCCGTGACCCAGTAATGGATTCAGCGGCTAGAGAAAATGGAACTTAAAAAGTCAAAAGGGTGGCCTTCATGCCATAGTGTCAGTACAGGGTTTTTGGTTTTGCAGATGAATAATATTATATATTATTATATATTATTATATGAATAATAGTATATATTTATTAATTTAATACAGGATTACGTTCCCTCTCTTTAATTTCTGCTGCTCTGAATCTCTAAGGCAGGTTAATGAAGGACAGGATGTATGCAGATTTTCTTGAAAAACTGAAGCTGTTTCTCAGTGCAAATGTCTGCATCTTTCTGACTGAAAACAAAGACAGCAGTTCTCATTTTTGCTGTCTGGTTTGATTGTTCTGTTATCAATTTTACATCTGTCCTCACTGCTAAAACAGCAGTCATGGAATTTGTCGGAAATGAAGTGGAAAAGATTGCACCTCTGGGTTTTTGTGGTTCTTAGAAGGATATGGAAGCGAGAGGGATGGAGTGCAGCTTTGGTTTCATGTCAGTTGGGCATCAATCTGATGATTCACTGCCATCTCCTTGATCCAGCTCAGATAGGATTGATTTTGAGTTAAAGACAAAAGGAAGAAATGCACTCACACTTGCACCAGGAGGTCCGGGAGGTCCACGGGGTCCCATTGGGCCCTGTCAGTTAAACACACTCAAGGTCAGATCCTGAGTCACCGAGGGTCACCAGGAAGTAATAAGAGCATGTGTAGATGCTTGCTGGCCTACCATGGGTCCGGGAACAGGCATGGCAGGGGATTTCTCATCATAGCCACCAGACATCTGAGGGGAGAAGTTCTGGAAAAACCAAACCACAGCACAGAAACATCTTTTAATCCATCAGAGCATATGTGCTGACAGAATGAGATCATCTATAGATCCAAATGATTATTTTTAAGCTCTTTTCCCAAAGTCATATAACAAGCTCAAAACTCCTCATGTCAAACTTTTGTGAGGCAACTTTTTTCAAATCATATACTCAAAGACACCTTAGTGAGCTTCAGTGTCAAAGATGAATTATTTCTCTGTTTACCCAGTTTTTTCTTTAAAAAACAAGAATCAAGAACTAAACAATAACAGCAAAAACAAAACATATCTCATCACACTTGTACTTTTAAAAGTAGCAACCAAGTGCTTGAATATAACAAACAAGACGCAAACAACAGCAGATGAGAAATGAGGTCAAGGTCAAAGTAAGCTAAAGTTGAGGTACTAATTAGTACCTTATTAAATCCATTCATAGAAAGCTAAACTGGACTTTTGTATTTGGAGGCTATACATGTGACAAGTCAATCATCAACAGTTAAAATAAAACCTAGAATTACAAATATTATCTCTGAAAAAATACTTTTTCATCTGAAGTTGTATCTTTGTGAACTTTGTCAGTTCAAACTGAAGTACTTTCCCAAGTTGACTTTTGGCCAAGTAAGGCTGTTAGACATCATGGTATCCAGAATGCATTTCACACCAATGAGCAGCAGTAATGGTGGAGGAGGAGGTTCACAGGAGAATGTAGATGTTTTTAACTTCTAGTCTGAGGCTGGATTTTCAAGACTGTTTGTGCAGATGTGTGGGCTTGCAAGTGAGTTGTGATGTCATCAAGTAAACTGGTGTTCCAGCCTCAGAACCAGGACACATCACCTTCCCGTTCTCCAAGTCAAACTCGCCACGTGTCAACTACTAAGTCTGCAAACGCAAACGTGGAGAACTTGGTGTTCAGAAACAATCCCAGCCTGAGATGGTGAGTCAGGTTACTGCAGTCCGGTAGCTAGCAGTTAGTTAGCTGCTGTTTAGTGATTCATTCAATCAGATTAAAGTGCTATGGTAACTTCTATTAGCATGTGATCATAGATATTTTCCATTTAGAAAGATAAATGAAGAGAACTGATGTCAGAACTAGAATAAGGTTTATCTTCAATGGGTATGAACTTGATCATTCAGAATTAAAAACTGTTGTCAAAACTCTGTTATGAATGTAAACTTAACAAAGACAAAAACATAAATCCAGACATCTTTGCACCACCTCCTCAAACATCTGAGCTCAAAAGTCTTGACCTGCTGACTCCGCACAAACCCCAGGCCAAAGTCAGTACATTTAAGCCAAAACTGGATTTAGTGATAAATGTTCAAGGTGACTAAATCCTCAAACAGCTCTAAGAGGTTGTTAACGTGTCCAAGTCTGCCTGAAACCACACATCAGCATTTTCAATCAGCTGATCAATGACTCGTGAGACTGTTATCTCCAGCTCAATTCGTTCTTCACGCGACACTTTAGAACTACCCAAAAATAATAAAACGAATACAAAAACTGACAACTTACTCCACCGAGGCCGGGAGGTCCAGGAGGGCCGGGAGGTCCTGGCAGTCCAGGCTGACCAGGCTGACCATCTCTACCAGGGGGACCGGCAGGACCCTGAAAATACCAGAAGAAAGGGTCAAACTAAAGAACCAGGGCAGACTGGTCACTTAGACGGAGGCTTTGACGCTAACTTCGTCCATATGCTGAAGAAACAAACACTCACAACTAATGCTTCACTTACAGTACACACACACACACACACACACACACACACACACACAAACACTGTTCACATGACTGATTTCATCATCAGTACAGTTCTAAAAGATTTGATTCTTCACAAGCTTTGTGATAAATGAACCATTAAACATCACATTCAACATGCAGGTTATTCCTAAGTGATCATGTGACCAACCAGGAATGGTTTAGCAGGGGTCATGTGACATTAACACACAGGAAGAGGAAGAGGAGAATCACTTTCTTGGGAAGCTACCGGTTCATGTAAGACACCACATCACCACCGAAGATGAATTTTACAAAACCCATAATCCCACTATTACACAATACTATTACATGTTATTTTTAACATCCTTCTCAATCTCAAATCAGCTTATAAACAATAAATCTCCATTTCAATCAAATTCAGAGCAAATTTAATTATCCAGTCAACAGTCATCATGTAAGATTTCTCCAGTTTACAAATCAAATGTTGCATCACTGGACCAAATATCTAAGTACGTTTTTGATGATGTGAAATAGGATAGTGGAATTCAATAGCTGATAAAAACCAAGTTCTAATACTTCAGGTTTATGACCAAGTATTTAACTCAAATCTTTTTGACAAATTCTCATCCAAATCTTGTCCCAATTCAAGTTCAGTTTATTCACCTTCTAATATCAAATTCTAAAAACAGAAAAAACTCGTTTGATTTGGAAGCATAATTAAAACAGGATGATTCTACTGAAGCAACACTATCATGAAATCTCCTTAAACAGCATCAGTCATTCACAAAGCACTGAAACTAAAAGCACTGTGTGATGTGATAACTGCAGTGGAGCAGAAGCCCTGAACGCTGCCACATTTCTGCGGCCTGTTTTCACATCAGCCTGAATTAAAACACACGTAGACACATTCTGCTGCTTCAGCTCCAACATCAACACACAGGAATCCACACACAGCGCCAGACATCAAACACACCATCAAATCAAAAAGATAGCCTGCAAGAAAGTTAAAAGAGGAAGGGAGTTGGGACATACCCGCTCTCCCTTGGCTCCACGCTCTCCCTTGGGTCCCTGTGGTTGAAAAAAAAAGAAAGTCTCAGCGTCATGATGAAAGTATTGATCTGTCATGTATCTGATCTCATCATTTAAGAAACTCTCTGTAGATAATTATCTCTAATGCCACAAAAACAATAGTCTGAACACCTGATCCAGTAATCATACACGATGCACAAATTCTTTATCATGGAATAACCATGAAACAGAGAGAAAATAGAAAGCTACACACCTCAACTGGGGCCTGCTGGTAGCCTGAATGGGAGACAAACAGATATAAAGTTAAACAATGACAAAGTTGTTAGAAAGATCTCATTCAGGTAAAAATGGAGAAGATACAGAACTTTTATTTATAAAAAGATTGGGTTTAACAGGCAAGACGGATTTTGTTTAAATGGGAGAAAATTTGAGAAGAGAATGTCTGGTTTTGTGCATGAAATGTTGGCCAGACTTATGTTTATGTAGTCAGTGTGGAGTCAAATGGGCCAGAAGTGGAAATGGTGCGGCGAGGAAAAGCTGAAGCGCAGCACAACAAGGAAAATAAAATAAACAAGTTCACCTGCAACAAAAAAAAAAAAAAAAAAGTGTGGGAAAGGGAGCTTGAAGGAAGATGATGGAGGGCAGTACCGTCGTCGGGGCAGATGGCGCAGCACTCGTCGTGGGGGATGATGGGGTTGGGGCAGTCTGCTGTGTCCTCACATATGACCTCATCGCACATCACCGTTCCGCTGTCGCACACGCAGATTTGGCATGGCTCTGGTTTCCACACGTCACGGTCCGCGAACACCTGGCCGTCCAGGGTGCAGCTGGCACCTGAGCCTGCAGGGGGCGACAGAGAACGCGCTCAGGTGAGATCCCTGCACTCGCACGCCAGCTCACGCGTCCACGAACATGCCAGCACAAATCTCAACGTACTTTCAGAGGATTGAGATAAAAGATGCTTTTAAAAAAAAGGAAGAAAAAAATTTTAATAAATAAGTTTAATACGAGATGTTTTCCATGAGTTGAACAACTTGTATTTTAAGTAATTGGGTCTTTTCTTAAGGATGCTGTAACTATAGTTTCTCATATTGGATGAAAATTGATCATATTAGATATAACTGTGATGTCCTATCAGTTATTCACGTTTTTGTGTTTCCTCAGTTATGTATCATGTTGACCTACAGTTCAGTTTTGTATGTCCTGTTTTGAAAGAAAAAAAGCGTTTAAAAGTGTTAAAGATAATTATTAAAAAATACTAAATTGTAATACAATCTACAATTAGAGAGCTTTGAGGAGAGCACTTAAGAGTGCTTAAAGACTGTTTAGTTGAGTCTGGACAGAAACTGGATGAGACAGGGTCAAAGGTGATGGAGAGGCCACCGACACTTCGAGTGGAGGCTGTCATTATGCACCCAAACATGTTGGTTATGCACAAAGTAAGTGCCTCTAAATGATCTGATGTCCCTTCAGCTGCAACACAGTCACATTTGCTGCTGGGACATGAATCAGTGCTTCTGCAGATTTCTGAGCAAAATCTACTCCTAAACCCCTTAACTGGGGCTCCCTTTACAGCACTTATAAATCTTGCTGCGTGCCAAAGTGCTGAGCTCAGAGGGAAAAAGCAGCAGTGCTCCAGACTGTTGGCTTGGCAGCAGCTGGTGGAAACACTGCGCATGTGTTTGCAATTAGAAGAAGCAAAAAAAGAATGGAAAGAAAGTGAAGTAGAGGAGGAGGAAATGGGGGGAGCGTGGAAAGGGACGTGGCGGTCAGATGTGACTGCAGGTGCCAAGACAAGCCTCTAGGTGTCGCTGTGACACTACTCAGAGGGCTAAAGCAGACTCGCTTCACATAAACATCTGTGTGGTTTCCAGACAAGAGGAACATCTGGAAAAGCTGAGTTTCTGCTCCCCGGCTTGTGTCTCCAGAGCTTGCTGGCTTTCTTTGTTTCCTCAGAGAATAAACTAGCTCACGTCATGACACCAACGATGGCACTTCTGCCACCTCCTCACTTCTCTCTGTGCTAAAGACTCTCTCCTTTATACACCTGAGCTTTTGGGATCTAGATGGAAGCTTCTCAGACTTATTGTGCTGTCTCACCTCTCTGTGAATGTTTCGTTGTTACGTGTCTCCATAGCTCACCTGTCCAACTCAGCACTTGGCCTCAGGCTTCACATTTTTTGCCACATCAATCAGGCCTCTGCTGCGCATGTGCTGGAAGCCTTGCAGTGTAATTAAACTCATTTAGAAAGATGAAGTTTTTGAGACCAGAAGAAAGGAAAAACTGCTTGAGTGATAATAGTCCAAGCTTTTGGAAGGTTAAAATCAGTTTGTCTATGACAGAAAGCCATTGCCTGCAGGAAGGCCTTGAAAACTTGCAGAAACTCGCTCTGCATGCATAATGGGAAGGTTCGGGCGGAGGGAGGGGGCTCCTTGAGATGCCCAACGCATTACGCACACACTGTACAAACTGCATCACTGTCTAAATACTTATCTTTTTAATATCTATTTATTGACAAAGGACTGTAAGCTCGAATTCAAAGTTCTAATTTGTCATCTTTTGTTTCTCCTCTTCTCTGTCTAAAATTTCAGCAGCCATCCAGCCACAAAGAGAATATCCAGTTTTCAAAAGTCATTTAAAAAAGAGGGTTTAAAAAAAAAAAAAAAGGATGGAGAAGCTCCAATAAACATTGATGAAACTTACGGTCGTCCTCGCCCTGCGCTCTGACCAGGAGCACTGCTGCACTGAGCAGCAGTGCCAGCCGCAAATCCACAAAGCTGAACATGTCTAGATGCCACTAGACATGTAGACTCTTTGAGGCAAGAGAGGAAAAAAAGCTGGGGATGTTTTCTTTTTCTGCTAGACTCCACTCATACACGGGTGTTTGGGGCAGGATCCGTTCGTCTGTCCAAAGTCCTCCTGACCCCAGCAGAAAACTCCCTACTGCCTACACTCATTTTCCACCAGGGCTTTTATATGGGAGCCTGAAGAACTGGGAGGTACCGGGGACTGGACCGAGTGGAGGGGACACACCCTCATCACCCTGCTGTTGCTCACGTTTAGGGAAGACAAGAAAAGACACCTCCTTCAAAGAAAAAAAAAAACAAAGGAAAATGCTGCGGGTCCCTCCTTCCATAATTGCACAGCAATTGGGTTGGAGTTTGGATCAGAGGAAGGGGGGGCGTCAGAGCAGGAGGAAACTTGATCCACAGGAACATTGGAGGGTCGGAGGAGGATCTCCATCTGCGGCAGCCACGGATTTAATCCAGACTTGGTTTTGGTCTTCTTCCTGACTCACTGTGATTTCACTTTGGTGTGTTGTAGGCCTGCTTAGAATGAGATCTCTGGAGTTTTTTGGTTGTGGACATATCTTTTGTTTCAGTTTTTTGGAGAGTTTGTTTCCAGCTGTCAGAGTGTTTACATGTCCTTTGTGTGTCTAATGCATCACGGTGGAGATTTGATGGCAGGTTTGGGAAGTTTCAGCACCAAAGTCCTCACAATCTGTCTGTGCTTTCTAGTGCACATCCACCTTAAATCTACACCATCCTGAACTGGAGCATAATGTTGAAGAACAACTTGTTATTGTATTATTATATTCTACATAGAACTGCATTCACACACTAATGACAAAACCCAGGAATCCAGAATCAAGAATGGTATTGCTGTTAGTAAGAGGTTATTAGAAGCCACATTCTGTAAATGTACAGTTCAGTGAGACAAACATGCATCCATCCATTTTTATTGCCACTTTCCTTCTGTTCAAGATCAAAGGTGAAGGTTACAACAAAGAACCACAGATCACAAAAAGAAACAGACACACTCCTAAAATCAATTGATTTTTCTGTTCTCCTCTGTTTCCGAACAGAACTGAAAAGGCAAACAAAAAAACTGCTGCGTTCTCTTTGTTTTTATGCTATTAAAGCAAAATGAGAGAAACAAGATACAAAAAAACACCAAAAAAGAGTATTGATCGATTTATTTGTTTTAAGTCCAAAAACCTGAAAACCAAAAAGCAATGGTATGTTTCCTAGATGTTGGGAAGGCCACCCAAACAATAAAAACAAAATGCATATCCTTGTTTTTGAAAACAAAACAAAACAAACATGATGACTGAAGTACAAAACTCCCTCAGAGTGGTACCACCTGGTACTGCCACTCGGTGTAGCAATACCACGTCTGACCACAAGGGGCACACAGATCTGCTGTGTGGACAAAAGAATCACTGAAATGACTGTCCTAATGAGGACAGCCTGGCACGGGTTAGAATACCAACTCACTAGAGCTGCTCTTCATTGTGTCTTATTCCAGGAATCGGCACGTGAACTTTTCTTTGGTATGCTGCTCCTACGTGGAGTTTCAGAAAAGATTGTTACATAGAGTAACTATGGTTATGTACAGTGGCTTTAACTTTTTAAAAATCTATATGTGAAAATTTTTCTCTTTGATTCTCCAAAATGATGACACTGAAGTACAAACATGCCAGAACGTCTCAGTGAAGCTTTATTTTAACCCGACAGACCATTGGCCATAAACATTTGCGACTAGTCCCAGAAATATGCTGTATATGGGGAGGCGGGTGGGATGTGGGTCGGGGGGGCACGACTGTATTTAAGACATGACTAAGATCTCAATATATAACTCATCAAATGTTTGCACCTGTAAGAAAAAGGCACTTTGAGGTGTTGCATTGTCTTCATCCATATCACCTGGACAGCGATGAGAAATTGCTCTTTGATAACATTGTTAAACTTCAAAACTTCAAATGGACATTCTTTAACAAAGTGATCCCAGTTAAGGCAGAACGTTTTCAGATCATTTCCTGCTTGTAATGTTATGTCAGTTAAAGTTAAAGGCCTAAAGTTTAGTCTTAGATTCTGTACATAAACATAGTCATACTTTTTACCTCATATTCTGTACATAAACATAGTCATACTTTTACCTCATATTCTGTACATAAACATAGTCATACTTTTACCTCATATTTATTACTGGTTATTTATCCTGTTCATCTGCTGCAGTT
>JAOWBL010000023.1:14846995-14864904 GCA_028564865.1 Zenarchopterus dispar
TCAGAAATGATGGAAGTTTCCAGAGGTGTAAACTGCTCATGCCAGAGAAACTAATGGACCCCCATCAGAGATCCAGACTTTTTAACCAAGCTGATAACAAGCTGGATGGTCCTTCTTCTCTTTAGTCCACAGCACTATACACTGTGGGATACTCAAGGTCTTCACAATTGTACGTTGAGTAGCATTTTCTGAAATTGTTCCGTAGGTTTTTGAGGCAGTTTTTTGCAGATTGGTTGATCTCTCTCCACGGATGTGTCTGAGAGGCTCAGCCTCTCTGAAATGTTTTGTCTCATTTCTGACCTGTTGTTAATTAACCAACTTAGTTGTCAGATTCTCCTCCAGCTGTTTTTGATTTGTGCTGCTTACTTTACCAGCCTTTTGTTGCCCCTGGTCCAACTTTTTTTTGAGATGCGTTGTTGCTATTACATTCAAAGGGAGTTATTTTCCAAGAAAAGGCAAAATGTCTCAGTTTGATAGGTTATGTTTTACTCTAAATAAAATATATGTTGATGGGATTTACAGATCATTGCAACCTGTTTTTATTCACATTTTACACAATATCCAACTTTTTTGGGACAGGGTTTGTGCTAGTCACACCAAACCTACGCTGACTGAACTCAAGTCATTTTACTTTACCAGATTTAGAATAGAAATGCAAAGAAACAATCGGTTGACAATTTGACTTAATGTAGCACTGCAGGAAAAATGTTCAAAGAGAAAGGATTAAATGTTTCCCATTTCTGTTTCAAAATTGATGTCTGCTGCCTAGTAAGCGTCCATCTATGAACCAAAAAAGGCCCAAAAGTCGTTTCTCCAGTCACATCCATATTTATCTAAACAGCAGTTGCAGCCTTGTCTTTCCTCATTGATAAGAGCACCTTAACCGGCGTCATTTATACTGATGTCTCTGGACTGGTTTCTTCCCAGTGAGTCACTTGTTTTAGTTTGATTTGAACACACTGTGATGCAACTGCGCTGTTAGTGCAGAACATCTGAAGAAGTACGACTACCCCGGTCAGACCTTGGAGCACACCAAACAGGCTGAGACTCTCTGAGCAGGTGGGTCCACGTCCTTACAGACTCTGGAGATTTTTGAGTTCATTCTTCTCCTCATCAAAGCTCTGTTGTTCATGACAGGTCTCTGCTGGTGTCAGAACCTTTGTTTCACTGCATTACATCTTCATTTGTGATATTTTGTCTGATTTATACTTGAAAAATTGTCTAAGGGATAAAAACAAAAAATACCATATTTATGTCAGTTCTTAGAGGAACATTTTTTGGAAAACTGTTTAATCAGTGACACCTCATCTAAATGTCTTTTATCTGGTATTTTAGCAGTTTGACTTGAAAAAAAAAATGCCAGGATGGAAACCGAAGGGAGCAAGGACCAAACTAGAACACTGAACCACAAATGTGGAACCCCTGAAACCTGTTTGGCTAACGCTGAGCGTAATCAATCAGCAGTTTGAACCACTACAGAGACGTATCATTATGCCTCTTAAATACAATATAAACTTCCCTTTGATGAACTCTGAACACTACAAACAGGATTTACAGTTGCTATTTTGAGCAGGATCATCAGCGAGTCATATTTAACCCCGGAGAACCCACGGGGCCAAATTTGACCACCATTTTTTGCTGATACCCAATGTAAAAAAAAAAAAAAAGGGTTGTTGGGTTCTCCAGGGTTAAACACCAACAATGTTTATCAATGAAGATGCAAATACTGTTTTTAAATTCAGTTAAAAGCTGTTTCCGCTGCTGGCTCCAGCTCACATCAACTTCAAGGCTCTTTTTATTTTCTGTTTTAAGTAGTGAAGTAGCTGCAGGGTATAAGGCCTCTGTGCTTTAAAAGAGCTCACAACAGATTAGTCAGGTTGGCCTGAAGGTTTGTTGCATCAGTGCAAGGATTGGGTTGTTGACCATGATCCCTCGTCTCATCTCACTCCTGATAGAACAGGTTCTTGTAGGTGGCTGTTTAGAAACAAAGAACTGGTTCCAAGTGAGGTACTGGGACTGAACCAGCACTGGAGCTGCTTTGGTGAAAGAACATAGGTTAGACTTCAGTGAGTACACAGCCATTCCAGAGAGAGAAAGACCTCACCGTGTCCTCTGGTCTTAGGAAAGAACATTCCCCCAAGTTGAAATTACCAGTTACGAACCACCAAGTACAGAAACTTCTGGTGGTGTCTGGTCTTGAGAAACGGGCCACATTAGTGTCTTTGCTAAAGTGGTATGAAGGAAATTTTGCAGTTTATAGCTCTCAGGGTGCCCCTGTAGGCGGAGAGGGTAAGTCACTTTTAGAAGCCTGGAAGATTTTCACTTGTTCCGTCTCTTGTTTAGTCATTCTCTCCTTTTTTCTTCCATCATTACTTTTTCTTTTGATCACCAGCAGTGATGTCCAGTGTGGCTCTGTGGGCTGCTTTCATTGTCGTTGATGTGTGACATGGTGCTGTAAAGTGATACCCAAGTGCAGCACGAGACAACCGGGATGGAAGTCTAAAGTCAATTTTGAGTATTCTTTTCAAATAGTCAGGACAGGAGTCTATGAGAGTGAGACAACAGTCCCTGAAAGCAAGCAAATATGTTTAAAAAATCAAACTGTTGCTGATATTATTATGTGGCAAAGATGTTTAAGCTGCTTTAGGAAGTCCTATTGAAGCTTGGAATTCTCAAGACACTGAATTGAAGTAGTTGGATGACTGGATGACCTTCCAGTCACTCTCCTCACACTGACAGAGTGTTTTCTGTCTCTCAGTGGGCAACTTCGTGGTTTCTAGTTTAGTAAAAATGCTGAACTACCAGGTGTTTGTAGTCTAACTTTATCCAAAGTTAGAAAAATATTGTTTTCTCACTACATTTGACTTGCAACTCGTATCTTCATCTGCACTCCCTGCTGACATTTCACTTGTTAAAGAGATTAAATGTCTTTTATTGTATTTCTTGATATTTTCAAAGAATACATGGTAAAGGCTACCATAAAAAAGCTTTATGAGTGAACCAGATGTTTGCATTTTTGGAGTGAGAGCCTAACACTGCTTCTATTTTGAAATACCTGCACAATTGTGGGGTTTGCAGACGTTATGATTGTTATTGGCTCTGAGTAATAAAAGCCCTTTTTCGCGGCTGCGTTCCCCCCCCAAGTCCAAAATAAGGGTTTAAACGGGCTCTTCTCTGGTCCCCCACCCGGAACTGTGTGTGCAGCGCCGGCCCGGCTGCAGGTGAACTGTAATTAAGCAGAGAGCAGACATTATTGGTGCAGATGAGCTGCAGAGAGACGCTCAGCAGCAGCAGCAGCAGCAGCTTTCTGCCATCTGATCCACCAGCAGCAGACACGTTGCACAGTCTGAGGCCGGCCAAGTAACCCTCTAATTCATTCTCCCTCTACTTCTCGCCCTCTCTCTCCCTCTCTCTCTCTAAGTCTCTCTCTCTCTCTCTCTCTCTGTGTCTCTCTTGCTGGGACGCACCCACACACACACACATATGAGATACCTTCACATTATCCATGTGTCTGCCTGTTCTTTTCTGTTTTTTTTCTTTTTTTTTTTCTTTTGCACAGTGAAGGATGGAATGCAGTCTGTCTGTCAGGGCAAAAGAAAAGGAGAAAAGAAGAAGAAAGGAAGGAAAGCGCCACCTCATCAGTTCCTGGTTCCTCCACCTCTGATTCAATCCACAATGTCAAACACACTTCCACACACACACACTATTAGATTTTCTTCCATTTTGGCTCCTACTGAAGAAAAACAAAACAAACAAACAAACACACACAAACACCCCTCTCCTCCCCCCATAAATGTCATTTTTACTGCACATTTCAAAATGGAAGTGTATTTATATGAAAAAGTAGACGATGTCCTCTGAATAAAATGGTTTTATGAATTAGATCAAATAAAATGCACTGGTTTGCAGATCTTATAAACCTATAGCTTATTTATAAACGGGTCAGGGAGGGTTAGAGTCCAGGTTGGTTAGTTAAAACACAGAGAGCATATCAGATGTTAATACTAAAGGAATGTACCAGTGTAGGAAAAAAAGGGGAATCATTTTTCAATTTTATGTCAACAATTTGTGACAGAGTGCCATTTACCACTGATGAGGATCGCCTCTACTTTCAAAACAGCCTGTATATGTCTGGGAATTTAAAGACCAGTTTGTGAAGCTTTAGGGGAGGATATCTGTTCTAGTCTCATCTACTACATCAGGGGTGGATAATCCTGGTCCTCGTGAGCCGCTGTCCTGCTAGTTTTAGGCGTTTACCTGATCCAGCACACGCTGATACAAACAACTGTCATTCACAGACTTCTGCAGACTTTATTAATACAATGATGATGATCTTAAATTAGAATCAGGTGTGTTGAAGTAGGGAGTCATCCAAAACATGCAGTACACCCACCCTGGAGGACCAGGACTGCCCACCCCTGTGCTAGATAGTCCTGGGTCTTTTTATTTATTTTGTTTCACGATGCAGGAAATATTTGTGGTTGGTAAAAGAACTGCGCTGCAGTCAGGCCAGTTCAGCACCTGCATTTGTTTCCTTCTGCAAAGCCATTCTTTTGTACTGGACTCAGTATGCATTTAGCATTTTTTTTTTTTGTCAAAGTTTCTCAGGAAACATTGAGAAATGTGTTATCCAGACAGGTAGCTCGTGATGTGAAGTTGTGTATCACTGTAGAGTTTTTCAACGCCGTCTAAACTAGTAAAACGTTGAGATTACCACTTCATCTGGTTCTGAACACAGTTCCCTGCTGTTTGGGTTGAAGAGGCCCAGAAGGATTCCAGAACATTCAGCATAACTAAATTTAAAAAAGGATAATTGAGAGTTTTGCAGATTGAAGCAGTAAGAATCAAAGATATAGACCCATTTAGAAATTCCTTGGCACCGACTTTAACGTTGTCCCAACATGAACGTCAACATACAGCAAAACATGCCTATGAAACTTATATATTTCTTTTGGTGCTGTTGTACTTTATTTTCTTTTGAGCTGATAATTATGCATTTTCTTCAAGCCAAAAAATAAAAATGACCCAGATTATAGAGTATGTATTCATGCATATTTTCTTTTTTAGAGATGTACATGAAGGCTTTGATCACATATAAAAAAAATTCTTCCAAGAATATATCAGATTTACATGTCGATGAATAACTGGTTTCTCATTGACTGACAGTTTCAGGATTTTGAGGGTTTATCTTTAGCTGTTTAGAGGGTAATGTGAGTCCAGCTGAAGGTCTGACCCCAGACAAAACTAAACGTGCACAGATATACTCCAACATTGTCCTTCCAAGTCCAGTCTAATCAGAGCACATCACGTAGATGTAATGAAGTCTGCACGATCACTGAAGCAGGAAAATCCAGCTCTGTAATTCCTGGTTTTCCCTGGAAGAGCAGGATTGGAGGGAAACCATGAAACATCTCACAGGTTCTTGCACAGCACAAGAAGAAGAAAAACATTTCTAAAGGTCAGGATAGAAATGAATTAGTAAGACACACAGTTGAAGAAAAATGAGCTTTTAAAGAGAACTTTCTATAAATACTTGTGCAGACATGCACATTCACAGACACGAGTGTGCTTGGAGCTGTAAGAGTGAATGATGTTCTGCTTTTTTGGTGTTTTTTTTTGTATATATACATATTTACTGAGCAGACCAGTGAATCTATAAATCTGTAAAAATGGATGGACTTCACTGGTGTCATCCCAGCTGTGTGAGGCTCACCACCATGTTTAAGACATGTATCTTCTTTGTCAGTGATTTGGGGGTATTCTGCTGCACCAGGGTCTGTTGATTTGTGCAATGACATTTCTTTCTTCTGTAATAGTTTAGAAGGTTGTTTCCTGAAAGGAGACTGAGGTAACCAGTTTCTACAGCTGTGTACCAACTATGTAAGTAAATAAATACATGAAATGTGTGCAAACCTTGGTGTAAAACTGCTACATGGTGGTAAAAATAAAATAAATACATCAGTAGTAGTCTAAAATATATTACCTGCTACTTTGCATTAATTTTCCATGGAGTGTGATTTGATATTCATCAGCTACAAAAGACAATGTGCTTAAGCTGAAACTATTCTGAAACTATAGCACAAACTATTATAATTTCTCATGGTTTTACTGAATATACCTGTTAACACGTTAACAGTGTTGGTGGAAAAAGTAAGTGAACCCAAACATGAATCACTTCAGCAACAGCTAGTTGGAGTCAAAGTTTGCACACCTGGGGTCTAAATAATGAAATGAGTTTGGACGTATCTTATAGATCAACTGTGATTAAAGACAATCAAGTGAGGTTTATCATTGATAAGCAGCATCTGATGATGTGAACGCTGTAGCTACACCATCACCTCAAAGTATTTAGAGATGCATTAGTCCACAGTCAGAGAAACGGTCCTGAAATAAAAAACAGTTTAGCACTGTGACTATTCTGGTGCACGTCCAGCCGAGGTGACTCCAAAGACACAACGCAGCATCCTCATTTAGGCAAAGAAGGACCCACAAGTTACAGGTAACGGCTTGGAGATATCACTGGAACAGGAAACATCTCTGTTTGTGAGACTAACATAAACGTGTTATCAAACAGGCAGAACACCAAGGAAGCTGCTGTTAAAAAACAACAAAACAAAAGAGCATAGCTGAAACTCGGCAATCCACGTCCCTACTGGGAAAATGTTTTGTGCCCAGATGAAGCAAAGTGAAGCATGATGGAATGTGCATCATGGTTTGGTCTCCTTTTGCTACTAGCATGGAGGGGGACATGAATTTTCAAGTTTGTCAAAAGCCACCTTCAGGATAACGTCACGGTGTCTGTTCAGTGATGTTCAGTGATACAGCTGCACAATGACTGTAAGTAAATCCACCACAGAATGACTTCAGGAGGAACAAAATCCACCTTTCAGAGTGGTCCAGCCCAGAACCTAACCCCTTATATCATGGGATGAGCTCCAGAGACCTGAAGACACCAGAAATCCTACAAGTGTCTGTGCTGAAGGAGTTCTGGAAACAGGAATGATCCAGAATTCCTGATAGTGATCCAGAGCTGGTTGAGGTCATTTCTCTCTAAGGAGGTTCAGCCAGCCGTTAACTCCAAGGGTTAACTGACAGCACTGTCAATAGTTTTAAAATGGTTTCAGTAAGAAGATAAAAATGATAGTAGTTTGTTTTAAGCATAAACACTTTGTGTTTGTTTGTTATTGTGACTTAGATGGCGATAAGATCACATTTGATAGCAAACCAATGCGGAAAACCAGTTAATGCCAAAGGGTTCACTTACTTTTTCTGACCACTCTAAGTTATGATCATCAAACATTTAGACAAATATAAATCAATACCAGCATAATCCTGGTTAGCAGGATTCCCATAAATAATACCAGCTTCAAAAGCAGTGTCAGGGGAAACGAGTTTAAGCTGTGGCACACTGAGAAGTCCCTGACTCATAGTGTAAAAGGACAAAAAAAAAAAAAAAGGACAAAAAATTCAAGAAAGGAATTCATCAATGAATTTTCCACGTGCTCCACACTTGGCTGAATGTCTGTGAAAAGAAGAAAATGGAAAATCTTCATGGAAAACCTTTCAGTCGGACCCAGAGGACGCAAGTGTTTTTGAGTCACACGAGCTTTGAATAATTCTCCTCATTTCTGATTTTTAAAGTAAAATGTTAATCACTTCTGCGATGGACTGCTGACCTGTCCAGGGTGTCCCCCTGCCTATCACCCGTAATGAGCTGGGATAGACTCCAGCAGACCTCTGTGACCCTACAGATGGATTCAGCGTGTATAGAAAATGGATGGATGGATGGATAGAAAATGGATGGATGTTAGTTACTCGTGGTCTCCTCATATAATTAAAGAGCCATTCAATGGAAGTGGAAAAACTTTTATATGTTGCAAAAGTGTTTAAACTACTTTACTGGGTCGTTCCAATTTTCTTCATATGGTACACATCACTTCTGTAGGAACTACATAAACTACCAAATAAAAACAAAGTAAAAAACTTAAGTAAGATAAGAAAATTAATATTTCACTATCGCACAATGCTAACTGAATTTCTTTGTTAACGAAATATAATACAATATTTTTGACTTGTATATTTTACTCTACTACATTTGACAAGTTTGTATTTTTATATGCTGCGTATGAAACAAAGGAAAATTGTTATGATTTAAAAAAATAATAATAATACCAAAGTCTATCCCCTGATGTTTTTTCATGGTTTTTATGTTTGAGAGAACACTTGTTGCTGCAGAAATGAGCAATGACTTTTTAAAATTGGCTTTAAATGTGAAATCAAGTAACATAAGTGCTCAGCGCATCGAACTTCAAAAACATCTCATTTGCATAAAAAGTGAGTGTTTGCATGGCAGGATGAAACTAATCTTGACCTTTGGTTTAAAAGGGAACATGGTGGTGCTGAACATCTGCCGTAGTGGCTGCTGATGGACAAACAGCAGGATCTGAAATCTTTGTTCTTCATTTATGTGTCAGAACTCTGTGTTATTAAAATGTTTCAGTTTGCTAAGCAAACACATTATTAGTGTCATTAATTACTGGTTTCTACATTTATTTTTGTATTTCAGACCTGTATTACATTTAACTAAAGTCACTTTGTCTTTCCAATGTTGCCACTCTTTCACACACAACACAAGGACGTCCTGACATTGAAGATGATGAGTGATGGAGTGTTTAAGTTCTTTTGTCCCGCTCTTCCAGCAAACATGTTTTAATATGTTTGGGATTTTTCAGTTTCAAGCTTCTCCACACATATCTGCTGGAGAAGGTCGGGACTGCAGGTAGGACAGTCCAGACTCCTCTTCTTCCAGAGTAGAATGAGATTCTTTATTGTCTCCTTGAAAAGGACACATCTTGAAGGTAACACATGTCCCTCCTAAAGCTTCTGCAATGCTTGATATTAAATTCTCATCTCCAAAATTTGTTCTCATGAAAGATGGAAGACTCATCAGAATCATGGCAGATGCATGGTATGGACTTCACAGTGAACTGTAACTATGTTGACTAAATAAATCAGAGGCAGCCCATATTTACTGAGTATTTCATATTTGATATTTGACTCCTAGAGGGAAACCTCTTGCTCACTGTGTGAATGTGAAAATTACATTCATTGAGAATTTTTGAAATATTTTCGAATGCAGTGTGCTGTTCTCTCCAAACAAACAGATAAATGACTTGTTTTCTGGCCTCTGAGGGCGTCACATTGCTGCAGCAACCTTTGCTATCATCCCATTACTTCTGTTTCTGAAATATTACTGTTACTGGTGATCGACAGATTAACAGCAGAGATCAGGGTGCCAAAGCACAAAAGCTGTTTTTATTCCTTCCAAGACATTTTCACCTATTTGGTTCCAGATTTAGTCCAAATTTGTGGATGAAAGTTCAAGGCAGAGAAGTGAGCAGCTGCAGGCAGGTGTCCAGCTGGATGAGATGATGATGACTGGAAAGTCAGGGAAGAGGTAGAGGAGAAAATCTGTGAGGCAAGTGTAACTTGTGTGTTTCACAGCTGTGAATTAACTCCAAAAGTATTATGCAAGTTAATATAAACTTAAGCATTTTATACTGCCCGAGAGAAGCGCAGGGCTCACTGAGAGTCATGGTGGCGCTAGATGTGCCAGTAATGATCAGGACATATCAGATCAAAAAGGTAACTCTGTCTAACGCCCTCTGTGACGGCCAACACATTATGGTGAACTCACTCATCAAGCCTGTGGTGGCAGTATCATGATATGGTGTTGCTTCAGTTCAGTGTCATTAATTATCAGTCAATTTGGCTACCTTATTAAACTGAATGAGCAGGTTTTTCCACCTAGACTACCTACATGTATAAAATGATGCCATGGTGACCGTATGCTGTCATGTATTTTGTTTAAGTTTAGATGGAAAATGGAGCTCTTTGCCGACTCAAATTTCAGCTTTTTCCATTTCAATGTAAATACAGTGGCTGATGCTGTGATTTATTTCACTTTACTCTGATATTGTGATAATACTTTGCTCTGAAATTATAAATATGACACAATCTGGGAATGATTAAACAGTTAACAACAAAGTTCAATTTTGCTCTCACAGCTGTGAGTTTTTACGACTTTATCATGTGAATAATGATTTATTTACAGGGATTTGTGTTTCCAAATCCTAACTTTACTATCAGATCACTGCTTAGTGAAGTTTATTATGACAGTCCATTCATGTAATTGGTAGGTTGTTCACATAACTATTTGGTGAATGTGTCTCAGAACGCATAATCGTAAAAGACAGGCAGCTGTCGGTCCAGATGTTTTATTCATCCTTCAGCAGCGGCAGGTT
The DNA here is from genome assembly GCA_028564865.1 of Zenarchopterus dispar. NCBI lineage: Eukaryota > Metazoa > Chordata > Actinopteri > Beloniformes > Zenarchopteridae > Zenarchopterus > Zenarchopterus dispar. Next base: position 14,857,300 of record JAOWBL010000023.1, read on the forward strand.
AGGGGAGAGGCAGTGCTGGTGGTGGTGCCGAGGTCTTAAACCATCATCTTGTGTTGTTTCCAGCTGTTTTTGCGTGAGGAGTGACGCCTGGTCTACTTTAGTTAGCGAGAGCGTCATTAAAAAACAGACTGTGTGAAAGAGAGGGGCGGGCAAAAAAATATGGATTAGATACACCGAAGAGAGAGAAAGAAGCCAATAAATCAACATTTCAGAGGGAGATGACAGATGGAGAATCACTACATTCAGCATTTGGGCATATTTTGTGGAACAATTTCCAGAAAAAAAAAAAAACTTGGAATGTTTCATTTTTGTAAATTATGTGTTCTGATTTATTTAAATCTTACAAAGCTCACTAGACACTGTGGAATTGCATATTTACAATAAAACTGTTTTGGTAATGCAGGACCAAAGAACTAAATGTAACTCAAAATGCATATAATTCACAAAACAACTCAGTTAACACCCTCAGATTAGCCTCCTTTGGGCTACAAGTGGTTCAGCTTCAGAAGAGGCTCAACTCGTGGGTCAACAAAAGCCTGAACACTCTTCAAAAATATGTATTTTTATCCCCTTATAGTTTGCATCCAAGACTACGATACTATTGCACTGGCTGTGGGTGTGTTGTCGTGGAAGAGAGAGGGTTTAACTTGGAGGAACATTAAAGTACACTGCTGTAAGATAAGCCCATGAGACTTTACTGGCAATTTCGTGTCCTTTCGCATTTGTGTTTGTCTGGACATGCTAAATTCAAAAGTTTTAAACGATGGCCTTCCTCAGTGCGTTTGTTTTCAGAAACATTCCTCTTTTTTATTTACAGTTGCTGCGGGAGAAAAGGTAAAAGACGAATAGTGTACATGAGGAGTAGCGGGAGTAGTGTTTGGTGCGCAGTGCATCATGGAAGGGTTCCTAGCTGTTTGCTTATAAAGGAGCAAAACCAAAAGGAGGATTTATGGGACTGCAGCCTTAACTGAAATCTTTATATATAAAAAAAGTTGTAAAGCTAATATAGGAATAAATAAATATTTTATTATTGGACTTGAGAAGAATTTTCATAAATCTGTAATTCACTTTGGTCATTTAATTTCTGCCAACTTTCAATTTTACAATTTTTAAATACAATGCATACTTTTAATGCAATCTATTTTTTTATCATTGTTACTTATTGCAACAAAAGGTCAAAAAACAAGAAAGCAAAACAAAAACAACTACAACAACAAAATCAAACAAACAAAAAACAAACAAAAGAAAATCAGTCTCCAAGAAAGCAGATTTAGTAAATCTTGTTTTGTTTCAGTTAATTCATGCTGCATTTATGTCAGTTTACAGGCTGCAGGGTTTTAAATGAGAGAAGAAGAACCTTAAATATCTCAATTCTCTGAATTCACAGGAAGCCAGTAGAAAGAAGGATGGAGAAGTATGATCTGTTCTGATGATTCTCATCAAAACCCTCCCAGTACTCTCAGGCTGCAGCAGGTTGATCATCTGGAGCCTGTTGAGGGTCACTTTAGGACATCCTACTGATAAGAAATGGGAAGTCATGCTGTAAGGAGAAGATCAAGTCAAAAGGCTTTCTGTGTCGTGGAAGGAGCTGAAAAAGAAGAAGAATTGTGAAGGAGGATGAATTAGTATGATGAGTTAGAAAGAAAAAGATCAACACAAAAGCACAAGCTGGAACTCAGAAGAAGAAAACGGAAGAAAAAGATGGACAAAAGGGTAAAAAGAAAGAAAAGGGTGTGTGAGTGTGTGTGTGTGTAAGTGTGTCCTTGGCTGTGAGTTGTCCAAATAAACTGAAATAGAAGCAGTCGTTGCTCCCTGTAATTGTGACTGACTGACTTTCTGCCCAGCAGTCTCCCTGTCCTGCCTGATTGTGCTGAATTCATAATGTCCTGTGGTCAGTTAGCAAAGAAGCAGACTGCAGGGTGGAGCTGCCTTCAGTGTAACCACACACACACACACACACACACACAGATGTGAGTCTCTCTTCGTCTGAGATGTTGGCAGCTTCCGTCTGAATTTGGCCAGGGTTGTGCAATGAGCAAATTGTACCCTTCATACATGGTGCAAACCTGAAGAAGCGGCATCTCACTTCACTGTTGTACAGAGATGCACCGAGACGCTGAAGCAGTCCTGGAGCCCCACACAAATGTCGCACTACCTGGAATAGTACTGAATTATACTTCATAGGCTCTACAAGCTGCTGCAACATCATCATATGTGTGTTATTAACAATATAACTTTTTTCCTGTGTTTTTACTGGTTTAAAAACATTATAAAACTCATCTGATCAAAGTGAGTCTTCAGGCCTGTAATCCCTAACAGCATTAGAGTAAAATGTAGACATGGGTTAAAGTGTTTGTTCCCCAGGATGTCTGTAACACTGAAGGAATCGTTTGGAGTGAAATCAACCCTCGGCCTATTACTGGATCATAATGAGTTTAAACTTTCACGAGGAAGCAAAACAACGCAAGCGAACAAGGGCTGATGTCAGAGTAAATTGCTATTTTAAGCCTCTGACAAGAAACAAGTGTCATTCCGCTTAAGTGATAGTGTGGACACTGTCCCTTCAGATGAACCAAAAGCATTTTAAGTGTATAAAAGGTATGGGGATGTCCTTCCTGTTTGGCGCTACGCTCATCTAAGTCAACACAAGTTGACTGTGTATAGGCAAAAAAAGAAGGATAGTTCATGGCTTTTACTCCAATGAACCATTTTGGTACTAAATATTTATGAAAAAATAGACAATCATTAAAAGCAGCGTTGGAAGTATTGATAATATTTTCAGATATTGCTAGTTGACTACAGACTTATGGCAATATAGGAGTGAACAGAATGACATTCCTGAGCAAACTCATGATTGACTTAAAATGTGATGTCAAGTGGTTCCACACAGCTGCACTAAGTCATTTTCAAACTCCGTTTTTGAGTACTTGACTTCACTGAGTTTATATGAAGCATAAATGGATCAGAAGTGCTGCTTGGTGGCCGACTCTGTCGCCTCACACTAGGGAGGTTCCTGGTCCCACTCCCAGCAGGGTCTCTGTGTGGAGTTTGCATGTTCTCTTCTTGTGCTTCATTGTTGTTGTTGTTTTTTTTTTGTTTACTTTGGCTTTTTGACTGATGACCTGTCCACAATCTACCCTTGCCTTCTCTCAGAGAACTGGGATGGACTCCAGCAGATCCGTCTGACCCTGACTTGGAATAAGCAGCTACAGATGATACATGTTGGTATCAACATTTATTTAATGCACTTGTGTGGAACCACTTGATATTTTAAAATCACTCTTAAGGTTTGCCTTTTTGAGAGTAGAGTCCAGATGAGTAATAACCATTTAAAGTAAATTATCATTTAATATTCTTGGACAGATGGTTAAAGCTAAACAAAATTTTGTGATTCTTACAAGTGCTTTCAATCTTCTTTTTTTGATGTGAATGGTGTTTGTCATACACTAAAAACTGTTTGAGGTTTTAGTGGAACAGGTTTGTTCCAAAGACCAAATGACTCAAACCCAACTGAATGTTTCTTCAAACACCTCTTCATAAAGCCCAGAGGTAACAACCTTTAAAGAGAATGTGATGGAAGATTTACACATTTACGTCTAGTCTACTCACACAGGATTGACCCGAGTTCATTTTTCTGAATATTTTTACAAAACATGAAAGTTGCCATAATCTTTACAAACATTGTATGTTATGATTACTGATAACTTGTTCAGGCAGGACTAAAAACTCTGGTAATAGTGCCTTTACCCCACTTCTCCATATAAAACTAAGCATGCCTGTCAGAGATTTAGTAATATGGAAATACAGTTGAAAGTTGAACAGCATGCAACTTTTTTGGATGGTTGCATGGATGGATGGATGGACGGACAGTTAAAACAGAATGAACCTTAAATTAAACTGAAATTAGTACATGCTTTAACTCTTTATGACCTACCATGGAACAAGTTCGCCTAAGCATATTTTGACATTTTTGCATGCTAGTTGGTTAAAATTCTTCAGGCATTTTGAAAATTGATATGCGAATGGGAGTGCCGGTGCTCCAGCAGGTCATAAAGGGTTAAATCAGTATTGCATACTGTTCTAGTATATAGTATGCAATTGTAAAGGGGATGTTTTTTTGTAGTGTGCTACAAATTAAATGTAAACTACACCACTAACTCCTGCTTCCTGCCTGTGGCCACTGAATATTGCAGTTGTACTCTAGTTGTATGCTACATTATGGGACACAATGTGTGAGATAGGCTGATGAGTTGCATATTTAAAATATTCTTGGGAACTAGAACACTATTGTTGTATTTTTGGATTACTGGTGATTGTGAAATTGGTCACACACTGCATGCTAAAGTTGGCCAAAATCAGTATGTACTAGTAGTATACAACTGGCCTATTTTTTTAAGTGCAGCTTGCTAACAAGCTACAGCTGTTTTAGTTCCTGCTTCGGTACCAAATGATCCCCCTTGCTGCTCTTTTACTAATTTTCCAGTGTTTGAACGGTCACTGCTGCTGACAGGGGTTGGTTAATATCAACAGACGTAGCACTTCAGAAGCCAACAAACCACAAGATGTCCCACTCAGCGTAAGAAACAAATGGTGTAATAACTGTTCAATATTTGCTCACTCTTTATGTAAAACCACTTTCTCTAACAGTATAACTGCAGTGTGTCCAGCTTGTAAAATAAACTTCATCTCTTGTTTCATTTCTTTTTTTTAACTAAACGAAGTGGGTATTTGTGTATTGTATTAAACTGCTCTTCGCTGTACAGTAGTAGCTGCTTTGATGTTGATGTGGTGCCGACTTTACACTTCCTGTTAGGCTGTAAAACCTGAACACACAGCTGTCTGTCATCACACACAGCAAGACGGCCTCTGTTTCTGTATGTGTGTGTGTGTTTCAGTGGGTGAGTGTGAGGAAGAGAGAGGGAAGAGCATGAAAAGCCTACCTACTGCTTTCTCATTACTGCCTTTGGGACTCTTAATAATAGTTAGACCTGCTTATGTGTAAGTGTGTGTGTGTGTGTGTGTGTGTTTGTGTGTGTAAAGGCTCTTTATGAACGGAAGCTATCGGCTGTTTGAAGTTTACACCGCTGGCTGTGACAGGACGGGGAGGTTCGGGTTTCATGTGGACTTATGCAGGTGGTGGCGTAGCTTCATATGTGTGTGAGAAGAGGTCTCCCGTGATTAAGCATTCAGTGTGTGTATAGTAAGGACAGGAAGCATACACCTAATGATCATGTGCTTCACCTGGATGCCTGAAGCCTGGCAGAGATTTAAAAGATGCTTCAGACTTCCATCAGGAAACACTGAAAACGAGTTCCAAACTAAAAAGACTGCAAAAATCACTTTCGGACTTTATATCATATGATGAAGATCAGTTGCTAGATCAAGGGTTCATTGTATTTTATTTTTATTGTTTGAGCAGGATAATTACTGTCATTCCAAAGGTTTTTATGACACAGGCTCCTTAAAACGAGTTAAATGTTTTCTAGGTTCTGAGGAAACTCACACCAAACACCGGCTTTGACAATTATTTTTTCAGAACATTCTTTGGTTTTACTTTGTGTGTATGTTATCTGGAGGGTGACTGATGTTGGTTTTTCTATGGCTGATGCCAAAAATTAAAAAAAAAACAAAACATCAATATAAGAGAAATTATATTGTCTCATATGAGACACTGAAAAATAAATATGGATGCCATCTAAACTATCTTTGACAAAGAGCAGGAACGCCTGGGACTTTTGCACAATATTATACATGACATTATATCTTTGGATTTCAGGTCTGCAACACATCCTAAAAAATGTTCAAACATAAAGATTTGATCATTTTATGATACTGCCATTCTTTCTTAGAGCTCTTCCCCCTGAATCCACCATGGTCTGACTGTATTCGGGTTTTGCTTCATCCCCAACGTCTCCTTGGGTCACACTGGGAGCATTTCAGAAGCAGAGCATTTCTTATTTGCTTGTGCAGATAGATTTGTGAGATTACAGCTTTATGTGAAGCTTTGAAAATAACATAATTATGCAGTAATCTGCTTTTTTAATGATTTTTTCACCATGACTTGTCCTTTATATTAATATACTTATTAAAAGGGTAGGTGGTGTCAAATGGAATGATGTATTTTGAGTTCTAAAATGAACCTTGAATGTTTTCAGAGACTCTCTGGTTTGTCTACTCATGTCTTCTACAGGTTAATACAATGCTGACATGTAAGTCAAAGACCACTTGTGGTGTTTTGTTTATAAAATCAGCCAGATTCTCCATATCATTCTTGCAAGCCTGACTTTCTGCAAGCTCACAAGGGCAATTGCCAAAGACTCCAAGATGAAGCAAACCAATGTGTGCACTGCCTGGATCGACTACAAGAAAGCCTATGACTCAATGTCTCACTCATGGATACTGGAATGTTTGGAGCTGTACGGCATCAACAGGACCCTGAACGAGTGTGGAAAAGGCCAACTCAAAGCCAATTGCAAAAGTCACCAACAAGTGGGGCATATACATAGAAGATGCTTTGTCCCCACTGCTGTTATGCATAGACCTGTACCCTCTCAGCCAGGTCACCACAAAGAGTGGCTATGGACACTGATTCAGAAGTGAAGCTATGGTCAGCTGCCTCCTCCAGGTGGATGAAATCAAGCTGCATTCCAAGAGTGAGACAGACATTAACTCACTGATACACCTCATATACCGCAGAGATATCGAAATCACAAGATGATCACTATTTAAGGGATTGTTCTACCAGAGGGCACATGGGATGTTCAGGTCAGCTACAAATACCTGGGGACTCTGCAGGCAAATGGTAACTATGAAGAGTCTGCAAGGAAGTCGACACAAACCAAGTACCTGAAAAGAGTAAGGCAGACCCTGAGGACCCAACTGAATGAAAAGAACAGAGTCCAAACCATCAGGACTTTTGCCCTGTCAGTAATAAGGTACCTTGCTGGCATAGTAACCTGGCCACAGGAAGAGGTGGAAGCTACTGATATCAAGACAAGAAAGCTTATTACGATGCCCGGGGGATTCCATTCCAAGTCCAGCAACATGAGGCTCTACTCAAAGTGGAAAGAGGGAAGTCATAGATTAGTGAGCATCAAAGCCACTGGCAAAGATCCAGTGGGACTTCAAGATCCAGGCCGATAATCTAGTGATAGCTAGCCAACCGGACATAGCGGTCTGGTTGGTCCTTCTCCAGTGGAAACTGGAAAAGTAGATAGAGAAGATCTGAAAGGTGAAGACAGAAGTGGTGCCAGTAGTAGTTGGAGTACTTGGAGCTGTGTCCTCCAGGATGGGAGAGTGGCTCCAGAAGATCCTAGAAACAACATCAAAGATCTCAGTCTAAAAGAGCGCAGTGCCAAAAATAGCAAAAATACTGCGCAGGACCCTCAAGATCCCTGGTAGATGGCCTGAGTTTGAAGAGGACAACTGTCCAAAGAGGGACACATTTCTCTGTGGGCGGTTGTCCTCTTCAAGCTCAGGTCGTCTATCAGAATTCTGGAAGCTTGAGGGTCCTGCACAGTATCATATACATTCATATCTATCTATCTATCTATCTATCTATCTATCTATCTATCTATCTATCTATCTATCTATCTATCTATCTAT